>PVIA01002211.1:0-222832 GCA_004024845.1 Tonatia bakeri | reverse complement strand
GGGGGGGGGGGGGGGGGGGGACACTGGAGGGCCTGCCCTGTCCCCTGACACCTTGACTGTCCCAGAAGGCCCCTCACCATCTGTACTTAGGTCAAGGCACAAGTCACAAGGCATCTCAGAACCTCAGTTTCCCAGGTTGCACAGGGAGGCCAGTCACAAGGATGTGCGCCACCATCTGCCCTGGGGACCGTGTCCTTGGCCCACAGTGCTCTGTAGTGGAATCTGAGGCTTCTCCCCAACCCACAGAAAGTGACTTCCTTGGAGCTGAAAGGGCCTCACTCTGTTCCCAGAGCCCAGTGTGAGGGGCAAGGAGGAGAAAGCTGGACCAGCTGGCTGGGGTCTCCACGGAGCCTCAGCAGACAGGAGTGAGGATTCACAATATGCAGGCACCACCTTTGGCCTGTGGTCACACTTCAGGCCACATGGCAGCTTCAGGAGAAAGATGCTGCCTTTGTGCTCTCTAGGTTTTGCAAGTGAGGAAACTGAGGCACAGAGAGGTTCAACTCACTACTCAGGGTTATACAGTGAGGTGGTGAGGGACCTCAGGCAGGCCCACACCAGGGCCATGTCCCTGGCTAGCCAGCCATGGCCACTGTGTGTTCCTTCTTCCAGCTCCAGAGAGATCTGGTCACTTCACTTTGTCTCAGCCTTGGACAGCCCTGCTCTGCCTGCAAGATGTGGCTGTTTGGTGAGAAGTCCAGGCTGCTCCCGCAGCCCTCCAGCCAGCTGGAGGGCCCTGCCATGGCCTGGCCATTCCTGTCTCTGTTTAGTGCCTTGGCTACTAAGGAGGCACACAGAAGTACTGGAAAGGGTGCCAGACCCACAGGCTCCTATCCTTCTGCTACTTCCTCTTTGCTGTGTGACTTGAGGCAGGTGAGCGAACCTCTCGGTACCACAGTCTTCATCTGTAGCATGGGGATTGTGGTTCTGCCCTCCCACGAATGAATGCATCGGTCAGGTTAATAATGGTGCCTGCACCCTGCTAGGTTAATAAACGCCAGCTATTACTCTCTTCTCTTCCACCTGGAAAGCCCTTCCAGCTTCTGTCTGCAGTCTGCCTGGACTTCAGGGCCTTGCTTGAATGCCAACTCCGCTGAGAAGCCTTCCAGGTTCTGCCCAACCGTAAACCATCTCTTCTGCTGCTTCCTGTCTTTGTGGCAAGAGTTTGTTTGTTTGTTTTTTTCCCCTAGGTGGAATCCATGCCTTTGTATCTAGTTTCTCTCTCCATCAGACAGCAATTCTATGAAGAAAGATCCTTTTCATTCTCATCTCACAATCTCGTGAGGTGTTGAGTATGCAGTAAGTGCCAAATAAATGCTTGTAGGATGACTAGAGGGTGACCAACCATTTGTCTAAGTAGACCAGTGTTTCTCCATGTTGAGTGGGTACTAGATTCTGACAAATATTGGAATAGCATCCAAAATCAGCGTGGACCCTCAGGGATGCCTTCATATCGTTTCCAAGGCCCCCAAGTGGAGAGGCTCTGGCCCTGACAGCCCCTCCTTGAGGCCGAGAGGTCAGGCTAACCTCTGGCCAGCTGGCCAGCTGTGGGCAATGTTAGAACAGAGCATACTGGGTGGACCACGTGGTCAGTTGTTGGAGGGATGTGGGGTGGATTGCCCCTAAAGCCAGGTCTAGGCAACTCAGCTGCCGGCCACTCTGCAATGGACAGGGCTGTTATGGTGTGCTGAGGTGAGACGCTTGGGCAGCTGGAACACAGCCTTGGTTGTTGGATTATTCCCAAAGCAGGGTGCTGGGGATCCCCCACCCCAGGCTGGTGGGAGCTGTCTGAAACCCATGGCCCACCCCAGGTGCACCCTGGCAGCTGAGCTGGTCCATCCAGGTCAGCAGCCGTGGGAGGTGGGGACAGTGTTTGTAAACCCTTCAGGGAAGGTCAGGTGGTAACGCATCTGCCAGCAAGGAAGACTTCCTGGAGGCGGCTGGGGTGGCAGCATCATGCGTGTGTGTGCCTTTCAGTGAGTAAGCCAGATAAGCCACTTCCAGGTTTGCAAAGATTTGGCTTCTTCTTCTTCTTCTTCTTCTTCTTTTTTTTTTTTTTTGCGGGGGGGATGTCTAGAGATCCTCAGCCAGGAAGATAGAGGCAAATTAAGACATGAGACTGAGCAGGTAGTGTAATCGTGAGGTCCTGGGCCCAACAGCCAGGTGGGCATAGCAGACCCTTGCCAGTTAGCACGAGGCCCCTGTGGCTCCATTATTACCTGGTCTGGCAGTTAGGAGCACTGGTCTGGAGCCAGACGGGCCTGGGTTTGTATCCTGGAGCTGCCTCTTACTGGCTGTTTGCCCTTAAGTAAGACATGTAACCTCTTTGTGCCTCAGTTTTTTATCTGTAAAGAGGGAAGTAATAACAGCACCTATCTTGTCCCAGGGAGCTACCGCCATGCTAGAAACCACCCCAACACAGGGACTGCGACAATAAACGAACGTTTAGTCTGCTTAGGGATCTGGGGATGCGGCTCGCAGTTCCTAGAGTCTCAGCAGGTGCGGTCGGATGGAGGCTGCTCGGCCTGGCCACCCTGGTCCCCTCCTTCACCTTTTCTCAGAGGTCACGCCACCCCCGGAGCCACCCAGGTTCAGTGGTAGCGGGTGGAGACTTTGCCTCCAGGTGGAAAGAGGGTCAAAAAATCTGTGGACATGCCTCAGAACCCCCACATACCTCTTAGGGGGTCGGGCTAAGTGGTTAACACACGTAAATGATGCTTGGAACAGAGATATTACCTAATAAACATTAGCTGTCCTCAGTGCTGGTCCCTGAGAAATTCTCTGCGTCTCGGGCAACGTGGGGGGTGGGCGCAGAGAGGAGCATGAGGAAGGGGGGTGGGAGGGCCTGGGGTCACAGACCCCCATGCTCCTGCGTCAGGAGTCCCTCTCTGTCCATCCCCTTGTTTCATTTGGCCTTTGAAGCCTGGTCTCTGTCTTGCTGCCCTCCTCCCCACCTTTGCAGCCTGGAAGTCCTTGCCGAGAGATCCTCAGGGCAGGTCATCTCTCGCCTGCGGGGTCTCTGATGTCCATGTTCAGGGACCTTGGAATATGAGCCTGAGGGAATGGCCTGTGGGCGGGACAGGGAAGAATCCAGAAGCAAATGTGTGACCGGGGGCAAGGCCCTTCTCCCCTAATTCCACGAGGAAGGGCTGGACCGGCTCCTCTCAGGATCCAAAGCGGCTCACTCAGATGTGGAGGCCTGTGGGTCCAGCCCCTGTGAGCGCAGCCTCCTGAGCCCGGGGGAGGACCCTGTCCAGGCTCGCTTCTGCTCCACTCCCAGCGCCCTGCCCTCCCCGCCACACTGTCATTGAGAACAGAGGTTGGCAAGAGGGACTGTCTTTTCCCACCTATTGATGTGGTAATGCTTGTATCAGTATGCTGGAGACATTGTAGATCACCTGTACTGGGGTGAATGCTGTTCCCCAAAATTCGTGTCCACTTAGAACCTCAGAATGTGACCTTACGTGGAAATGTGCAGTCGGTGAAGGGTCTCAAGATGAGGTCAGCCTGGACTAAGGTGGGCTCTAAACACAGCGGCGGGTGTCCTTATGAGCAGGTGGACGCAATGAGAGGCCACGTGGAAACGCTGGCCGAGGCTGGAGGGTGCAGCCGAAAGCCAAGGAACACCAGGTGTGGGGACCGTGTCACACTGCCTTGGGATGCTGGGACTCGACTTACACCTTTGAGGTCCAGTTCAGGGGGGACAGATGAGCTGGTCTGACGGGAAGAAAGACTTCTGCAGTCTGACTGAGCACAGCAGAAGTCCAGCCCTTGCCCTCAGTGGCCGTGCCAGCTGATACCCTTCTACAGGGTGGGGGTGTCCAAGGGTTGGGGGTGAGGTAGAGAGAGGTGTCAGAGAGCCTGGCCAGGCAGTGAGGCTCCTGGAGCCCCATCCTCACCATGACCTGTGGCAGCAGTGAGGGGCCCCTGGGTACACCTCTCTTGCTCACCCCCCGTCTGACCTGCCACAACCCCTGCCCCTAGGCCCCCCTTGGCCTCGGTCCCGGGGAGGCTCACGGAGTGCCAGAGCTGGGGTCCATTCACGTTCAATGTGTCACCTCCCAGCCTCCTCTGGAGGGTCAGCAGCAGGTGCCAGCTGGCCTGTCCCCGCTGCTTCCTCAGAACCCAGAACAGGTTGGCATGCATATGCACCGCATCACACCCTCGCCTGACCTGAGACCCTGCACGCATAGCCTGGACTCTGGAGTGGGGAGCCCCTTGGCCACCTATCTCCTGAGGGTCTCAGTAGTCACGAGACAGACTGAGGCCTGGAGCAGGTCAGGGCTTCTCTGACGCCCAGTGGACAGGGCAGAGCTGGGATCTGAGCCTCTTCCCCAGGGGATGTTGCCGCTGGGGGTTGGAGCCCAGGCGCCCTTTGCACCTGGCCTGGGGTGCTCTGGATGCTGCCTTCACCAGCTCACCTCCGGGTTTTCTTTGGTACCTCTTGGGGTGCTAAGGTCATCACACCACTGACCCCTGTGCAACAGCAGCTGAGCCCCTTGGGCAGAAAAGCAGTCCCAGAGGACTGTGTGGGTGCTCTGGGTGGGGCTGGGTGAGCCGTCGGGGCCAGCAGCCATTAGGCTGTGGGGACTGAAGGGGGGGGCCCCTGACACCCCTCACCCCCAGCCACAGGAGTGGAGAAACCCCAGTGACCCAGTCAATGTTTCTTTTAATTAGAGACAATTAAAACAGTGTAACGGATGGCAGTTTGGTCGCTTCTTTAAGAGGAAGCAGAGAGCCCAAACGGAACCAAAAAAAAAAAAAAGATAAAATAAAACCCAGTGAATTTTTAATAGCGATTATCTCCTGACACATAGTGCGTCGCCATCTGGCAGACACACAAGCCCGCTGAAGCTTAATGCGGGGGGCGGGGGGGGGGGCAGCTGGGGAGGGGCGGCTGCAGGCTCCCCGCTGGAGCCCAGAGGCAGGCGCACTCTGCGCCCAGAGGCAGGCGCACTCTGCGCCCTGTGCCCTCCGTGAGTGACTGCAACCCCAGGCACGTCTGCAGCCCTCACCTGCCCGCTGAGGGTGTTCTCAGCCCAGTGCCCTCACGTCACAGAGTCCTGCAGGACAGCGCCCCACCCCCAGCCGTCCTGGGTGAAGAGGCTGGGCTCTTAGCATTTCCAGTAAAGGGTGCCCTGAACTTGCGGCTGCCCATTATGCAGCTCTTCGGGTGTCAAAGGCCACCACGCTTCTGCAGCGGGCACTCTCGGGGGCCACAGTTTAAAACTGAAGGGGGGAGCATTTGTTACTTTGCGCCCGTGTCCCAGGCCGGCCAGCCCACAGGTATTAGGCTCCCACACTCTGCGGGAGCCCAGGATGGGCCTTGATGACTCAGGGACAAAACGGTTGTCCCTTTTGTCACTTAAGGTTAGGAGAGAAATCTTCAAATGGGTGATTACATCTCAAGCCCCTTAGACACCATGGGCACTCGGGGCAGGATACTTTGCGGCCAGGGTGCTCCGTGCATTGTAGGGCGTTCAGCAGCACCCTGGCCTCTGCCCACGAAGTGACAGTGACGCCCTCCCTGCTGTCAGTCAGAAAGCCCTCCAGACACTGCCCAGTGTCCCCTGGGGGCGGAGTGCGTCCCACTGAGAACCACTGGCTTAATGAAAGTGTGTGAGTCTCCCGTGGCTGCCGTGACCACACACAGAGGGCTTGAAATGAAATTTAACCTCCCAGGCCTGGAGGGCGGGGCTCCCTCCAGAGGCTCTAGGGGAGGAGCCTTCCTGCCTCTTCAGCTTCTGGGGGCTCCAGGTGTCCCTTGGCTGTGGCTGAGTCACTCCAGTGTCTGCCTCTGTCTTCACCTGGCCTCTCCCTGCGTGGCTCTGTCTTCACATGCCATTCTCTCCATGCCCAAAACCCCTCGTCATGAGGACACCAGTTATCAGACCGAGGGCCACCCTACTCCAGTACGACCTCACCTTAATTTACATCTGCAGAGACCCTATTTCCAAATAAGGTCATGTTACGAGGTTCTGGGAAGATGTGAATTTAGGGGGACACTGCTGAACCCAGGGCAGTAACACTTCAGTGGAGGGAAGGATGAAGGATGAGCTACAGGCAGCATGGGGTGGGGCGGCCGAGCCAGCCCGGGGGTGGCCAGGTGGGTTGTGTGGGAGGAAGTGACTGTGTGTTGAGGTTTAAGACCTCGTCTGACCCGGAGAGAAGGTGCCAGCAGAGCCCTGCTGCGGCCGGTCTCCCTCTGCGCCCATGCGAAGGGGTGGAGACCAGCAAACCCATTTCACAGGCCTGGAGTCTGAGCCACGGAGTCGGAACCCTCCCTGAGGCTGCCCGCTGCCATGTTGCCAGAAGTTCAAGGGCACATTCGCCGCCGCTTTCTCCTCCTGGGTGGTCTCAGCTGTGGGATCTGAGTTCCAGACTGCAGCCACAGCTAGACCTCCACTTGGTGTTTGGTGGCCACCTACTGTGGGCTGAATTGTGTCCCCCAAAACATGTATGCAAGTCCTCAACCTGGTACCGTATTTGGAAATAGGGTTAAGAGGAGGTCATATCGGATAAAATGGGTCCTCATCCGGTGGCTGGGTTCGGACATCCAGTGGCAAACAGACAGTCAGAGAAATGCTGTGTGCACTTGGGGGCAAGGCCTGGAACCGACCCTCCCCCGGGCCTTTGGAGGGAGCGCAGGCCCGCCTGGTCCCCATCTCAGACTTCCTGTGTCCAGACCCGGAGAGGAAACAGTCTGTGGGTTAAGTCCCCAGTGTGCGGGAGTCGCTGTGTCACTGCGTCAGCCCCAGGACACGAATGCACCACCTTCCAAGAGTGGAGCCGGCACTTTTTTTCCCGTGCTGACTTTGGTTGAAAGTGTTCTTCGTCCCAGATTCTTTGAGAGAGGCCAAACCAGAACAGAGGGGGTAGAAGGTCATGCTCTCCGGGCTGCCGCTCGAGCTTGCCGTT
This sequence comes from Tonatia bakeri, assembly GCA_004024845.1. Taxonomy (NCBI): domain Eukaryota; kingdom Metazoa; phylum Chordata; class Mammalia; order Chiroptera; family Phyllostomidae; genus Tonatia; species Tonatia bakeri. The sequence continues at coordinate 215,914 of PVIA01002211.1, read as the reverse complement.
GATGTCTGAAAAGGGGTAGGGGCACGTGGCTGAGTCCACACCGGACAGGGAGGGCTGGGCCATGGGGTAGGGCCAGGCAGCCCTTGACACCCTCTGTGGACTCAGGCACATGTTGGTTCGCGAGTAGCCAGGCTGTCATGCTGGGTTTGAAGAGGAGAAAAATTTCTGAGACTTCACTTGCCCACGAAACGATGGAACGCCCCCCCTTGGATCCGCAGCCTTGTCAGGCCTCCGACGTCACCTGAAGGTGAAGGACGAGGTCCCCAAAGCCGTTGGCCATCTCGTGACCCAGGTGAGATGCCTTTGGGCAGCTCCTGACGGAAGTGAGGTGAAGGAAGTGCTGCCTGCCCGTCCTGGGCCCGGAGCGCCTGCCCACCGTGTGCCCCTGTGGCCACTAGTGCGCCTGGTGTGTTTGGGCAAGGGCTCCCAGCCAGGGCCGGCTGGACACCCCCGCTCCCGCCCCCGTCGCAGGTCGGGGGGGCTCGAGCAGTTCCGGGTCGGGAGCTTGTCCTGGACATGGAGCTATCAAAGTAACGTGCTGTTAAACAGTGATGCCATCTAAAGGGGCAGGGGCCCTGGGAACCAAGTTGTGACAGGGTGAGGGGACGGAGGGACACTGCCTGAAGAAGTGGGAGGAGTATCGACAAAGTGCCACCACCTCGGGCCCAAACGGAAACACTCCTCCCCCAGTTCTGCAGCCAGGAGTCCAAGGCCACAGAGGCTGTCTTCCCCTCGGGGCCCCGGGAGAACCCTTCCGGCCTCTTCCCGCTTTGGGCGGCTGCTGGCCCTCCCTGGCTGCGGGCTCCGAGGCCTGCTTCGTCTTCACGGGGCCTCCCTGCGCGTCTCCTCCTCTCACCAGGACGCTCGTCGCCGGGTCCGCGCCTGCCTGGGCCGTCCAGGAGCCTCTTCTTCCAGCACTCTTCCTTATGTCTGCAAAGCCCCTTTTCCAAATGAGGTCACGTTCACAGGTTCCGAGGGGTAGGGCATAGACATATCTTTTGGGGACCACCATTCAGCCCACAAACGGGGGGACAGTGAAGACCTCTTTGACAAGTCACAAGGCAAGCTGGGCCCTGGGGGAGACAGCCCCAGGCAGGAAAGCATCTGTGGTAGACCTGAGTGGGAGTGTGTCTCGGTGGAGGACCTGTCTGATATGCTCAAGGAGCAGCAAGGAAAGTCACTGGTGGGTGGGGGCAGCGGGGTGGAGGCACAGCGGCGTTGCCGTGGTGCTGAGGGTGTGGCCTTCCCCTGGACAGGGGAAGCTCTGGAAAAGTCTGGAGCAGAGCTCGCCTCCCTTCTCACGGGATCCTCTAGTGCCACTCGGAGTGTGGGGCACAGGGCAGAAGCACTTAGCTACTGCACTAGTCCAGGCGAGAGGCACCAGGCCAGGCTCCGTGGACGGGGCAGAGAAGGGGCCAAGGGGCCAAGGGGCCCTGGGTTGGGGCTCTCCTCTGGGGAAGGGCAGGCATCTCAGCACCTCCTCCCACCCAAGGATTCCCAATTGTCCTGTCTTCTTCCCAAACAGCCCCACCCATCGCCTCCCTCCCCTCTCCCGCTCCCCCTCCTCCGCACCCTGCCTCTTTGGCAGCTGTTGTTCCTGGGAACAAGGAGAGCAGCTGGAGGTGCAGGGAGGGAGGCTGGTGGGGGACCCCAAGCGCTGGGATGCCTGAGGGGCTGTGCCAGCCCAGGCAGGGAGTCACATTTCATTTCTCTCTCTGCAGCATTTCCCACAATTAAACCTGAGTGCCTTGTGCTGATGGCTTAACCTGGCCTCCGGGAGAGGCTTCCCTCCCCCAAGAATCTTCCTCTGTGCCCCCACCCCCGCCACCCCCCCATTCCCTTTCCTCACTGGGCCCCTCTGGCTCCTCTCCCCTCCTTCCTCCTTCCCTTCTCCCTTCCCTTCTTTCCTCTCCCTCACTCCTCCTGCCCCTCCTTTTCCTCTGCTTACCCCTCTCTTTCCCACCTTTCTCCCCACCCCCTCAATCCCTGAGCTGCCTGCTGCCTGGAAGCTGAGCCTCCAGGCCCCCGGAGGGTGGAGGGAGCAGGGTTCCTGAAGTCCTCGTGCCTGTTTCCAAAATGAATGTTGCTTTTCATGCTCCACCCTTCAGTCCTTGTCTCCTCTAATTTATTGGACGCAGCCCGTGGTGCTGATGGATTCGAGGCACGGACCTCGGTGTCCCCGCCTGGCTCTGTTCTCCAGTCAACTCTAGTTTATTTCCTGATTTAGTCGGGTGACCCCACGTCCCCCATGCCACAGCTAATGCAGCCCGGGGACGATAAATTGTGACTTGTAATAACATCCGGATGAATTAATTGATTAATTGACCCCACTTTGCCCCTGCTTCCTGCTAACCCCTCTCGGCCCCTCACAGACAGATCTCCAACTTCCTCTCTCTCTCCCCCAGTCTCCCCAGCAAGCCAGGCCCCGCCTGGGGCAACCGGGCGGCCGTATGCAGGGACGTGCAAGTGCGGGCAACAGTGCGGGCAGGTGTTAACTGCTAAATCTTTAGTCAGCACTGGAGGGTCCATGGAGTTGCCCTTTCCCTGGGCAGCGGCTCTGTCACAGACCGTGTGCAGCAGGCCCACGGGCTGCTTCAGGGCCATGCCTTCCGAGGCGGTGACTGCGCCAGTGACACCCAAGCACAGAGCTGGGCCCTGGCTGCCCCTCAGGGAGCAGAAAGGTGTCCTGAGGCAGACGAGAGCAGGAGCATGGGACTCTGTCCCTTCCACTTGGCCAAACTGAGGGGGAGGCAGACGTCCATCTCAGAGTCCGTAATTATGCTGAGGAGTGATTCTTTATAATCACAGCAGCCCTGCCTTCAGAAGACAGTCTCTTTGTAGCACGTCTGGCTGCAGTGCCGGGCAATTAGGGCTTATAAATACAGCTTCTGGGGCACTGTGTCGCATTGCCGTGGCCACAGGGCCTGTGCCCGGGTGCTTGGGCTTCTGACCCCAGGCAGGGAAATGGGGCACCTTGCTTCTGGGGGGGAGAGGTGGCAGGAGCCCCGTGGGAAACGTGTCTCCCGAGGCCTGTGAAGGCCCCCATCTGAGGGTATGACAGGCTCCCTGATGGCCTGACGTGCGTGGAGGGGACCTGGCAGTTTGGAGGGGCCCTGTCAAGATCGGGATGACGCTCAGAGAATCACACGTGGGTAGGGGATGGTGGGGTCTCCTTGCGCCTCCTAGTCCTTCTCTCTCACACACGCCTCTGACAGTCCCAGACAGGGTGGGCAGTGTGCGAAGCTGGGACAGCGCTCTGTGCCTTAAACCCCTCGTCATCATGGCATGGTGGGGCGCCTTAAGTGTTAGGGGCAGAGAAGCAAGCAGAGATTCCCATCCTCACAGCTGCCACATTTGCCTTTCGTTTCCTGGGTCCAGCCTCGCCAGCTGCCTCTAGGCCTTTCAACGTGCTGTTCCCGCTTCCTGGAATGCTGTTCCTAGCTGACCCTGGCTTTTCCTTTAGCTCGAGTGTTTCCTGGCCCATTTTCTGGGCTCCTTTTATTCAGAGGTAGTCATGTGACTTCTCGATTCTGTGCTTTTCCTGCCGATCTGGGCTGCGCCCGAGCAAGCTGCCTGCCCCTGGCGCCTCGGAATGTGTGCAGGAGGCACTCGGTGAGGAGTCACCTGCATTTTCTGCTTTACGAGCTTCTTAACTGCGGCCAGAACCAAACCCTGATGGGCCTTCCAGCCCGCCCTGCCTGCTCGGGAGCGGTCCCTCTCGGCCGGGGGCTGGCCTCCACCCTGGCCAGGCCGTCCCTCAGTGTGTGCCTTCGTGAGGCTCACCCTCTGTCCTCGGGCATGCCACCAGCCTCCTGGGCCCTCGGGAGGGATTCACTGGGCACAGAATAGGCTTCAAGGGTTTTGAGGGTTTTTAGCAGTTTGAGATATAGTTCACATACCATACAATTTACCCTTTTAAAGTGCACAAGTCAACAGTCTCATTCCAGTACATTTTTATCACCCCGAGAAGAAACTCTTTGCCCATTAGCTGTTACTCCCCACCCCTCCCAGCCCCTGGCAACCACCGATGTACCTTCTGTTTCTGTGGGTTCACCTGTCCTGGGTGTTTCACACCAATGGAGTCGTGCAGTCTGGCTGTTGGTGACTGGCTGCTTTCACTGAGCATGTGTTCAAGCTTCCTCTGCTTGTAGTGTGTGTGAGGGCTTTGCTCTTGGTTTGTTTTGTTTTTTTTTTAAGATTTTATTTATTTATTTTTAGAGAGGGGAAGGGAGGGAGAAAGAGAAGAAGAGAAACATCAATGTGCGAGAGATACATCCATTGGTTGCCTCACATACCCCCAACTGGGGACCTATCCCACAACCCAGGCATGTGCCCTGACTGGGATTCAAACCTGTGACCTTTTGGTTCGCAGGCTGGCGCTCAATCCACTGAGCCACACCAACCAGGGCAGGACTTTACTTTCTTTCATGACTGAGTAATACTTCAGTGTATGGACAGATCCTTTTTTGTATCCATTCATTTGTTGGTGGACATGTTTGGGTTACTGTGAACAGTGCTGTCAAAACTGGAATAAGTGTTGTGTGGACATGCGTTTTCAGTGCTCTGGGCCTCCAGGGTTTTAGCTCACTCACTACCCTTCCCCATCTGGTGGACTTCCTGTCGACTCCCGGGGAGACTGAGTACAGTGGGGGACAGCGGTGGTCCATCGTCACAGTGCAGTGGACATTTCTCATGTCACCATGGGCCTGAGGCTGGTCTGAGCCTATTCCCAGAGGCCTCAGCAGCTGGCATGGGGCCCCTACCATGCCCAGCACACAGTGGAGAAACTGGGACCCAAGTTCCCTTGCTGTGGCTGCAGCATCAGGCTCGGTTTCCTCCTTGCAGCTCTCTAGGCCATTTCTAGGTGAGAGGGTGCAATGCTCAGAGGGCGGCGGGGACGGTGCAGCAGGAATGGTGGCACAGTGGTGGGTGGGACTTGTCCAGTATCTCCTGTGCTCCCAGGTCACCCGGAGCACTCAGCTGACAGCCCTTAACTCTCACACCCCCTGATGAAGTGCGGGCTGGTGCTGTTCCCAGCTGATAGATGCAGCATGGAGGTACCGAGAAGCCAAGGCACCTGCCGTGGCTGTCAGCTGAAAGCGTGAGGGCTGGGGTAGTGCTTGGGCAGCGTGGCTGTGGAGCATGCTGCCCGAACGCTGCCGTCATGCTGCGTGGGTAAGAGGCAGCTGTGCGGAGGGGTGGGAGGGCAGTTTGGGGCCCCACTGAGAGAGGCAAGACTGCCCTTCAGAGCCTTCTGTCTCAGTTTCTCACTGGGGGAAGTCTGTCACCTCCATAAGCCTCCATCCTTGCCCCTCTTGCCTGTTCACAGATCTCTGGAGAGCCCGATTACTGCCCCCACCGTTCCTGAGCCTACCTGCTTGGACTTGGTCCTCCTGAGAGGCCCAGCAGCTCCCCCACCCCAACTCCCAGCCACCTCAGGCAGTGCAGGAGCCCATCTGCCTATTCCTGCTCTAGGTGTGGTGTACAATTGCCTTCCCAGGAGACAGAGCAGGGACCAACCCCTGGGGTGTCACTTTCTAGCAGGTGTGGGGGGCAGCAGGGACAGCCAAGGCTCCCCGGGAAGAGTGGGGGCCAGGTTGGGTGGCTGGCGTTCTCAGGGGTCCCAGGGCCCCTCAGTGTGATTTTCCTGCTTGACACCCAGCACCCCCTTCCTGAGGTTTCAGCTTAAGACCCAGAGCCCGCCCCGCCTCCCTCTGCTCCTGAAATAATAATCGCCCCAAGCAGCTGGGTGCCGAGCTGAGCCATCACTGGCAGGTCCCTGAGGGAGCAGCGTGCACGGAAACCACAGGTCTCTGTCGTGCCCCACCCCCCGCCACCCCCCAACAGTGTGTGCTGCCTTTGCTCAGATTTCAGTTTTATTTTTTGGTTTGCCCTGGCTCCCTCCCTGGGTCATGTGGCTTCCTGCCTTGAGTTCTGGCGTTTCCTCCTGCCATTCTACCAATGCCAGCCGGTGCGGACACCAGCTCTGCCTGAAACAGCCAACCTCCCTGAGATTGGAGCCAGACTTCCCGGGTTCAAGTCCAGGCTCTGCCACTGGCCAGCTGCACAGCCTGGGAGCACGGCTCAACTGCTCTGTGCCTCAGTTTCCTTGTCCATTAAGCGGGGATAAATGGCACCCTCCTTTTTGAATGATGAACAGAGATAAACCACAGTGAGTGTTTAGCACGGTGTCTGGCTCACGGTTGGTGGTTTTTGTGCTGGGAGAAATGTGCATCAGGCTGAGATGACACAGAAGAGGTAGGGGTGAACTCGGTTGGACAGAGGAGTGTGATGCTTGGAAAGGGTTTTGAGAGGTGCGTAGGAGTTTTCCAGATGAATAAGGAGAGGTTAAATGGGCCATCCAGGTAAAAGAAGCCCCAGTGAAGAAATGGAAGTTATTCCTTTGTATATGGACTCCTCTTCCTTCCAAGTACAGAGCAGATCAAGATGTTTTAGCTGAGCTGAAGTCTCCTGCCCTGTACGTGTGCCAAGGCTTGAACAATCAGTGCCTGTTTGCTGGAAGTGCTCGGTGTAACTGAGTTTCCGGGAGCTGAGACAAGCGGTACAGACGGGGCCTGGCAGCCTCCTCCCACCTCGATGCCTGACTCGGGGTCTAGAGCAAGCCGTGCACCGTACCGGACGGCCGCCCTGTGGCCAGGGCTCTGGGAGGGGGTGCAAGAAGCCCAGAAAGGATGGCCCTGTGCTGCACGTGTCCCTCTGTGTTGACTTCTCACAACAACCAGAATGAGGACACACTTCTGTTTTCACCCCCATTTTACAGATGAGGAAACTGAGGCCCAGAGCCATCACTTGCATCTTCCTGAGGTGAACACCTAGGGAAGTGACAGAGCTGGGGCTGACTCAGCCCACCTCCCTGTCCACACCCTTAGTTGCTGTGCTTAGCCACCTCCGCCAGACAGGCTTGCCCTTCTCCTCCGGGCCCCCAGCTTGCTATGTGCGGACCTGGTCCTCGACGGTGCCCCTTGCAGACTGGCGAGCTGTCCTGAGTTGTCTCACTTCTGCTTTCATGTCCCCACCCATAAAATGGAGCCGCTGTTGCAGACAGCCTGCCTAGTTGTCACGTTCAGTTGGAGACTCGGGTGGCTGCAAAAGGCCCCTGTCAGCGAAGCGCCCTCCTAGGCTGGCTGCTGCCGTGGTCTGGAGAAGAGCAGCAGGTGTGTGAGATGTGTGTGGTCCGCTGCCAGAGCCTACCAGGATCTGCCGGAACATTCCAGAACCTTCAGCCTCTTAGATGCATTTTTCGGGGGGTCCCCTGGGTGGATCTCAGGCCTGCCAAGTAAGAGGGCCAGAGTGCATGCGTGTGCCTCCTGGAGGCAGGGCCTGGCAAGGCGATGAGCGTGTGATATCCAGAAAGGCTGACACTCCGCCTGGGTTCAAGTCCCCACCCCAGCACTGACCTTTTGAGCAACCTCCTATAAGTCACTCAACTATCTTGTGCCTCAGCTTCCTATCAAATGTGGAAAACAGTGGTTCTTACCTGCGGGCTGCAGGGTGGATATGAAAACAGTGTTACGTGGACAGGCTGCGTCTTTTATTGCCACACATTGTACGTGCTCCAGAGCAGCAGCTGCTTTGCTGCCTCGGTGGGTAATGGGAGAGGGACATCAGGAGCGTGCAGGTGGAGGAGAGTGTCTGGAGTGAAGTCCCCTCTCTGTGGCCTTTAACCCTGGGTGAGTTCCCCCCTCGCTCTGTGCTCAGTTTCTCCATCTGTAAATGGAAGGGCAGGGGCTGGCTGTGCGGGCCAGCCTGGGCCTGACGCACAGTAGGTGCCCCGTGACCAGGAGTTTCCGTGCCCTTTCCTGCCCAGCAGCCACTGTCCCCACCCGCTGGTAGGCCCTGTGGGATCGAGTGTCCCAGAGGCGGCGGGCTGAGACTGGCGGGCCTCACAGCTGCACACCTGAGAACCTGCTGGCAAAGTGTTTGCTTAATTAATTGACTTTGTGAGAGGGAGCTCTCCCCGCGTAAATCTACCAGCAGGCTCTGGTGCTCGCCGCCGGATGCAGCAAATGCAAGACTAGACTTTAAATAAGGGTGCGGTTATTGTTTGAATAATTGAAGAACGTCGGGGAGACAGCAGGCCTCGCGCAGCATCCTCCCGTCCGTGGCCAGCTGGCTTCTGGGCCGTCCCCGTGGGCACAGACTCTGCTGCCGGTGGCCCCTGAGCCCACGGACGGGAGCGGCTCTCAGACCTTGTGCTGCTGCAGTCCCCAGCAAGCCTCGGGACAGGGGTAGAAGGAGGAAACTAAGGCTGGGGTGGTCCGGACGCAGAACACGGGCCTGGGTCCCAATGACGTGGGCTTGGCGAAGCTGGTTCTGTCTCCATTCCCTCAAGGGGGAGAGCTGGCCCCACTTCCAAAGCCCATAGGGACTGTCCTGTTTCACCCAAAGGCCCGTGGGACTGCAGTGGGTGTGGCTTCACGGGGCACGTGAGACCATTCTGTGTCCTAGGGGAACATTACTCAAGTCGCACCGCACTGCAGTGTCCCTGTCCCTCTGACCCTCTGGCCCTGCAGCAGGGGCCTCTGCCCACGTGCCTCTGCTGCCTCTGCTCGCCCCGTGAGCGGGAGAGCAGTGCCAGGCTCTGGAGGGCTTGGGACGAGGCGTCGTGCTTTCATTTCTGCTGGTGACGCCTGCTTTCTTCCGGGTGTGAGTAAGAAGACAACGATACGTTAGTTCACATGAATTATTCCTCCAGAAGCAAAACCACCTGGCTGATTGGAAGGAGTGGCAGGTATAATGAATAATACAGGGAAGAGATGTGGCGGCAGTCACAAAGCGACAGAAGCGGGGTTGGGGGGTGGGTGCATGCCCCCCCCTTGATGAGGACAGCTGACATTGCTGCTTCTCCTGTGCCAACCTGTCAGAGATGGCTCTGTGCACACTGCTCGCCTTCCCTTCCTCATCACCCCCGGGGAAGGCTGCTACTTCCCCCAGGTTCACAGGTGGGAAACGGAGACACAGAGAGGCTGAATGGTTTTCCCACATCACGCAGCACAGCCGGAACTCTACCCAGAGCTTTGAGGGTCCCCCAAGCCCCTCTTTACTCTGCAGCCAGCTCTCCTGCTCTCCCTGTCTCTCTGGGCATCCCTTCCATGGCAGTGTGTGGGTGGTGGGGGAGTGCCTCCTCCCCTGTGCCCTCCCCAGGGGCTAGGGCACCTGCAGCTGCCCTTGGCACAGCTGCATCTGACTTGAACCTGAGGCATCTGCCTGCTCAGTCCACATTCAATCTTACTCCTCCGCACCTGTTCTCGGCCCCGGGCCAGGTCGCCCACAGCCCGGAGGGTTGGTAGGGCCACGTCCGCCACTGCAGACAGAGGCAGGATTTACAGTAGTCAGAAAACTATCCAAAACATTCTGGGCAGCATTCACACCATCACTCCTTCCCAGACAGGTGGAGGGCTATCTCAGGGTCACCCACTCATGGTTTTCTATGCCCAGAGGCTTCCATTCCAGCCCTGGCTTTGTCACAGATGACAGCATAGGCCCAGAGAGGGGAGGCGACTTGCCTGTAGTCACACAGCAGGGTACGGCCAGGTTCCAGGTTCAGCCTTGGCACGGTCAGTTCTCAAGTCAGGGACTGGAGAGCTCTGCCCTGCTCTGACCCTGCCTGCCTTTCATTTGTAAGAGCAGGGAAGGAGGGAGCCAGGCTGGGCTTCTCTGAGTGCCGTGCCCGCCTGCAGGCCCTGGGAGGGCATCCCTCCTACGGCAGCCCCACGCCGCCGCCGCCGCATTAAGGACAGATGGATTACAGCTAATGAGCCTGCTTGCACCATTAACACTCGAGAGCCTTCCCGGGATTAAAGCCACGCGCAGCCCGCCGGGCCGGCTTGTCACTCTCGAGGTGGCGCCGAGGCGGCTGGCTGTGCATCAGTGCGCCTAATTGTTCCTGTAATTGGGAGCCTGATGCCAGCCTCCCCGGGGACAGCAGCCTAGTGGGCGCTGCCCTCCATGTCCCCACCTTTGCCCTGCCTCCCCTACCTGCCCATCCCATCCCAGGGGTCTGGGGGTCACAGGTGCTGCTGCTGCTGGCAGCTCCTGCCCCTCAAATGCCTGCTGGAAAGGAGAATGAACAGTCCCGTTGCTCAGTGCCACCCAGGTCCGGACCAGGGGGCAGGGGCCACCTCACTGACAGGCGCTCATCCCTGCCATGAAGCTGGCTCAGGAACTGTGGCCCTGAATTACAGATGGGAAAACAATCAGAGTGGGGGTGGGGGTGCTGCCTGAGAGTTTGTGGCCCCTGCCAGGGCTTACCTGCACCTGGGCCCACATCACAGCCCCTCTCCTGCCCACACACACACTCTCCTGCTTCCTCCCATCTTCACATGCACCCTGTGTGCCCAAGTGCTCACAGCACACAGAAGCCATACACACCCATGCACACTTGTACATTCTCATGCTCTCATACATGCTCCCACATTCACATGCTCACCTACCTGGACTTACACACATGCAAGTTCATACTCACGCTCACTCTCACATTCCTACCCTCTCACATTCACACACCCTCATGCACAAGAGTCCTGGGAGGCCTGAAGGGAGGCACGAGCCCCATTTTCTGCAGCACCCACATTGTGTGCGGTCACAGCTGCCCTCGAGCACTGGCTGGCGGCTCTGTTCAGGGGAAGCATCTCACAATTCAGAACTGGTGTGGTCTTGCCCCTGTGCGAAACCCTCCATGGCTCCCTGGGGCCCACGGCATTGGTGTAGAGTGCCCCCTCGGCCTTTGCAGGGAGCCCTTTGCCCTCCTGTCCAGCCTCCTCTCCCCCTCCCACCCCCAAGCACAGACCCCTCTCTGGAGCCCCTTCAGGGCCCTTCCGCGCCACTATGCAGGGCCAGGCTGCGCCCTCTGCCAGGGGCGCCATCCCTGCTTTCCCGTCTCATGTCCTGTCTCCACACCACCTCCTCCAGGAGCTCCCTCATCACCACCCCCAGATTGTTGCCCCCCTTTTTTAAAGATTTCATTTATTTTTAGAGAGAGGGGAAAGGAGAGAGAATGAGAGGGAGAGAAACATTGATCAGTTACCTCTTGTGGGCCCCCAACTGGGGACCTGGCCCTGACCGGGAACTGAACAGGCGACCTTTTGGTCTGCAGGCCTGCGCTCAGTCCACTGAGCCACACCAGCCAGGGCACCGCCCCTTCTAACTTGGGATGCATTCCTTGGTTCCAACCTGAGAGGGCGCCCTCGTACTCCCCTCCCAGGAGCCCTTGCTTTTGGCTGCCGGTATGCATTTGTTGAAATGTTTGGATGCTGCTAGACATAGGCCACAGAATCAAGGCTGAATTTTTTTTTTTTTTTTTACCAGTTTCTCACGTGGTTGCTTGGTGCCTATTGCCACTTCCCTCAACAGAGAGGCAGAGACCTCATTCCATCTGGTGGAGGCATCCCAGAGACCCTAAGGGTCCACCTGGCTGGATTGCCCCCAGGAGATGCCAGCGCTGGGAAGAACAGGGCCAGAGGCTCCAGAAGGTTCCAGATGTTGCCCCACTGCAGCCAGTTGGCCCGAAGCCCACTGGGAAGGGACAGAAAGCAGAGAGGGAGAGCTCAAGTTGCCACACCCTGCATGAACTTGGGTGTTAACAGTGTGTGCACATCCCTGCCTGCGCCCCACAGGGAAGTTCTCTGTTAACTCAGACCTAGTTTTCCACCCGGGGCGGTGGAGTTTGCCGTGCCTTGCTCAGCTTTACCATCCCAACGTTCCCGGCAAACCGAGTGCCGTGTGGGTGCAGAGATGTTTGTAAGCGCCGTCCTTGCGGCCCTGAGTTCTGGGGACCATCACGTCCATCCCAGCTGGGATGGGTCATGCCAGGGATGCCAGGCAGCCCTCATGATCTCCATGTTTGCAGCCTGGGCGAGCTGACTTCATACATGCTCACTGAGGGCTCACTGGGAGCCGAGCTGGGCAGACAGGAGCTCGTTTAAATCTCCGGGCAACCACAGGATGCCTTCCATTCCTACCTCTATGTGACAGCCAGGAAACTGAGGCACAGAGAGGGTAGGCAGCTTACCCAGGTCACACAGCTGGGAATGGCAGTCCAGGATTTGAGTGCAAGCAGTTCGGCCCTGAGTCCACCAAGGAACCCCCAGCCACACAGCCTTGAATAGAGCAGAAGTGAGGCCAGGTCCTCAGAGGCCAGGACCGAGTCCTTGGGAGAGGAGGCCGTGGGACGTAATAAGGAACACTGTTCAGTTTCTGCCCCTGGGTCCTTGCCCTGAGCTCCTAAAACCCTTGGAATTTCCTCAGTGATGGGATTGTTCTTGCTCTAATTAGAGGACAGTGGGTGAGCTTCTGGATACTTTAGGGTGGAGACTGGTCCCCAGAAAGACCATGATATGTAATTAGAAGCTTAGGGCTTTCAGCCCCAAACCGGTCCACCGGGGAGGGTTGGGGCTGGAGACAGTCAGTCCTTGACCATGGCTACACAGCTCCTGAGTTGTATCCTTTGTGATAAACTGAGGAGCACAAGTGTGTGTTTCCTGAGCTCTGTGAGCTTTTGTAGCAGAATGTTGAACCTAAGGAGGGGGTCATGGGAACCCCTGATTTGTAGCCCGTCGGCAGAAGCACGGAGGCCTGGGACTTGCCATTGGTATGTGAAGTGGGGCAGCCTCGAGGGACGGAGCCTTTGACCTGCGGGTTCTGCGCCTGCTCCAGGCAGTTATTGCGGAGAACAGGAGAGTTGGCTGTTACAGAAACCTCCCGCCCAGTTGTCAGAAGTGTTCCCAGGAGAGAAACTGGTTCCTTTCGGGGGGGGGGGGGGGCAACCCCAAGGCCATGGTTCCTGGCCTCACAAAGGGCTGCTCAGGCTCAGTGACCCGTCACGGATGTCCCTCTGTGTCACCTGTCACTCCTCTGGGCTTTCTGTAGAGCAGCGGCAGCAGCAGCAATGAGGGGTCAAGTGGCAGAGGCCACTGGGCCTGAGAGGCATCTAGAAGGGGCAGGCAAGGGGAACCTGGAAGAATGGCCTCAGATCCTCCAGGCAGCCAGCACCCAGCCTCACCGTGACCTTTCAGGTGGCCACCCCGTCCCTGCAGCACATAGGAGGCTGAGGGAAAGCGGAGAAATTGAGGGGGCTTCTCCAAGATGTCTGCCCCCCTGGAGGACATAGGTCACCACTGTCTACCTCATTGTCTTCCTGGTCCTTCCAGCTGTTGCTTCCAGAATAAGCTCATTATCTTGCAATCTTTTCTCCACTTAATTCAGCTTCAGTTATTAAGCTCCTACTGTGTGCTTACATGTGTGCTCAGTGTGGAGGAAGGAAAAGACCTGACCCTGGTCTCTCACAAAGTCATCTATTCATGCAGCTGAAGCCCATCCCAGCCCCCAGAGCTCCAGGCGGCATTCAGGGAACTCCGGGTCTGGTTGAGAGACTCCTTGCTTATTCCACCAATGGCCCAGACTCTCTGCTCCCTGCTGGGTATTAAACTGACTAGTTTGGTTACAGAATGTTCATAGCCAGGCAGGGAAGGAGAGATGCATAAGCAACTCAAGTTCATGGTGAAAAATGCCATGAGAGAAGGAAGTACAAGATGCTACAGGAACAGGCTTCCCGGAGGCCTTGAAGTTGGGCTGGGGTTTTGAGGGATGCTTAGGAGTCTGTGAGGTGGAGAACAGAGGACAAAGTGTTTGAGACTGTGGAGGAGGGCCCTGTGGGACCTCTGGGAGAAACCTGAGCAGACCAGAGAATTAGGCAGGATGGGAGAGGTGGTGCGGCCGAGGCGGGGGCTGGCTCCTGGGTGGGGCTGTGTACTGTTTGGTCAGTGGTGGTGCACAGGGTGAGGCAGCAGGCAACTCCTGACTCCAAAAGCCACCCCAGAAGGGGGCGGATTTGGGGTGATGGGAAATCAACAGCCCTGCACACTTTTATGTTTTTAATGATTACTTTTTTTTTGCGTCAGTCCTTTTTGCCCATGGCACAGAACACAGCGTGAAAACTGAGCCCTGAGTGGCAGTCCAGTGGGATTCTCTGCAATGGTCGGATGTGTTCTGTATCTTCACTGTCCCGTGCAGCAGCCTCCAGCTCCGTGTGGCTCGTGTGACTGAGGAATGGAATTCTCAATTAATTAGTTTAACTTATGTATTTAATTTAAATCACCTCCTGTGGCTAGTGGCCACTGCACCGGGCAGCGTAGCTCTGGAGTGGAAGTGGAGCCGCCTCGCTGCCTCCCGCCGCCCACACCCACCTGTCTGGGTTTTTGAACAAGGCTGATGAGATTGTCCTGAACAAGGACTCTGCCCCCAGAAAACTTAAGGCCCTTTTTCCATACCCACCTCAATTCTCGGCAGGCTGCTCCTCGCCTTGGAAGGAGCCTGCCTCCAGGTGTCTCATGGATGGAGCACCCCATCCCCCCTCTGTAGGTGCTCAGAACAGGCTGCAGAAGCCCCCAGGCAGAGACAGGGGTGACACACAGCTCTCCAAGGAGCAGGGACCTTAAGGAACCCAGCACCTGCCGTGAGTCTTGCCTCTCCTGTGCAATTGCTGAATGACCCCATGACTCCTTCAGAAGAGGATGGACCCATCCAGGCCCTTGTAGCTCAGTTGACTGGGCATCATCCTGAAAACTGAAAGGTCATGGGTTCGATTTGCAGTCGGGACACGTGCTTGGGCTACGGGTCTGGGCCCTGGTGGGGGCCCCTGTGTGAGGCAGCTGATCAATGCTTCTCTCCCACATTGATGTTTCTCTCCCTCTCTTTCTCCCTCTCTCCTTCTCTCTAAAAAAAAAAAGAAAAGAGAAGGCTGAACCCTTCTTAACTGTATCCCCAGTGTGGTGGCTCAGACTCCATCTGTCCTGAAGTGAACAATGTTCCCCCAAATTCTCATGCACCCAGAACCTTAGAATGTGACTTTATTTAGAAATAGGGTCTTTGCAGACAAAATTAAGGTAAGAGTCCATGCTGGAGTAGGGCAGGCCTAAATCTAACAACCGGGGCCCTTATTAGAAGGGGAGGGACATACAGACAAGGGGAAGAGGCCGTGTGAAGAGGGAGGCAGAGATTGGGGTGATGTGGCCACAAGCCAAGGGACACCTGGAGCCCCCAGGAGCTGGAAGAGGCAAAAGGGCTCCTCTGCCACCCCCCAGAGCCTTCAAGGGGAATGTAGCCTATTTCAGACAAGAATGAATTTCTACGGGTTGAAGCCCCGAGTCTGTGGCCCTGGGTAGCACTCAGAGGGCACGGTGGCACCAACCAGTCCTTGGCCTGCTGGACGTCTCCTGGTGTCCCTGTGCCCCCAGCTCTGTGCTGAGCACTCCCACAGGCTGGGGCTTCCAGAGACACCTCGTATGTCCATGTGAGCTGGACGAGACCGTGTTCTAGAAATCTACGGCAGCCTTTAGGTGCTCACCCGGTATGGCCGGGCTCTGGTGGCAGAAGTGGGTGGCCTAGGAGCCAGGAGACCTGGAGTCTCCTCCGGCTGTGACCATGCTGTTTGAGACTCTGTTTACTACCTCATAGGCCTTGGCCTTAGTTTGCTCATCTGTGAGAAGAGGCCATGGGGTGCAGCAGATGAGGTCTGCAGAAGCATTCATTTTGGTACCCTCCTTAGGGGCTTCGATTATGAACTTGACTTCACAGGCTCAGGGCCAGCCCCCTGAGAGGTCCAGCAGTGGGCTTCATGGACAGGAGGCGGGTAGCCTGAGTGACGGTATTGAGGCTGTTGCCATGGTGACACTAGCCTGCTCCCTGGCCTACCCACCTCACCCACCAGCTCTTGCCACCCTTTCGAGGGTGCCAGGCCAGCTTGGCTGGGGCAGAGGGACGCACTGAGCGGAGGCGGACACGCGCCCAGCAGACTCAGCGGCCGCGCTGACTCCGGTCCCAGGGCTGGGCGGGAGAGAGATGCTGACACGCCGGCTCTGGCTCAGAGCGCTGTGTCCATCAATACAGGAGGAGGCTCTGTGCAGTAATAGCATGGGGCCTGCCGGGCAATTGATTTAAATCATTTTATAGAGAACCTATGTAAAATAAAAAGCCTTTAATCACATTTGTATCCATTTCCAGGCTCAGTAAATCAATTTGAATTGAGCTGGGTGCCACGGTTACAGCTGATTAGCGTGTGTATATATGGTCAAATTAATGCCGGCCAAGTCTGCTGGATGGGTGCAGCCATTAGCTCCTGCCTGAGCCTGGCCACTCTCGGTGGGGGGTGCACCCAGACTCTGACCTCAAGACAGGCTTCTCTCCTCCTCCCACCACCTGCCTGCATACCCTCGGCCCTGCTCCAGGTGGTTCCTGTGGGTGCCAGGAGGAGGGGGAGCAGCTGGGCTCCATGTGCCCCATCATTCCAGGGGCAGCATTTTGCAGCTGGAAAGAGCTTTTTCAAACCACTTCTGCTGCCGCTTCCCCTGCCTGGTGCCTTTCTGGCCCCTCCCCTCCTAGCGTCCTTGGGTGGCCTGCCCCTGCCATGTCCACATGGGCAGCAGGCATTGATTGAGGCTGCCTCTGGGTCTGTCCCTGGGGCCAAGGAGGCGGGACCTTACCCAGTATTTGTGGAGCACCCGGGACCCATGGGACCCACGCAGATGGCAGTCTGTGCCCTCAGGACAGACAGCAGACCAGCACACCAGCAGAAGATGCGAGGTGTTGTCAGATGTGGGTGTAGGGCAGGGAGGGGTGCCGGGCTGCAGTTTTAGAAGAGTGGGTTGGGAAGGTGGCTTTGACCTGTGATTTGCAGGCTGCCAGGGAGTGAACTAAGAAGCAGTCATCCGGGGGAAGGTGCTGCGGGCCGAGGGAATGGCAAGAGCAAAGGTTGGCTGCCAGAAGGAGGGAAGCAGGCCAGTGACACAGGGCAGGCAAGAGCACAGGCTGGGTCACAGGTGTGACTGCTGTGCAGAGGGAGGAGGGGAGAGAGAGGCAGAGTGGGGCCTCCTAGGATGGGGCAATGCCCAGGCCTTCTCCATGTGCGGGCGCAGCAGGGCAGAGAATGGTGGGCAGGGAAGGGCTCTGGGTCCAGCTGCATGCAGCCTGGACAGTGTCTGTTACTTGAGGAACGAAGTCCCTGGCCGTGTCTGCCAGCTCGGTAGTGGCTGTGGCCTGTGGCCCATGTACACAAGAGGTACCTTCTGTCACCCTGCCTTTGTCTCCACATGGGTCTTGGAGACGGCTGTGTGTGCCCAGTGGGGCTGGGGTATCTTTCTGCTTGCCGGGCACCTCTGATGTGCAGGGGAGCTGACTCCCAGGCAGGCAGCCAGACCTGGAGAGCTGGCTACCACTGGCTACCCAGTGCTGCCCCCGCCCCCGCCCCTGCCGGAGGCCACTGCAGCCAGATGGGCTTGGGGAACTCCGGGATCTTGATTGCAAGTATATGTGATTCATAAATAAACTGAGTCTGACCTTCTATGACTTTGCTGCTCCCTGGGGGCTGCTCAGAGGGCCCATGTGGAGGTCTCTTCAGCCTGTTTTCGGTACTTCGGAGGGTGTTCCCCGACCCAGCAGGCCCCACCCACTGAATCTAGTGGATGCCTCCCATTCAAGTCCTGCCTCTCGGATCCATCTGCCTCCGCCTCACCTCACCTCACTGGCCTTTCCCAGGAGTCCCCTCAACAAGGACAGCATCAGCAAAGGCACACCTGGTGCTCAGGACATGCCGCCCCTGTTCTTAGGGCCTCACCCTGTTGACTCTTGTACTGTATACAACAGTCGCGTACAAGCCCCGAGAGGTTCAGCAACTTGCCAAAGGTTGCAGAGCTCAAAAGCAGCAGAGCTGGATTTGAGTCCTGGTAGTTCCCAGATTCCATGCCCTCTGCGCCCAGCCAGGCTGCCTCAGAGAGGAAGCTCCCGTGGGCATCTTTCATTCTGCACGGATCTGTCTCCGAAGCACTGTGACATATGACCTCACGATGCCTTTCCTGGGATTGCCTGGTTTGGTCCTGGACCCAGACTACGCCTATTTATCCTCCAAGTGTTCGTTGAGCACCTGTGGTGCGCCAGGCTCTGCACCTGGAGCTGGGGCCACAGCCAGGGTCAAGGTAGGTGCCCTTCCCAGAGGAGCTTATGGTGTGGGGTGCGAGAGAGAGACAGGAAACAAACTGATAATGGGCGACAGGTAATGCACTGGAAAGAAAAGTGCAGCCACGTCAGGGGCTCGTGTAGATGCGTGGGCAGGGGGTCGTGTGTGGAGGCGGCTCTGAACAGAGGCCTGGAGCCAGTGAACCCTGTGGTGTCCTGGGAGAGAGCTCCAGGGAGCGGGGTTGGGGGGGCAGTGCGTGGAAGGGTGGGAGGCAGGCCCTCCCTCCCCTCAGCACGTTCCAGCAAGCCCACGGCTTGAGGTTGCTGACACGGTTGGTTTCCCAGGGCTGCCGGAGCAAATCACCCCACACTGTACGTTCTCTCACGGTCCTGGAGACCAGAAGTTCGACAGCGAGGTGCTGGCAGGCCGGTGCTTCCTTCGAAGGCTCCAGGAAGGGGCTCCATCCTTGCTTCTCCCAGCTTCCAGTGGGCATGGGCCATCCTCGATGCTCCCTGGCGTGCATCGCTGTGGTCTCTGCTTCTGCCACGTGGCCATCTTCTTAAAAGGACACCAGGCTTATTGGATCAAGGGCCCCCCCATCCAGTGTGACCTCATCCTAACTAATTACTGGTACGTCGGAAAAGACCCTGTTTCCAAATGAGGTCCCAGTCTGAAGTTCTAGGTGGACGTGATTTTGGGGGAAAGCCACTCTTTACCCATTCATAGACTCAGAACGCTGACAGGGGCTTTAGGGCTCACCAGCTGAGACCTCTTGTTTGATGATGAGAACACAGGGCCCAGGCGGGCAAGGAGGTGCTGGGCCAGCCCCGGGCCCTGCCCTGCCCTGCCCTACCCAGGCCAGGCTCTCTGCACTGCCTGCCTGAAAACGGGGAGGGGGTGGAGAAGCTCAGCCTGGCTCGGTTGAGTCCAGGTTGGGCTGGCAGCCTTCCTCTGGCCATGATCATGCTGGACTCTTTACAGCACTGCGTTATTTGGAATGTGGGCCACTCCGGTGATCTGTGGCCCTGTAGGTGGAGGGAGGGAAAAGACCTGGCGTGACAGTGGCTGGTGTTCCCAAAAGCTGTTAGACATCATCCAGCGAGTTAGGGAGAATCTCCCCCGTGTGGTCTGAGGCAGAGGGGTGCCATCAGCAAAGAGAGAACCTGGAGCCAGAGCCCAGGCCCCTGTCCTGGTCCCAGCCACCTGACCCGGTGCTCAAACCCTCAGGGCTTCTGGAGGCTTTGCTCTCAGGTGACTTGCTCCACTGGCTGTTGAGGCTCAAATGAGACCATGCTTTGAAATCTTTAAATTGGCAAGAGGGTGTTAAGGCCTAATCAAGGCTTCTGGGAGGCTGGGGGAGGGGCGACTTGTCCTGCTGGAAAGGAGCCAGGAGCCCGGAGACCTGGAGTAATTCTTTCAAGGTCCCTGAGTCCCAGATTCCTCGTTTGTCACAAGCCACAGACAGCACCTACCTCCGAGCAGCATCGGGCGGCCCCAGTGAATCGATCGATCTTCCAGAGGCCAGAGCTGGATCCCTGTGAAGAATACGGCCCCAAGCCTGTGTCTGGAGGGGGGGAGCGAGGGCATGGGCCAGAGCAGGGGTCTGCTGCATCATTTCCCTGGGGGCTGGGCCCACAATGACAGTGACTTGACCCCGCTCACCAGAGGTGAAAGGTCCCCACTTTGCAGCCAGCAGTAATTCCCAGAACCATCCATCTCCCGCCGCCCCTCGCCTCTGAGTGCCATCGCGGGGATGAGTGATGGGCGCCTCTTGAGGGCCCGGGCCGGGATTTGCTACAACAGGTTTATGCCGTGTGAGTGACAGTGCTTGCACCGCTGCTGCCGGGCGCCACAGGGACGGGCAGTGCCAGGGGTGAGACTTCACAGAAGGCATGGCTGTAAACACCTAGAGCAGCTTCCAGAGAGAGAGCCATTACCAGGCCACAGACCACCAAAGGGCCCTGGAGGGGCAGGGGCGCTCGAGGTGGGCTGGGGCGGAGGGTGGCGCACTGGGCAATTAGTGCCGGTCCAGGGCAGAAATGGAATTGGGGAGAAATTGACTCACTGGGAGGAGAGCCGGGACCGTGCTGTCACGGCAAATAGCAGCACCAGAGTGTTTGAAGGATTCCAAACCTATAATTCAAGGCCAGGTTCCCTGGAGGGTGTGTAACTGGCTGGCTGCAGGAGAGGGAGGGCAGGAGTGAAGAGAAGCTGACGTGCACAGACTCGGGAGAGCACGGCCGGGAAACGTCCCTCACCCTGGCTGTCACTGGGCTGGCTGGGGGTGCAGGTGCTGGGGAATGCCCCTCACCCTAGCTGTCACTGGGCTGGCTGGGGATTCAGGATTGTCCTTGTGGTGGAGTGTTTTCATGGCCCACCCACCGCATGTCTAGACCTTTCTAGTTCCTCTGAAGCTGTCACTTAGCATCGCCTGTGTGCCTCACTTAAGGGACCCGCCTGGACCTGCTGAGCATGTCAGTTGTGAGTGTGGTTCTGGCGTCAAACCCCTCCCCTTGTCTACGTCCTGTGGTTCTTGTCGGGAACGTGTTGCAGCAGGGACTCTGGCACATCTGTGTGTCCTGAACCAGAGGCCTCAGCCCTGGACCTTGGTTTTCTCATCTGTCAGATGGGGCTGTGGAGCTCTCCAGCAGGGGGTGGATGGTCAAAATGGACAGGACCCTGTGCGCAACTTCTTCAGCCCAGCACCTGGCACATAGTCAGTGCTCCTAGAAGGTATCTTGCTATGGCTTTTGATTAGTATTTCTAACTTAAGCATATTTTCCCCAATGCAACAGAGCAGGAACCTTCTGGCAGTGCTTGGCCTCATACCTCTGGAAGGCAGGTGGTGTGGTGGGTAACAGCCCCACGTCCCAACTTGCATCTGCATCACAGCTACGAAAATCCAGTCACTCAGTAAGGTCCCAGTCACAGGTTCTAGGGGTTGGCACATGGACTCAGTGCACAGCCAGGGTTTAGCTCAAGGTTGAGGGGCAGGGGGGTCCTGGAATAGTGTGCCCTGTTCTCCAGCAATGCTTGCCTGGTGCCAGCCTGGTCTCGGCACCAGTGTACCTCCCTACGAGGGCACTGCTCTGGCTACCCCCATTCTGTAGATGGGGAAACTAAGGCCCAGGGAGCTTATTTCACTTTTTCCCAAAGTCTCACAGCTGGAAGGTGGGGGAGCTGGTGACCCATGCTCTAGACTCTTGCTCCTGACTGCTGCGTCTCCACCTCAGGATCGCCACACTTCAGTGGGCGGGGGGCGGGGAGCAGGGCTACCTTGGCTCAGGAACAAAGGGACACATGGGCAGGGACTGTGCCAGGCAGTAGGGGAGGGGAGAGCTGTTGGATAGCTTTCAGGGGTGAGGGTCACAGTGCCCATCCACCCTGCTTGCCTTGCAGACAGCGCTGCCCCTCCGGGGGTCTGACCAGCTCCTACGCGGCACTGACTGCACTTCTGCAGCACCAGCCTGCTGGGCTGTGGCCCTCGTTTCCTCATCCGCACTCCAGCGCACCTGTACGGATAGACGTGTGCACTTGCGCACATGTGCAGGCAGACGCGCATGCACAAAGCATGCACGTGTGGGCACACGTGGGCACACATACACACAGTAGGCACATATACACACATGCACACACCCATTACACGTACACACACGGATGTGAGCCCGAGGGCAGGAGTGTGGGCTTGCCAGCTGGTTGCACCCTCACCAGCTCTCGCACCTGGTGATGATCAGGAGCTCGCCCACGGCAGGGGAGGCCACCCGGCTGGGCGAGGTAACCTGTGGGACACTTCCACTTCTCGAGCCTCGAGAAGCCCTTTGTGTTTTCAGCCTGGCTGTTTCTGCCACCAGCTGCCAGGTGTTACAGAAACGGCAGCTGGAGCCTTGCAGTGGTGACAGTGGCGGCAGAAGTCCTGGCAGGGTCCAGAGCCATGACCCTCTTCAGTTTGGGGCAGTCCAGGAAAGGGAGGCGATACAGCTGGCCGGGGATGCAGGAGGGCCTTGCTCTTGTCTCATTTTAGTTCCAGCTGAAGGGACAGCTCTCTGACCTGGCCCCTGTGCAGCACAGGGTCTGTGTGGTTAGCACACACCCTTGCTTGGGTGACGGAGTTGGGGAGCAGGAGGTATTGCGAAGGCAGGGAGAGAAAACACCAGCAGGAGCTTGAGCAATTGGAAGCTTGACATGAGCAGGTAGATGGACAGGTATGGGGAGTCCAGAGTGACCTGCACTTGGTGGAGAGGGGAGGACAGGCTTTTCTAGAAGGAGCTGAGGCCTGGTGGGATAGGTGAAAGGAGGCACTACAGGGTTTTGAGCAGGGAGAGAAGTGCCCTTTCTGAGCCCCATGTACAGTGGGCCTGGGACATGTTGGGCTGTGGCCCCTGAGAGGTGGGCCTGGTCAGGTGAGGTGGACACGGCAAAGGTGGGAAGAGCCAAGTGCAGGACACTCAGAACTGGCATCGGTGACAGCGCACCGGCGTCCACCACAGAGTGGGCTTCCCACATGTTGGAGAAATTTTTTGTTTTCTTTTGACCTCAGATCTGGTAAAAAACAATGGTGTGGAATGCTCACTCATTTTGTTCAGCTTCCTGGAAAATATTTTTAAATGCAGTTTAATGTGAATGCATTTAATAAAACCGCTGAACTAAACCAGCGGTAAATTTTGTTACGTGTATTCTGTCACAATTAAAAATAATTTTTACAAAGTTCACCTAAATATGCATTTAAAGCCACTGCCCCACCCAGCCTATTTTTTTTGCCTGCTAACTCGGCCCTCCAAATGGAAAGCAATAGCACGCATTGCTGGCACAGTTGTGGTGAAGCGGACAGACCGCAGGGGCCTGGCAGCAGGCTCTTCAAGGGAAGAGTCTCTTTGGAAAAGCACATGGCAGGTGGTAGCCAGCTGCATGGAGCTTCTCCTTCCCTTAGAGCCCAGAAGCCCCATGCTGGGGTTTGTTCTAAGGATGTGAGTTGGGAATACCAAACACGCGTGAACGCAGCAGGTAGGAAGATGTGGTGTTGCTGCAGGGAACCATCGGCCATGGGTGCTGATCCCAGCAAGGCAGAGTATCAGGGCATCCTGACAACAGTTCCAGAGACTTATTGGAATGATTTTCCAATGAAATCCCAGGCTGCCAGGTGCACAGGGCGGTCCTCGAAGCCTAGGAAAAGGCGGGCTCTTTTTTCTCCTTCTGCCCTTCCACAGAAGAAGAAACAAATGGGAATGTGTTTTGTAGTTCACGTGGGTTCCCGGAAAACCTCCAGAGAAGTGATAAACAGATCTTTGCATCCTGGTGCTGGCTAATTTGTTTTCAATAGGTTTCAATCAATTACGTGGGGTCCTTGGGAAGGGGAAGTGCACCAGTAATTGGCTAAAATAAATCACTCGGCACTTCAAAAGCAGCTCTCCTCTGAGATGCAAGCAGCCCAGCCTTCGATTCTTAATAAACAGGCGCGTTTGTCCCCACCCTCCAGGGCCCCGGGGCTGCAGCAGGAGGGGCACCCGGTGGCAGTGATGAATTTGGCCACCCCATAGAGGTCGCCAGAGTCTGGCCTGCCCATCCTCCTGCATCCCCATAGGGGTGTCCTGGGGCTGCATGTCGAAGTGCCAGCATGGGGGGCCTGCACAATGGAAATCTCTCTCAGTTTTGGGGGGTAGAAGTCTGAGATCAGGGGTGGGCAGAGCCTCCTCCCTCTGAAGCTTCTAGGAGGATCCTTCCTGCTTCTTCCAGCTCCCGGTGGTGGGCGGCCATCCGTGGCGTTCCTTGGTTTCTGACCACATCCCCCAGGTCTCTGCCTCTGTTGTCACGTGGCCTTCCCCTTGTGTGTGTGTCTGAGTCTCTTCTAAGAGCCCACCTCCTCTCAGCTCACATCTTAATCACATCTGCGAAGGGCCTATTTCCAAGCAAGGCCACATTCAGAGGCACTGGTATTCGGGCTTCAGCATATTTTCCGGGGACACATTCAGCTCACCACTCCCCCCTTTTGGGCGAGAGCCTCAGGGGCAGGCTGCCTGCTGACTTACGCCGCTCCCCCTGCATGCGGGTGGGAGCGGAACCCCATCCCCAAGCTAGTGCCCCAGGAGCTCGTGTGCCTGCCCTCCCCTCCTCCCGCCTTTGGGAGTTCAGTCCCTTCGTGTGAGTGGTTTTCTTTTCTGGGTTTCCATCGGGCTTTGGCAAAGCTCTTCTCTAGGGGCTGGGGTTGGGCACAGGGAAGCGGAGGATGGAAGAGGGGACTTAGGGTCAGTTGGGGGGTCCCCTGGCACAGGCCCCCTTGTGTTCATAAAATTCATCCATGAGCCGAGTGAATGCACCACATGCATTGCAGGAAGCTCAGCAGGGGGTTCTTTTTGGTGGGAAGATCCCAGGAGGTGGGAGAAGGACTGAAGTGAGAGGTGGCTCAGTGGGGGACGGTGGGGAGGGGGTGTGTACCCTGCAGACACTCAGCCTGAGGGGATGCAGCTCGCAGCAGGGTAAACGGAGACCCCTGCCCCTAGCCCAGGGCAGCCAGAGGGGTAGACAAGCATGTGGGCTTGGGGGCTGAGGCCTGGGGTCCACAACAGGCACACTGAAACCTTATGCCCTGTGGGCACAAGGACCTGGGTATACATCATCAACTTGGGCCTTGGCAGCCACCAAAGGTCACCCTAACCCTACCCGACTTACCGGGATGAGGCAACCAGGAGCAGCATCCGGTCTGCGTCTCCCAGCACTATGAGCATTTTCAGTTCATCGGCTCCTGCAAACTGCCTCCTTGTGTGGGAGGAAGTAGGATTTCCCCATTTCACAGATGAGGAAAACTGAGGCTCTGCAGGATCACAGCACTTGACATCCAAGCAGAAAGCTGTATGGCCCCACACCTACCGCTGCTGCTGACTGCAGCACCTGCTGAGGCAGGGAGAGGGTCCCAGGGAAACTGGCTGTCCATGGGGTTGGCTGGCACTGCAGCCGGCCAGAGCCAAGGCTTCCAGGCTGTGGTCTGGCTCTCAGCCTGTCGGCTGTCCTGTGGATCCTCTGCTTTCAAGGTCATGTGTCAGCCTCACACTTTAGAAGAAGTTGAGGAAGGAGAACTCACTCAATGGTCAGAGGTGTGGCTGGCCCTGACCCACGACGAAGTCACACACCTGGGGTGTTTGTGGAGCAGTGGAGGGACACCTCCAGCCTAACTCCATGAGGGTCTCCTTCACACTTAAGCAAGATCAGCCTGGTAGAGACAGGTGGTGGCTCTGGGGGACCGAGACCAGGAAGTGGAGTGATAAAGAACTACTCATTCCAAGATAGGCCAGGCTTGAGTCCTTCTGGAAGGCAAGGTCAAGCTAGGACCTACACCAGAACTCGGCCTTGGGTGGCGATGAGGATTGTTCAGAGGGAAAAGGAAGGATGCAGGGATGGGCCAGGTAACGGGGTGAAAAGGTCAGGGACAGTTCCCTCGGAGGAGACGACTGAGCTGGCTCCTGGACAAAGACAGCTGGCCGGAAGGCTGCATTGGCCTTGGGGGCAGGTAGTCACAGCAGTGGGACGGCCGTGCAGAGCCTTCTGTTCAGGGCCAGCCTGATGGAACAGCAAGGCACAGTGAGGGGCCGCACGCGTCTGGAGCCAGGATTCTCTCTTCCCTGCGGCTCTCTCTGACATCTATGTGTCACTTGTTTTTGTCACCACGTCGCCTGCCAGGGTGACCCGGGGTGAGAGGCAGCCCCCAGCTGGAAAGGGCAAGGGCAGGGGTGGTGGCTGCTGCCCGCCACCCCCAAGCCGGCCTGCTGCGCTGCCCTGCTCGCCCCTCGTGGCGGCCGTCTAACGCACCGCTGCACTCCTGGACGGAGCTCAGCCCCGCTCCGAGCCAGGTCAGAGCCCCCGTGAAATTACAGCTGTAAGACATGGCGAGGGGGAGCGGGCCTTTCGCCCTGCCTGTAATTATAGCCCACAAAGTGCAGCTTGCCGCAGTCCAATTAATTAAACAAGGCAGCGACCCAAATTATGATCCCTTGCCTCGTACTGAGCAGTATTTTTAACCTTAACTGTCGAGGCTGAGCTTAAATTTCCTATCTGGACAGAAGTGTCACCCGCGGGAGGAGTGGTGTTGAACTGAACCTTGCAGGTGACAGACCCTGTAATTAGAAACTGTAGTGTCCCCGAGACTGGTCTTTAAAGCTGTCAGGAGCCAAACGGCCGTCATTTGATACAAGACTATCATTACCCACAAACCTATTAGCTGCAGGTAAATAACATATTATGCCAGGGACAGAAAGCAGGCAGTTTGGGGAATTCGCTGACACTTATTAGGGCCAGCAGCGTGAAAGATGGATGGTCATTTTCTCCGTCCCTTCATTAAGAGGCAGGGTCAGGTGTGGCTGTGGTCTCAGAAGGGAGCCTAGGCTGCTGACCCTGCAGAAGCGCTGCCGCCTTCCTTCACGGCAGCCCCCTGCCTTTGACCGCGAGGCCCGCACGCGTCCTCCAGCCTGTGGGTGATGCTGATCCCGGCGGGGTTGGAGGGCTCGGGAGACCTGCCGTGTGCAAATCCCTGGGCTGGAGGGGATGGTGGGCAGGGCAGACACCCAGCTCAGCAGAGGGCATCTCCGTGGGGAGGGACCTGGATCTTCCCTGGCGGGGCCACCCTCAAAGCCTGGGCTCTGAAGGGCGGGTGGGAGAGCTGTACTTGGCAGTTTGTAAAACCTGTTTGGCCAAGTGTGTCCAAGCAGCCTGATGCCCTTCTTTCCCCTTTCCTCGTGCAGTTATAAAGCCAGATTTGGAAAGGCTTTCCAAGGCCCTGGAGGCCTGGTTTCCCCAAGTCCGGTGTGAAGACCAGCCCTGACCACAACATGTGTTGACAAACTTGAAGCGAGGGGACTGCCGTCCTGCGGTACCTCAGGAGAATGTGGTTATTAGCATGTGAAGGCCACGCGTGGGGTCTCGGGTGTCTGGGCTCAGGATGAACCAACCGCCTGTGGTTCCTGAGCACTTAAAATGTGGCCAGTTCGACCCAGGAACCGAATTCTTTATTTTATTTCCTTTTAGTATTTTAATGTATTAAATCACCACAGCTCCGTGGGGATGCGGGGGAGGAAGCAGCCCCGCTGTGTGGACATGGAGGGAGGGCTTTGCAGATGGCTGGAGTCTACGCTCAGCCCAGAGGGATTAGGTGGGACTCACCAGGGAAGGAGGGGAGGTTATTCCAGGAAAAGGGGACAAGACCTTCAAGGGAGGGAGTGGGAAGGGCAGGGCCCACTGGGCGTCAGGGAGACTCCCGGAGTGGCCAGCATAGAGCGGGGATGGAAGAATGGGACAGGAGGTCGGCCCGGTGGGAAAAGCCTGGAGCGCCGTTCCCAGGGGCCCGGTGTTTTCCTGTAGGAGGGAATAATGGACGTCGACAGGGTTGTGGGCCTGGGGAGGAGGTGGCGGGCGGGAATGCTGATGATGGCAGCTAAGGTTTATTCGCCGTGTGCCCGGCACTGTGCTCAGCTCTTCAGGCGGCACGTCATTCATTCGCTCCCTCCTCAGCTCTCCGGAGAGCCCCTGCTGCCTGCGGGGAGAGGCGGGCGGAGCCATCCGGAGCCTGAGTGCTCGGTGAGGGGAGCAGCGGGAGCCCTGCACCCACAGTCTCCAGCTCCCAGCCCTCTGCTCCTGCCCAAGTGTCCCGGGCCAGTGCCCCCTTCCCTCCAGTCACAGACCAGATTTGCACGCATGCTGTGCCCCAAACCTGGAAGCCGCAGCCCTGTGGGCCGGGGGGGCCTTCTTCCTTCCCTAGGGGTGCGTGCATGGGGACTGCAGTTTTGTGAGCGTGTGTCGTGGTGACATATTTGGTCGGCCCGGCTGTCTGGCTGGGAAAATCCATCAGCCAGCGTCCTCGACACTCGCCAGCCCGAACCACGTTTTAATTTGCCAGTCTGTGGGTTTCCTGTACACGTATTCATCTATATTTGTGTCAGGCAAGATTGCTTTTGTCTTCCTCTGCCTGCTAATAAATCCCTCTGTAGATCTCCGGCCTCTGCATTCCGCTTACTTGGTATCCGGTTTGGAAATTGAGTTGGGGGTTGTGGTGACTCCAGGGGAAAACAACTCCAGGAGCCAAACCCTGGCCATCTCCCTTCCCCCGACTTCTGGGGCCGCTGGGCGTGGCCGGGCTCCCCAGTGCAGGCTGCGGGGCTACTGCTGCTCACCAGAGGCTACTACACGCTTGGCCAGGGCCGCCGGAACCGAGTGCCCAGACCAGGCGGCTGAAACAGCACAAGTTTATTTTCTCCCAGTTCCAGAAGCTGAAAGTCTGAGATCGGGGTGTCGGCAGGGGTGGTTTCCTCGGATGCCTGTCCTTGATTGACTCAGAGCCCCTCTGCTGACCTCATTTACTGTAATCACCTCTCCAAAGGCCTGTCTCCGAACACAGCAGTGTTCTGGGGTGCTGGGGGTTAGGAATTCAGTGTACGGATTTTAGGCAAACACAATTCGGCTCGTAACAGCCGGTGTTTTTTTTCAGTTGCCTTTGAAGTTCGGTGGTCATCAGAAACACGTACAGACATGTGCTCCTCCCGTGGGTTCAAGCACTGAACTCGCTGGGTCACCAGCACTGAGACCAGAAACAGCCTGACCAGCCGCCCCTGGCCAGCCACTGTCCCCCTGGGGCAGTCACTGCCCCAGCTGCTAACCCCATGAGGCCAGTTTTTAGAACTGGGGATGTTCTGAAGTGACCGGTTCTTGGGGCTCCAGTCTAATCACAGCTCCACTGCAGCATCACCCGGGGCGAGATGGGAAGACGTAGAGAAGCTGAGGCCGGAGATCCGCCTTCTGGGGGCTTTGCCGGTGGCGGGCTGCCTGCGGGAGGAGGCGTGGTCCAGCTGCTCACCAGACGGGTCCCTGGGCGTGCCTCAGGGCGGGGCTGACCACTGAGTCCTCCCGCAGGCTGCTTCCCAGACACACGGCAACAATTACCCAGGAGCATGGGCACAAAGCAGAGAGGTCACCCTTTATACTAGATGTGCTGAGGCAAGTTGAGTTTTGGGTTTGTTTTATCCATAGTGAAAGTCGCAGGCACTTAATAGTGCTGTTGTCTTTCACCTGCATCCTGGCACCCCTGAACTCAGCGTCCAGAACGGTTCATAAATGTCTCTGTGCCCCGCCTCGTGTCGCGTCCTTTGGGGAATATTGGCATTGTGTCGGGCCTGTGGCCTCAGAGAGCCAACACCCGGAGTGTGAGGACGGGACAGGCACATGCTGTGTGCTGGCTGGTTGGAGCGCATCAGACCTGGCGGTATGGACTGGAGTTGGGGGAAAGGTGGCCACAGCAGGGGGCAGGGGCTTGAGTCAGGACCTGAAGGAAAGAGGGGATTGGGATAACCTCAGGGAAGAAGAGGAGGTTCGCCTGGGAAGGGGTGCAGCTTGGACAAAAGCTGGGAGGCTGGCCCAGCAGGGCTTTTAAGACAGGGAGCGGAGTGTGGCCTGCCCACATGCTGGGAGCCCAGGTGTTCGTGGGCACACATGGAAATGAAGCTGGCTAACTGGTTGGATCTGTGCCGTGGACACATTCGAAAGCTGGTTGTTGGGCAGAGATACAGGGAGTTATGGTTCTAGGGAGCTCGTGCTGGTGGAACTCCAAAGGCCCTGAGTCTGCTGGGCCCTCACTCACAGCTGCAGGGTAGTGGCTGGCTGGGTGACCCCCTGTCTGTTCATTGCAGGAGCCCAGAGCTCAGGAGAAGGGCCAGATGCCCAGAATCATGGTGAACAGGGGAGGCCCACATCACCAAGGAGGAGGCCAAGGGCCTCTCCAGGACATTGCAAGCCCTGTGAACCTCCTGGAAGGGGGCTACCTTCCTCGGTACCAGTCCCTGGCTGCTCCCAGACTCTGAGCCTTGCAGCCCAGGTCTGAAATTCACTTGGCTGGTTTTGTACTCTGACATCCGCTCACCTGATGTTGAGCAGGCACCTAGTAACTGTGGAATTCCACTGAACTGAGAAACGAGAAGGCTCCATCCAAGGTAGAACAATGGCAGACTGGCCAGGCTACAGGGGGTAGGGGCCCACTGCTTGCCTGCCCCCTCTGCCACCTGTCTGCCCCCCGCCAAGTACACACGTGCAGCTTGCAGTGAGCCTCCTTTGCGAGGACCCCTGTGCACGCCAGCCCTCCTTCCCCTTCCCCCACCCCAGACTGCGGGGGCTTTGAGGTGTTCAGACTCCAGCCCCGCAGCCCCCACATCCAGATTGCCCTCCTGATCTCTCCGTCCCCTGCAGACGGTCTCTCTGACAGAACCTGACAAGAGCCATTTCCAAGATGGATTGATTCAATTTAGCACAAATTTTTGCTGGATTTGGTGACGTATGGCTCCCTGTTGGAACCGCATCGAATGTGACTCCAAAGAGAGAGGGTTCATTAGGCCAGGCAGCGCTGAGCAGGTGGGGCCCGGGGGAGGGGGCTCCCAGTGCCTCCAGCGTGGCCACCGTCTTGTGTGCTTGTGCTGGGGTCCCCCAGGGCCTCCTCCCGCCCCCCAGCTCTCCTGTCATTAGGGAGCCGCTCAGCCCTGCTCAGAGGGAGACGGCCGGGTGAGCCGGCTTTTCATTGTACTCCAGGGCCTGAATTTCCATTTTATTCCCAGAAGCAAAGTTTTGCTATTGCTGAGGACTCCACCATAGGAGACCCAGAGCTAAAGACTCCTTCCCTCTGGGCTGATAAATTCTTAATGGAGTTGCAGCCCGGCAGGCACAGAGCTTCCCAGGCTCACCCCAGCTGGGGACCAGGGCCCCGGGTGTGTGCATGTGTGTGTGCGCACAGCCCGCACAGTCTGCCTAGAAGGGCACCACAGCTGGTAGCATTGCTTGGCACCCGAAGCTGGACCCTCACAAGGGCAGGGGGCTGCCTCTGATGGTCACTGCTGGAAGAAAACCCTAGATGTAGGGGGAACCCAGCCTTAGTCAGGGATGCGGGACCCCGTGTGGGTGCCCTCTCATAGCTCTCACACCAGGGAAGCAAAAGTCGAAGTCACAGCTGGAACTACGAAGTCCTCTGTGAGCTGCCCACCCCAGCCTCCCACTCCCTCCCTCCTTGGGCCACCTCTGAGCCCCCTCCACCTGCTTCACTCCAGCCACACGGCCTCCGCTGCTCTTTGGGCCCTCCAGGCACACGCCCAGCCTCGGGGCCTGTGTGCCTGCTGTCCCGTCCAGAATGTTCTCCCCAAGATCTCCACTGCTCACGCTCCTGGCTCCGTCAGGCCTTTATTCAAAAGTCAGCTGCTCCATGAGGTCCAGCGTATGGACGTTTAATGCCGAATTCCTTTCCTGGCTCCTCATTAGTTCCCCTTTGTAACAATCGCTCTTTAACCGCGTACACATGCGAGCTTCGTGAAGACGGGGTTGGCTTTGCTCTCCTTACTGCCACGGCCCCAATGCCCAGACCAGCGCCTGGAACTCAGAAAGTGCCGGGCAGAGGTAGGAGTTGCTGGATGAGCGGCTGGCTTCCGTGGCCATCTGCACTGGATATAAGGAGGCAGGCACCTGGCTCAATTCTGCGTGCCCCCCCACATGTGTGATAGGCTGGAAAGTGGCCCCAGAGCACGTCCATATCCTAATGCCCGAAACCCGTGAATGCTTCCTGATGCGGAAAAGGGGCTTCGGCAGATGTGATGGAGGACTGTGAGAGGGGGTCACCCTGGATGGTCCAGGTGGGCCTTAAGTGCCATCACAAGTGTCCTCATAAGCGAGCGGCAGGGAGAGATCTGAGACACAGGTGGAGGAGGCCACGGGAGGCTGGAGGGAGGTGCTCCTGAGCCAGGGACCACCTGCAACCACTGGGGACTGGAAGAATCAAGGGTGGACCTTCCCCCAGAGCCTCCATAGGGAGCACAGCCCCACCCACACCTAGATTTCACCCCGGTGACACTGACTTCCAACCTCTGGTCTCCAGAACCATGAGGGAATAAGTCTGTATTGCCGTAGCCCACTGAGCCCCAGGCCATGTGTTGTGGCAGCCACTGCAAGCTAATGCGGCGCCTGGCAGCAATGAATGCAACAGAGGGGTAAGCTGCAACATCAGGGTGGGGGCCCAGCAGGCGGCACGGACATCACCCTCGCCCGGTGGCTGAGTCTGGGTCTCTCCGAGTACTGAAGCTTCAGATTGGGGTGGTTTCTGGGGGTGGGGTGGTAGAGAGGGTGGATGTGATATGTGGGTGGGAGAGGAGGGGAGAGAATGCACCCAGATGCAAGGTGCCTACAGGGGGCACTGTCCCTCATGCCTCCAACCTGGCTCAGCCCCACCTAGAGGAGCATTGAACTTCAGCCATGAAGCAAGGGTGCAGGAGGGTCTCACTCAGCCCTGGGTCACCCTTGAGCTCAGTAGGGCCCCCTCAAAACCGAGCTTGGGCCTTGAGCCACATTCCCGTGGCCCAGAGGGAATAGAACAGCTGAGCAGGAAGGAGCCAGAGCAGGTGACAGGGCCTGGCAAATGAGGGAGAGCAGCGTCCAGCACGGCCACCTGGGCCTTCTGGGAGGGACCCAGCCCCGCCCCTCTCTGGGCAGGCAGCCTGGTGGTGATCTCCCCACATCCTTGCCATCGCCATTTGTCTGCTTGGTTGAAACCCCATGCTTCAAAGAGCCAAAGTGCTAATCTAGCCCCTTCTCAGTATTTGGGGGGTGGGGGGTTGCTTTTGATATGTGTGGTGTTTTTTCCCTCTCTTTTGAGGCAAATGGCTGATTGATTGCTTTTCATCTCCTACTTTGAGTAGCTGTAAGAGCTACTTTATATAAACATCAATTACCAGTGCGTAATAAATTAGGGTCCCTCACACCGCACGCATTAGAGTCCAGCCCGATATCAAAGTGCTCCCATCATGGGGACGGGGAGGGTGGGGGCTGATTAGCTGTGTGATGCTGGCAGACACTCAGTGCTAATTTAATTGCAAATCTTGCAGGAGGGTGGAGGACATAGGGACCCCAATCTCACCTGTGCCCTTTGAGCTTGGGGACAGCTGGGCAGGTTGCTGGCCAGGGCCTTCAGAGAGTCCATCCCACCCTTCAGACCCTAAATCCCAGCATTTGGCATGGGGTCACCTTGGGGACCTCTGGAAACCTTGGAAATGTCTCTGTACCCTGGCGGCCTGTCTGCTTTCTCAGGACAAAGCAGCTGCATTGCTCTAAAATGGGGCTCCTTCCCCCTCCCTCTCCTGCTCCCCATCCTGAACTCACCCCAGATGCCTCATGCCTCTCTTCAGTGGGTGTCTCCTTCCCTTGCCTGCCTAGCTTCTAGAAGGACCTGGGGGCACCTCAGCCTCACATGTCCCCTGGGAAGCAGAAGGACCTTCCCTGCGTGCACTCCCAGCTGTCCTGCCCTGGCGCTCGCCGCTGCTTGTTCTCAGAGATGCCCGGGGTGCCCATCCCAGGTGGGGTAGGGGTAGGGGGTTGGCATCATTCTCTATGGAGCTTAGAACCCCCCACCCCACACAGTGGGATAAAACACAGGTCTTGGAGAGGGCCCAGAATCTGCATGTCTGCTCCCAGGTGATGCTGATGTGTGGAGACCCCACTTTGAGACCCAACACATGTTGGAATCCCTGGGGGCTCCCTAGAAAACAAAAGAACCTCACGATCTAAAGGTGATTCCGGGGAGGGTGTGGCCAGTGCTACCAAGCGCCCTGGAGAGCTGTGGTCTCGCAGAAAGGCGGGGCTCCCCTTGGGTGCCAGGCCAGGACCACTGTTCCTAACACCTCCGCCCAGGATCCTCTGCCCCCCTGGTGCCGAGGCCCTGCTCTCTTCCTCTCCTCCTCTTCCCTCCCCCTTTCCCACCTTCCCCCTCTCTCCTCCCCCCTCTCCCCCACTCAGGCCACCACTCTGGCCAGGAGCCCCTAGGGCTTCCCTAGAACAGACCCAACTGGCTACTCCCATTCCCTGCTTAAAGGGAGCCCCTGTCCCTGCCTTGTAGCCTGTGAATCCTGCCCCCAGGGTAACCCCTGCCCTTGAACCTTTCCCACCCTTGTTCAGCTCTTGGAAGAGGAAAAAGGCAGCCAGACCTGGGAAGAGGTGGGCAGGCCTGGCCCTGCAGCCCCTTGGCCCGGCCCTGCAGCCCCTTGGCCCAGCCCTGCAGGGAGCAGTGAGCTGCTGGAGGTTTGGCACAGTCCCCTAAGAGGTTGCCAAGCCCTATTTCTCACACACAAACGCCCGCAGAGCTCAGAGACTCTAGCCCATTGTTCCCTGGAAGGGCCCCCTTGCCAGAACCCATCACAGGATGGAGCTTTCTCAAGTCCAAACCACAGGTCTGGCTGTGAGCACTTGCCCCCTCCTGAGGCTCCAGAGTCCCCAGCACCCATCCCAAGCAGCTGCTCCCTCTGCCGCCTGTCCCCTCCCCCCAGCGCCTAGGCCAGCCCTGGGGCTTGCAGAGATCCTGGGAGTAGGTCAGGGCTGGTGAGTCAGAGCCTTGGCGGGAATGTGTGTTTGTCCACGCATACACGTATTTGTGTGTGTGGGCACGTGTGCACCAGTGTGCATGTACATCTATGTGTACACAGTGTGAGTATATGTGCATGCACACATGTACATCAGTGTGCATGTTTGTGAGCATGGGTGTGTGGGTGTGTATGCTTAGGTATGTGCCCGAGTGCCCCCAAGTATGTGTGTGCATGTGTGCACATATATATATACATCTTTGTGTTCATGTGCACAAGCACACGAGTGTGCATTCACACATGTGCTTGTGTGTATACATGCTTCTCCCTCCTGCTCCCAGGGTGCCTCCCATTGATGAATGAGCAGTGATGTTCCCCAAGCAGCATTCCAACTTCCTGAAGTCATAGTTTCCATCCGCAGGCGACGCCTGCCTCTGCCCTGTGCCTGTTCCCGTCCCCAGGGGCCTGCACTCCAGCCTGGGGGGTACCCAGGGAGCTACCAGCTGCCTGGCCTCAGCCCACACTGCCTCCTGTGGCCCCCTTGCAAGCCTTCTGTAGACTCCTGCTTGACAGGGTTAAGTAGCGGGGAGCTGGCGTCCTCACAGGGAGGAAATACAACTGCTCCTGTTAGCTCACGGCCTGGGGTCACCCTGGAGCCTGCTGATGAGCTCTGGCAGCTGGCAGGCGGGGGGTGGGGGGTTTGGTTACACAAGGAGGGCAGCAGCTTCAGAAGGAAGGGCCAGAGGCTGCTCTCAGCTCCCACCTGCGTTTTCTCAGGGCTCAGGGCAGTATTTTCTGTGTGGGGGGAGATCGCCTGAGCAGGCAGGGAGCCAGGGATGTCCCCATGTTCTACCAGGGTGCCCTGTGGCTGGCTCTGGCTGTGCAGACCTGGGCTCTGAGGGTCTAGTCAGGTGGGTCCCATGGGTCCCCAGCATACATGGGCAGGGCCTTCTAGGTACCCCCAAAACGTTGGCAAAGGCCTAATTTCCTCCCATCTCTTCTGCCAAGACCTTAAGCTAACTTGCTGCTGTAATGGTTCTCTGGCTAATGAGTCCCCCACCCAGCTCTCAGGATGGCGCTCCTGGCGCCACTTTCTTACCACTGGGCACATGGGGCAGGAGGCGGGGTCAGTCAGGGCTGGGTGCAGAGAAGAAATGCCCAGCACCCGGCAGCAGGTGGGGTGGGGGAGGAAGTCCGCAGAGCTTCAGGCAAAGGGTGCCAGCCCTGTGGTCAGCTGCCCGGTGGGCATCACCTATCTTCACCCAGGTCCCTCCCTCCTGCCAGAACATCCTCGGAGCAAAGCCGGTGGCCCCTGCCTGCAGAGAGAGCATTACACGTGAGCCTTGCTGGTGCGGGTCCCGTCGTGTGCTCGCTCCTGGGAGGCAGGAGTGGGCAGAGACCCCCGGGGCCCAGAGACAGCACTGGGTGTGGCACTCTGACCCAGCCGCACAACCCCCCTGTGCGTGGCTTCCTCACCTCTGAGTGGAGCTCCAGGGCTGGCAGTGCCCAGAAGAGCTTATGTGTGTAAAAACTTCCAGAATATTCATTCCGGGACACAGAGTGGAAGCCCAGCACACATTCACATGTCTGCCTTTGGTCTTGGAACCAGGTAAAGGCAGCCTCACATCGGGCCGCGGCCCAGGACCGCCACCTCCCCTCCTCCCAGGTCTTACGTTGAGGCTGTTTGCCTGGAGAAAGGAAGAGCTGATATGCACCCCCCCAAAAAAGCCCCGTGCTCCCCCCAGTCTTCCTCTCCTAAGCCAGCTCCCTCCGCTCGTCTTGGGCAGCTTTTTTATCTCGCCAGCAGAGCCTCTTCCAGTCCGTCATTCCATTTCATTTCTGGTCTTTGGAGAGTGACATTTACATATTAATATTTTCCGAGGGAGCCCCGTGCAGGCAGGAGCAAGTGTCTGCCTCATGGCCTCACATCATGCGCAGGAGATAAAGCGCTGGCTCCTCCATGAATAACGGCGGGTGAAGGCGGCGTGGCCGTGAAAGGCCGCACATTTGCCCTGTCAGCATGTGGTACATCTGCTCAACAACTGATTTAGCGCTCCTTTCTCCTCCCAAGGTTTATCTCCACTTACAGGGGACGCACTCTTTGTGAGGGCCTGTCGCTCCGCTCTGCCTCCCTGTCACTTCTTGCCACCGTCCCGGAGTGGGGTGCCAGAGACAGGGCTCCCAGCCTGCAGTGCCGTGCTGGGCACTATTAGCCGGAGCCAGGTACAGCATGCGTGCCAGCCGGGTTATCTCTCCCCTACAGAGGCCATGGCTATGGCCCTGCTGTCCCTAGCCACCTGGGCCCATGCAGGGGGGCTTTGGGAGTGACCAACAAACTTTGTTCTCGTGGGGTAAGAGGGTCTTGGGGAGGGTGTGGGCATCTCTGGGCAGGGAGGATGCTCCCCATGGATGGTGTAGGGCCGACTATGGCAGCGGGCCGAGGGAGGACCCATGGAAGACTGGCAGCAAGGCATGGACTGCATGACTAGGACTGCGCCCTGTGCTTCTGCCCACATCATCTCATTGCACGCACCAGGGGGGACGGAGGCATGGAGAGGGGAAGTGGCTTGGTTAAGGTCACACAGCCGAGAGCCAACACCAGGCCGCACAGGAAAGCTCCAGGGTGGCCGTGTTTGGGCTCCAGCCCCAGCCTGCCTCAGGCCAGCTGTTGCTCTCTCTGAGACTCCGTTTCCCCTGCTGTGAAGGGAGGGCCATACACCGTGCCGGGAGGAGGTTCAAAGTCATCCCAAAACCCATTCTCGGTGCGTTTGGTCTCGTCTTCAGTTGCTCGCACGCAGGGCACACTCCTGGGGGTCAGACTGTGTTTAGAGCTCATGTGGTACAACGAGGACAAAAGACGTGTTGTCATTAACCATAGACTTGCCCCACCCCCCCACCCCTCACCCCGCCACCTCCCCCCATGCTCGCCTGGAAGTGCAAGTCTTATCTCCCCGCTTGCCTGCCGGAGGGTATCACTGCCCTGTCATCTGTC
Organism: Tonatia bakeri; assembly: GCA_004024845.1. Taxonomy (NCBI): domain Eukaryota; kingdom Metazoa; phylum Chordata; class Mammalia; order Chiroptera; family Phyllostomidae; genus Tonatia; species Tonatia bakeri. The sequence goes on along the minus strand of PVIA01002211.1, from coordinate 178,608 downwards.
CTTGGGTCAGTTTCTGGTGCTCCTGTATTCATGACGGCACACCACATGCCTGCCCAGCCCAGCAGTGGTGAGAAGAGAGAGCCCACCATCTGGGCAGGGTGGGTCGAGCAAGCCCTAAGGAAACGCTGGTTCTTGTCCCAGCTGGAGGCTGAGATGGGGGCGACTGGAACCACAGGGAAGAGCCCCCCCTGCCGCTCTGTCCTCCCTCCTGGACTCCCTGGAATTGCCCTTCCACCCAGCTGTGATGATGGAGTGTTCTGAGTCCCCACCACGCAGTGCAACAGCACAGCAGCCACCAGCCATTCATGGTTATCAATCACGTAAAATATGACTCACGCGACCAACGGGGGACTTGGGATGTCATTTAATGCTAATCGATTTAAATGGGTGCGTCCACACACGGCTTGGGGCAACAATGCTCTGGGGGCTGGCCTCCCTGTCGCAGGACTGGCCCGCCTGGGTGCAGATCTCAGCCCTCCTTTACTGTGTGTGACCGCAGACTGTTGCCTTTTTTGTGGGCCTCAGTTTCCCCTCTGAGCAACTGGGACAATAAAGCAAGTATCTCATAGGGTTGTTGTGAGAGCTGGATGAGACCCAAGCCAAGTGTCCGGGGTGGGGTGGGCTCTGCAAATGCTGGCAGCTCTGACCTTCTCATCATTCCCCCCTTCATCATCCCCATGCATGACTGAGGTGCTCCAAGTGCTCTCCATCCTCCCTGAGGCTGGGGGCCTGGGGTTCTAGAAGCCTGGTTGTGGGTGAGGAATGTGGAAGGGCCTGTCCCTCATGCACTCTGGACTGGGGAAGGGCCCCTTGTGGCCCACATGCTTTGGCCTTTTTGGAGCACAGGGAGACTGGGACCCACAAGGGAAGAGGAGTAGGGGCTGTGGGCAAGATGGGTGGGCCTGTGGGAGGGTGGAGGGGAAGGGGAGCAGGGCACCATTTCTGCCACGGGGCCTGAGAGCAGAGGGGAGCCTGGCCCCTTGAGGCCTCTGGCAGGGGCTGGGAGGGAGACTGGCCCAAAGGCCTTTGCTCCAAGGGCTGGGAGGCTTGGGGAGTGGGCCTGGGGTCCTCAGGAAGGCCTTCAGGATTAACACAGTTGCAGCAGAAACGGACGTGGGGCTGCCCTTCTGTCTCACCAGCACCAGGAGTCTCCTGACCCTCTGACAGAGGAGTGCAGTCTAGTGGAGCTTCCCAGGGCCCAGAGTACAGGGGGCACTGGGCCCAGGCCTGGAACCCAGTGTTCTGTCTAGACTTAGAGATTTAATCTGCAGAACGACCCTGTACCTACACTTCACCCCGAGCTCGCCTAAAAAGTAGAGCCCAGAGTAAGTGACTCAGCAGGGTTTGGATCCCAAGCCTCCTGTCTCTGGGTCCTGCACCGTCCTCCTAGCCCAGCCTCCCTGGGTACTCCCTGGGCCCTGCCTCCTGCCTGGTGCAGAATCCTGCCCAGAGCAGGGCCTGTGGACATCAAGAGGCCTGGATTTTAGTCCCAGCTTTACCTGCTGCAAACTAGTTCTGAGCATGTTCGGGACCTCTGTGGACCTCAGTCTCTTCTTCTGTGCAGCTGTGTCCCCTAAGCCCCCTTCTACTCAGGTGCCCTTCCACTGTGTTAGAGAAGGTGCGTTTGCAGCCCCCCTGTGCCTTGGCACCCAGCAGCCCTGCAGGAGAAGGGGGGATGTGCACTGGGGGCAGAGACCTGGCAGTGGGCCACCCTCTCTGTCTCAGTGTTCTCACCCCGTAAAATCCGGAGTGTGCTGGCACCCGACCCAGGGGGTCTTGAAGGGTTTCTACATACTGTTTTAAGATCCTCTGCTAATGAGGGCCCTGGCAGTGCCAAATGTTCCCGTGCCTGTGTGTGCCAGCGAGAAACCGGGCACAGCTCACAGAGTGAGTGGCATCTTCTAGCCAGTGTAAATGGCAGAGGAGCAGGCCCTTGGCCCCCGCCCATGGAGTCTCCCCAGGGCCTCTGAAAATTTCCGGGATCCCTCGTCAGGAGAGGGTATTTGGAAGGCAGACCAGGCATTGTCACCTGGGGGTCCTCTCCCTCCCTGAGGCTCAGTTCTCCCATTTGTGACAGGGGGTGCCTAAACTGTGACTGGGAGGGTGGCAGTGCAAGGGTTTCATCAGGCCACTGGCAGACCCCTATGCTTCCGCCTCGGCCTTAGTAGATGCGGTAGGAAGGAGCGTCTCCTCCCCTCTACCTCCCCCAGGCCCCGGGGTGAACTGTGGGATTTGCCAGGAAGTAGCTGATCCATTAGTCCTCTCTTTTCTCCTACCAGCCAGCAGCAAAAGAGAAAATGATGGGGCTGACCTTCCACCCCAGGGGTGCCCTTCGGTGTCAACAGGTGGGAAAGAGGAGCACAGCACGGCCCAGGCCCTCCTCTTCCCGACAGCCCCAGGGAGTGGCCCGCCCTCCTCTCTGGGCCCACGTCCTGGTCCACCTCAGTGCACGGCTCACTGCCACCCTCAGGGCCCCGAGGGATGTCCCTCGGGCAGTAGGTGGAAGCGGTGCGGGTCCTGGGGCGCCGGCATCATGCGAGCTCACGGGGTGGATGAATGCCCCAGTCTGCAGGTGGGGAGCTGAGACGCCCAGGGGGCAGTGCTGTAGAGTGCAGAGGGAGGATGCGAGCCTCGGAGCACCATCGTGTGTGTGTGTGTCCCCACTCTCTAGCACAGCTCTGTCTTCCGCTTTTGTTAAAGCCCCGTCTCCGCCCTCCATACACTCAGGCAGGTGCTGGGTAAATATTTGTTGACTGACTGTCTGATGAAATAGACTCTGGGCTGGGAGGAGTTGGCCGGGAGAGGCCCCAAGAACTGATTAAGGAGCCAGAGTGAGGGCCGGGGAAGGAAGCAGGGCTGGGGGGACCGGAAGCTGTCCCTCACCCCTGCTTCAGCCCCCACCCTTGGGGGCTGGAGCCGATGCAATTCCTGGGGAGGGCAGTGAGGCAGGGGGCAGGGCGCCTCACTCTTGGCCACCTGTGCCCCAGGACCTTCTATGGGTTCCAGGTGTCACCCCACAGGCTCCCTGGCACCTGGGAGAAGGGAGAATTCCAACATTCTCCAATCTCAGGGTCGTCCTGCCCCCAGGGGAGAGGCTTGCCCCCTCCCCACTCAGCAGCTCACAGCCCAGGAGGGGACCGGCAGCTGTAAGGACAGTGGGCCTGCAGGACCGGATGCTGGGTGTGAGCAGCCCCAGAGGGAGCCCGGGGCCAGGCTGCTGAGTCAGTTTCCCTGCCCAGTGACCAGGTCCCTGGGGCTTTTCAGGGTGACACTGTTTTCCTCACACCTGAATGCCTAGCATGGGGGCCCACCAGAAGCCCCCATCCTCCTGGTTCCCTGCCACCTCCTGGGCCATTTTCCCAGTGGTGGGACACCCACTTTTCAAGCTTCCTCGGCCCTCTGACAGCAACACAGCCTGTAGTGGCCTGCCTTCTCTGGGTGGGTGGGTGTGCTGGTGGCTGTCTGCCCGCGGTCAGCGGAGGCAGTGACTCAGGAGCAGGAGGCACGGTTAGCACTCAGGCCTTAAGACCAGATACACCTGGAATCCGATTGCATTCGGGCCTCTTGTTGGCTGTGTGGCTTCAGGAAAAGAACTGAGCCTCTCCAGGCCTCTGTTTGCCCATCTAGAAATGGGGGCTGCTTGTGGAACGCAGAACGAGCTGACCTGTCCTTAAAGATGCTTCCGGCATGTCAGAAGCACTCAGAAGTATTAGTGTGGCCTCAGTGACTGTAGGGTGGTTAGGTGGGGCTCAAGGGGTGGCCCTGCGCTGCCTAGGCCAGCTAGGGCACCTATTTGAGACAGCCTTGTGTCCTGGATGGGAGGGGCTGGAGGCTGGGTGGTGTCTCAGTGGGGCTGGTGGACAGTCGGGGGTAGAGAACTGGGTGGGGCAGGTAGGGCGGGGCTGTGCCATGTGGTTTGCTGGCAGGGGCCAGGATGCCAGGTATGTTGATAGAGTTCCAACCTGTTCACATTCCTAGTCTGGGAAGCCTGGGTCCAGACCTGAAATTTTAAGAGGGGAGGGTAGAAGAGCCAGCCAGCCTCCCACAGGACACCCTGTGGGTGCAAGAGGCAGGGCAGGGCGTTCCGACACTGGAAAAACTGAGGCAGCCAGCCCATACCACAGGGTATGTCCAGGACAGCTAGGCCTCCTCCATGCATTTCGGGGCTCTCCCACTGCCCCCCTGAGGCGTTGGAGGCTGCCATGGGTGAGGCCACAGCAGGAGCAAAGCTAATGAGGAAGCGCCCCCTCCCCCATCTGAACAAACAGCTAGCTCCCCTGGGAGATCTGGCTGCTCCCTCTGCAACCAGCCCTGGAGGTTGCATCACTAGTGCCTGCTGTCCCTCGTGTTTCGAAGCCTGCCGGCCTCCACACAGAGCCCTGAGCCAGTTGGCTGCAGGCAGCAGCCTCTGGGGAACTGAGTCCCTGGGGGCCAATGGTGACACACCACACCCCTGCCCACAGCTGGACCCCTGTCACACTTCTCTCCGCCCCAGGCTTGTGGGACAACCCCCTTAGGGGCCCAGATGGCCCCTCCCCTAGGATTAGCTCCCCTCTCCCAGCCAGAGGGCCAGCGTGGTGGCCAGCTCAGCTAGAGGACTGGACAGCTTTCTAGGACAGCCAGCCATCAGCTCGGGCCCAGCTGCCTGCTGGTGTTCCGTGGACCCTGGGGGCTGAGAAGGAGGGAAATGGCCGGGCCTTCACCGGACTCCCTGGTTTCACAGGTCAACAAGCTTTTCTCTGGGTGGAGTCAGCTCCTTGTGATATGGGGGGCACTGTCAAGTAGAGTCCCCGACAGAGCCCAGACAAAGTCACACCTCTGGGGCTCTGTTCGCCCCTCGAGGGGCGGCAGGGTTTGTGGTGAGACTGTGGACTCTGCCCCTAGACTTCCTGGGTTCCAGTCCCATCTCCCAGTGCTGGCTGTGTGACCCTGGACAGGCTGCCTCTCTGGGCTCAGTTTCTCTTCATAAACTGGGGCTGGGAACAGTCTCTGCCCACACAGGGTTACTATGAGGCTTACATGGGTCAGTACCTGAAAGGCATGCCTGCTGCCTCAGTCAGCTCACCACCGATAACCCTCACACTGCTAGAACCCAGGACCTGGGGGCTGGTGTGTGGCAAGAGGTCAACACTGCCCACCCCCCACAAAGCTCTTGCCTTCCCTCCAGGACACCCACTGGAGACCTCACAGTCGCTTGGTCAACTCTGCTGAGAGTGACGTCTCCACCCAGGGTCCCAGAACGACATGACTTTCCCTCTGTACCCTGGAGCCTGGCTCCAGGGTATGGAGCACACCTGGACAGTCCCGACCAGGTAGAGTTGCTTTGTAACCCAAGCCTCCCTCTCTTCCCTGGTCAGAGCACTTGTCACCTGACTTGCAGTTTGCCCACTGGACTTTTCTGCGCCCTACCCTGTGCCCAGCACCAAGCCAGAAGCCATCCCAATGTCTGCTACCTGCGTGTACCGAGGCCTACTTCAGGCATTCCCCTGGGGTTAGCTTGGTGATCCCTTGCCCCGACCCATGAGATAGGGACTCCCCGGGCAGCCTGGGCCCAGCCAGCCTCAACCGTGCCACTTGTCCCCAGCCCTTGAGGAGCTGCAGAAGCGCAGGCTGCCGGCCCCCCCAGACTGCTTAGTGTGGGAAGAACCGACAGACCTGTGATCCGCCGAGAGAGACTGACAGAGCCCCTGCGGGGTGGTGCAGGATGCCCAGGGCTGTTGGTCGGGAGGGTGAGCACCGTGTGGGTGGAGGCTCTCCAGGCGAGAGAGGCAGTGGGTGGGGACAGAGAGTGCCCCAAGTAGAGGCAGAAGTGGAGGGGGGGTGCTGGGAGCCCACCTGTCATCCAGGGTTCAGCCCAGGTAGACAGGGGGCCGGCTGCCCTCTGGCCAGGAAAGGAGGAACTTAGAGGTCCCTCCGCTCACTTCCGATGATGGATAAAGATGTCCGCTCTCTCACATGGGCGACCAGAGCCCATAATTAGCTTTTAACCTGTCCCCGCCGTTAACTCAGAAAGGCCACCATTTGTTCCGGGGAGCTGCTGGTGTATAAAGAACTAAACATGGCCAATTTTGTTCAGGATGAATTAAGACTTGTAAATGTAAAATGAGTTCATCTATTTAATTAAGTAGCAGCAATATGGATGTTAAATTAAGTTCACAGCAGACGTGCCAAAACAGTGTTATAAAAATATTGCGAGGCGGTGCAGGGATTTGGGGAGGGCTGTGGCTGGAATTTGGGGAGGGGTGGGTGGGCCCACCCCCCTTGGTGGGCCCACCCCCCTTGGCGAATCTGGTTGAGGCCCTGACCTGCTCTTCTTCCCTGAGCAGGAGGAGGCCCTTCAAGCCAGCTGAGTGGGAGCGGACGGATGCCCAGGCTCCCACTGGCTTCCCGCCTCCCCCAGCCCTTCCCCTTCACCTGTACACAGGCATGCTCATGCGCACGGAGGGCAGCAGAGGAGGCCCCTTGTCCTCTTGGCAAGTGACTTATGGGAAAGGTGCTGCCCCTGTCCTGGGAGAGTGAAGTAGAAAGGACTACACTGAAGTGAAAGGTTTGCTTTGAGAAGGACCCCCCACACACACACCCCCCACTGCACAGAGGGTAGAGGGAGGAGCCGGCTCAGGGGCAGCAGGTCTGACAGGACAGGGTGAGCCTGAGGGCAGGTGTCCAGAGCTGGGGCCAGCAGCTGGCCCCGGCCCTCCCCTCTAGCAACACAGTAGGGGTCTGCTCATTCTGGGGAGCATGGAGACCCTCTGGAAGGTACTTCCTTTCCTCCCATCCCCCAGTCAAACTGCCCTGGGGAGGGATTGTGGCCACAGAGCAGTTCTGGGGTCGTCTGCTGCCGTTGGTGGGCAGTAGTGGAGAGCTTGGTGTGACAGCAGTGGGCGGCTTGGAAAGCACCGGCACATGGACTCTGCCATCAGGGACAGACATAGAGGCTGTCAGTGCCAGCGTGAGTACATGTGGAGTGAGAGTGGAAGGAGGATCGATGGTAGTGGGGAGTACGGACTGAGTCAGGCAATGTTACCTAAATAGGGGATTTCTTCCCTGGGTTTTAAAGGATGAATAGGAGTTTGCCTGGTAGATAGGGAGGAGAAGGGCATGCTGGGAAAAGAGAGAAGAGTATGTGCCTAAAATTGTGCTGAGCCCACTGTGGCGGTTCATCACAGAGGGAGATACAGCTGGAGGGATGGGTAGACATGTGGAGAGCCTTGAACATCATGCTGAGCAGCTTGCAGAAACTCAGAATGCAGTGGGGAGAACTTCATCCATGCAGTGCCGTCCTATTCTGGGCACCGCAGCTAGTGAGTCAAACAGGCAAGAACCCCTGCCTTCATGGAGTGCATGGTGTAACCAAGGCTTTAGATATGAAACAGATAAGTAAACAGTAGGTTGATGGTGAAAAGTGACTTGGAAGGAGTGAAACAGGGTAAGGGGGATTGGGGCAGCTGAGTGGGGATTGCTGGTTGGTTTATTGTTTTATTGGGTGGTCAGAGAAGGCCTTTCTGATACCGTTTAACAGAGTCCAGAAGAAATGAAAGACAACAGTAGCAACCTGTTTGCCATGTTCTATGTATGCCTCCTGCTCTGTGTGATTTTAAATAGAACCCCTTCATGTTCACGTGAACTGGATGTCTGGTGGGAGAGGTGACACAGGCTACAAGGGAAGGGCAAGTGCAAAGGCCCTGAGGCCAGTGAGGGAGAGAGGAGGTAGGCAGAGAGCAGATACCACATGATCCCAGAGAGGGTTGTACAAGCTTGGCTTTTCCTCAGGTTGAGAAGGGAGCCCTTGAGGGTTCTGTGCAGAGGCACCAGCATCTGCCTGGCCTCTAACCCATCTCCTCAGGCTGCTGTACCGAGAATACACTGCAGGGGGCGAGGGTGGCAGCAGAAGACAGGGTGGGGAAGGGGGGAAGAGTCCAGGCAATAGAGGACTGGATGAGATGGAGTGCAATTCCAAACACGTTTTGAAGGAGGAGCTGACAGGCAGGCCGATGGTGTCGGGGGTCAGGCTGTTGGGAGATTTTCAGCGCAGGTGGGTAGGGGGTCTGGGAGGAGGAGCAGAGCCTCCTGGTTGGAGCTGGTGAGAGACCTTGGGCAAGCTCAATACTCGCCCTGCAGCTATGTTTTACTTGGTCTCCACACAGTGTTTGAAATTATTTTTCAAAATTTCCTGCCAATATTTAAAAACCAGTAGGTTTTCTTTGAAACCCCAGATTTGTAGCTTCTCTTTAAAATGTCTGAGGCTCTGTTTACACGGGTCCGCATTCCCCCTTGGCACCTGATGGCAGGAGCTGGGCCGCCTCTGCTTGTGTTGGGAGGGGCGTGTGTGCTGCCGTTCGCCCCCTGCACTGGTGTCCTGAGTGCAGGGTCCACTGGACTCAGCCTTTGGCCCAGCCCCATGTGCAGCGCACCACCTGCCCCGATGTGCCCTGCCTCCTGGCCCCAGTTGGAGCCAGCTCTCGAAGTCTGGTAGGAAACAGGAGGACTGTCAAGAAATCCCTGCGGGCTGCACTTTACCCTCCTGTCACCCCTGGCCCCCAGATTTCCAGCTCAGCCGTCTGCCTTGGCTCCCAGAAGCCTGTGGAACCATTTAAAAGGCTCCCAGGGATATTGATCAATCTCTCTAAAATGGATTATCCCGTTTGCCTCCCAGCCTGACTGGATGCCCTGGGTAAGATCAGAAAGGAATTATGTGAGCTGGAGGCGGAGGGAGCAAGGGCGAGAATGTGTCTCCTCCCTGGTGATGCAATGTTATCAGAGCTGAACTTTCCTCTCCGTCTTGGGATATAGGATACTTTGGGGATGGCGGAAAGAAATAATAATCTTACGATTTGTAGCTTGCTCGACACCGAGCCAGCAGGGAGGGGTGGTGGGGGCCAGGTGGCTGCAGCAGTGAGGACCGTTTTTTGTTGGAGCTGTTCCCTGGAGAAATCAGGCCCTTGTGGAAATCCCCTTGGAGCCCCAGCCTTGGGTGGCACGCCTGCGACCCGCTCTGTGAGGATTACAGCCCCATGTCCACCCAGGGCCCAGGGGACAGGCACGTTCATTAAAATTTGAAACACAAATGGAAAATTGCTACCTGAAGCCTCAGTGAGCAGTCAGCCTGTGGATCCGAGTTCCCATTAATGGATCGAATACAGAGGAAACAATTACAGCTGCCACCATGTAGGCAATGCCTTTGGAAATAGTTGGAATCCGAGGAGAGGCAAGGCAGACCCATCAGGAGCAGGGGAAACAGTGGAGTCCCAGTGTGGGTGATGCGGTGCCTGCCCTCCGCCCCAGGCCTGAGCCCCAGCCTCACCTGGGGAGCACTGTGCCGCTCTGGCCTCTCCCTATTGCCTGGAGGGCACGAATGGTCCCAGGCCTGTGGGCTGTGTCACCCGGCTGACTCCCCACACAAGGCCACTGGCTGGGTTGGGTCACCTGGAGTCAGGACTTGGAGGCAGGGGTTTTATTCAGGAGATGATCCCAGAAGACACCAGTGCATGGGCTGATAGGAGGGGTGTTATCAAACCCAGTGCCAGCAGCTGGAGCTCAGTCTTGCTGGGGTCCCCAGAGAGACGGTGGGGATGTCCTCCATTGTCCCTACAGTCGTGGGGTAGAGAGAGCACCAGGTGCACCATAGGCCACCTGGGGTGCAGGGGCCAGTTGTCCAGGGGCTGGCTGCTGGCGGGGAGCTCCTGACTCCTGCTTGTTTATCAGCTGGCACAGGGGCAGCCCCCACTTGGCACAGGCCCTGCTGTCATGCCCAAATGAACACAGACCATCTGATCTGCAGACACTCAGAGCTGGAGCGTCCCATTTGTGCTGGGGCTACAGGGCCTTTGTGTGGGTTTGGGTAGGAGAGGGAGACAGGAGCTGTCAGGGAAGTCCTCTGCGAACAGACCTGCTCCGGATGGGCTCCAAGTCCCAGGGACTCCAGGGACACACAGGCTGCTGGGGTGGGGGTGCCCAAACCTAAGGACGGCCCCTGTGGCATCTTAAGCAGAACGCCCTGAGAGCTGTGCCCCCACCCACCCCTTCCGCCCCTGACTGCTCAGGCCTTTGCGGGGATGTCTTTTGTGTGCAGTTGTGTTTATTCTGCCAAGGGCTGGGTCAGGGACTTGGAGTCCCAGCTGAGTGGTTGTAAGGAAATGGGGGTGGGGGGGGCTCCCTTGTTCTCCCCCAGGACAGACCGGATGGCCCTAGGTCCTGAGACAATGGGTCCAGGGAGGAGCCAGGTGCTGGGCCCAGGACAGGAAAAGGATGAATTGAGGATAAACACAGACCCGCCTGTGGACTTGAACTTGGGTTGTACAGACGATGGCCAAGACTGTAGACCAGGGGTGTCCAACCTGCGACCCATGGGCCACATGCAGCCCAGGATGGTTATGGATGTGGCCCAACACAAAATTGTATACTTACTGAAAACATGAGGGTTTTTTTGTGTGATTATGTGTTGCAGTATATCCAATGTGTGGCTGAAGGCAACTCTTCTTCCAGTGTGGCCCAGAGATGCCAGGAGGCTGAACACCTCTGTGTGGATGCCCCGTGGAGCTTTGGGGAGAAGGGGCTGGCATGGGAGTGGGTGGAGAAGGAGACGGTGGCCAGAGAGAGAATGAGTGAAAGCATTTGGTTTGCTCTGAGGGCTTTGTATATTAGCTTTTCATTCTCAAAATCACCCCACAATGGGAAATTGTCATCCCTACTTCATACATGGGACGACTGAGGCTCCGAGGCCCGTGCCCAAGGCCACACAGCTAAACAATAGTGGGGCAAGATCTGAAGTGTGAACTCTCGCTCCAGACCCTTATCCTTATCATTGCGCTTTCTTGAAGCAGGGCTCCTGCCCATGTCTCTTCTCCCACCACCGGCTGGGGTCAGGCCCCCCCAGCATTGCTTACAGCTGCAACCCTGGGCAGAGGCCATGCCCCCCATCCCCAGGGAAGGTGGGATGCACCCACTCCTCTGGTCTGGGACCCTGGACTCCCTGGAGGATTCCGGCATACTGGCCCATGAGGGTATTTTGGGGGCCACATGTGTTCTTATACATGTGGGACATTTCCCACAGAATGTCTTCAGAAGTGACCCGTCTTCTGAAGTGGGAGACACAGCAACCCAGTGCCACAGGAAAAAACATGCTAGACTCTGTTTTCTAACATTTAAAAAAATCTCTCTTTTGCATATACTTTATAATGGAGAGATTCGGAATGTATAGCACGTAAGAACAATTTGTAAGTAATACTGAGAGATGAGTGTTTGAAGATTTTTTTTTACCTTGCATTCAATAAAATGCAGACATTTTAAGACTTTTGCCCCCTGGCTTTTGACACAGATGCACATCTGTGTCCCCACCACCCCCGTCCAGGTAGAGAACACTGCTGTCGTTCCAGAAAGTTCCTTCCCTGCTGTGCCTCCCCAGCCTTCTGTCCGCCTCAGCCAGGTGTCCACTGACTTGCCTTCCAGCACACACTAGGTTACTTTCGTTCTTCTTCTTTAAGTTATGGTAAAATACACAAAACATAAAATGTAGCACTGTGGTATTAAGTATTTCCCATTACGGTGAGATTGCAGGCACAGTCCATCCCCGTGCCCCCCTCCCCCAGCCCTGGCAGACACCACTCTACTTTCTGTCTCCGTGGACATGACTGGCTTATTTCATCAGCATAATGTCCTCAAGGTCCTTCCATGTCATAGCATGTGTCAGGGCTGCATTCCTTTTTAAAGCCGAATAATATTCCATTGTGTGTCTAGACCGCATTGTGTTTATCCATTCATCTGTCGAGGGACGCTTGCGCTGCTTCCACGCTTCAGCTGTTGTGAGTGCCTTTGCCGCGAACACAGTGCACAAAGGTCTGTTCTCATCCCTGCTGTCAGCTCATTTCCGTGTACACCAGGGGTTGTGCCTGCTCTGGAACGTCGTGTACATGGACTTGCACAGTGCGTGCTCTTCTGTCTGGCTGTCTTGCTTGCCGGCCAGCCTGTGACTCCCCCCCAGGTGGCCCCTTGAGTCCCTGGTTTTCATTGCTGAGTGATGTTGTTTCAGGGGATTCAGCAGAACTGTGGATTCTGTTGCTGGTGAAGAGATACTCGGGCTGTTCTGTGAAGGAAGAGTCGGGGCGTGGCCTGGAGAGCCAGGTGGCAAGGTGTTTCTCAGAGATGCCGGTACAGGACCCCCACTTCTGCATGCAACCCCCGGCCCTCTGAGCTTCAGTCTAGGCCAGGCTTCTCCTGATGCCCCGAAGGGATCCAGACAGGGAGACAGGGAACTGCAGGGCTTGCCCTCTGTCCAGGCTCCTGCCTTGGTGGTGCCGGCAGTACAGGACAGCTAGGAGCTAGTCACACAGGCAGGGCTTCCAGCTGGAGCCCTGCCCACAGTGGCCACAGCTGCAGGGTCTTCCGAATGGGGAACCAGCCCTCCCTCAGGGCTTCCTGCTCCCTTACCCGGACTCGGGTGGAGCATGGAATCATCACCCAGAAGCCCTGGCCCCATCCTTCCGTTCAGGGGACCATTTTCCAGGCCACCCAGGGAAGCAGCAAAGGGTAAATTAAAGGTTGGCCTCCTTATCAGGGCTCCCTGGTGAGGAGGGTAAACACAGACAAAGCCACCACAGGCCACTGGGCAGGGCAGTTTGCTGATAAGAGGAAGGTTGGCTGGGTGGTTTAGGTGAAAGCAGAAGTGGGTTGGACCCTCTATAATCTGGAGCTGTGTGTGGTCCAGCCCCAAACCCAGGGGCTGAGGGGCCAAAACAAACTGGCCCCTCACCTGGAACCCCTGGGAACCATTTTTTTCACCTCACCGTCCCCCACTTGGCTTGTTTGTAATGCTGATGACTTCAGGGGCCTGAAGACTCAACTTTCCAAAAAAACCCTCAAAGGAACAGCTCTGCCTCTGCTTCAGGTGGTCTCCTGATACCCATTTATTGAGCACCTTCTGTATACCAGGCAAGCATTTGTTGAGCACCTCTGTATACCAGGCCCCAGGCCTGGGCTTTCAGATTCAGAGGTGGAAGATGCAGTGAGAGCCAGGTCTTTGAATAGTGGTTGCAAGTGGATCATGACAAGGACAGCCCCGGAGGGCCATGAGAAAGAGAACTGGTAGGGGATGTCTAAGGGGGAAGTGTCCCAAGGAGGGGAGCCCCGCAACTGCCAAGGATCGGCAGGATTGGCCAGGTCACCGGCCAAGCTTCTGTGGGTTTGGCTGGTGGCCAGAAAGTTGAGTTCTCAGTGGGGCCTCACTGACTTGTTTCCTTTAGGGAAGTGGCTGACAAGGTTGAGATCAGGGCGCTTCGAAAAAGCAGAAGCAGAACACGCTCTTGGTTTGCTGCCGGGGGAGCTGGCTGAGCAAGGTGGTGGAGGCAGGCCCCTTCCTGCAGGCCAGGGGCCAAGCCACCCTGTTCCCTGGGAGGAGGGCGTCTGCAAGGTGTCTGCCACTCGACAAACCGCATGCCTTGTAGGTCCCCTCCCAGTGTTGACCTCAGGCAGGGCCTGTCTCTGACATGAGGACATTTGCCACACCTTACAAGTCATGGAATGCAAGAGCCTCGCCAGAGGCCTGGAATGTTCTATACTTCGCAGGTAGTGGCTCTGCCTCCTACACTCAGTTTTGGGTGGGATCTGAGGGACAGAGAGGTCACAGGCCCTGAGTGGCAGGTGGGCTTGGACCCAGGCCATCTGGCCCTCCCAGGTGGCTGCCTGGCCTGGAGTGGCCCATCTCGCCTGTTTGCTGCATCCAGAAAGAAGTGATCCAATACCGCCTTGCAGGGGCCAGGGAAGCGGGCTTGAGGGAAAGGGTGCGGAGCTTTGCGGCCTTCAAGACACAGGCATGGCAGGCTCAGCCACCCCATGGGCAGAGGGAAGGCCACTGTTAAAACTTCTCATTAGTCACAACAGGGGAAGGCTCTGGAAACTCAAGACCTGGCATGGTGGAGGGGGGTGGCTGATGGGCCCTCCACCGTCACCTGGTGGGGGCAGGCCCTTTAAAGCAGAGGCAGGGAGTGAAGGAGGGGTGGGACTCAAGCCCGCTTACTGGGGGCCTGGCAGCTGCTCCAGGCAACGTTCAATCAGATGATGCCAGGCCTGAAATTGGGGCTTTGGATTATCTGTGCGCCGCAGTGGTCCGTGCTCCCACTGTCCCCGTGACAACAGATCACTGAGGTCTGGCCTTTGCAAAGAGGAACTGATCTCGGTTTTGGTTTTCACAGGCATCTGCTTAGAGCCGGGGGCAGGGGGGATGGAAGGTCAGATGGAGGAAGGAGGCTCTGCTAGCCAGAGTTCAGTGATGCTCGGTGCCAGGCCAAGCTTTAAATATTCAAAGGCTAAGTGAGAAGCCACACTCTGCCAGGCCAGACGGACCCGTGGTCACCGTGGTTGCCTGGGGTCCCCCTGGGGCCTGAAAGATTGGGGAGGACTGTAGGCTGAAATACCTTCCAACTCTAGCCCCCGTGGAACAGGGACCCCTACTCCTCAGAAGCTTCCAGAACTGCATTCCCAGATTGGATTATAGCCCAGCGCCCCTTCCAAGGCTGTGCCCTGGGTTGCTCTGTATCCAGCCTGGGCATCATTCATTCCTTCACTTTTCAGCACCACTGCCCCAGTGCTAGGGAAGCCCACTGAAGCACCGCAGGGAAAGACACGCCCGAACCAGACACTGAAATGTTGAGTGTAAGCAAATTCAGGGATGAAGCGCTACCGAAACCCTGCGGTTGAGTGAGGGGTGGGGTGACTGGGGAGGGGCTGTGCGAAGCGCCTTTTGACGGGGCAGTCAGGGAGGGTCTTCCCGAGAAGGGACGAGTGGAGGGAGGGATGGAAGGGGCTCTGCAGATATCCGGGGCAAGAGGGTTCCAGGCAGAGGGCACAGCCGGTTCAGGAAGAGGCCACTGGAGGCTGTTGCAGCTGGAGTTGCCCTGAGGCGGAGAGGTGGGGCCAAGGGCCGGTCTTATGGGGACTGTGGAGTCAGTATCTCAGGCCTGAACCTGACTCCTTCCAGGTAGAATTTTCCCCAAGTCACCGGCCTGCTTCCCAGGCCCCTCCTGTCCCTCAGCCGTAGCTGGAAGGGTGGAGAGAAGGCACACAGGCCAATCTGAACCGTGGCTGGTCCGCCCTGGAGCCACCTGTGGCTGCCGGCTGGCCTGTCAGCAATGGGTTTTTAATTATCTAAATATTGCCTTTGCCCTTTACTTCCCGCCAGGACTGCTGAGCTCTGCAAAAGGCAAGTAGCTTTCAGCAGCCCTGCTGGGGGGTGGGGGAGCCAGCAGCTTTTCTCCCTCGCCTGATTACCAGGACTATAATCTGCTGGGGTTTATTGTTGAGAAACAATACGGCAGTGTGGCAGGAACTTAAAGTGTATGCTGGGGGTGGGAAGCAGGCAGAGAGATAGAGGAATTACCCTCCATCCCTCCTGGCCATGTACCACCTGGTGTGTACTGGCCTCATCCCTGGCCACACGTGTCCTTTATTTTTAACTGTGTGTCCATGTGGCATCAGTACAGTTTGCAGCTGGGAAAGCTTGGCGCAGGTCTGGGTCTCAGCTGAGCGTACCTTGGAAGAGGGACATGGCCTTGGAAGCAGGCAGGTGGTTTACGTTTGGACTTCATCGCCCTCCCAGGCCCCTGTGGGCGAAGGAGGACAGAGCAGATGTGGCTGCTTTCAGGGAAGAGGTCAGGTGCTAGGCGGGGCCCGCGTGCGGGGAAGGACAAAGGAAGCAGGCTCCATCCTAAGGTGCAGGCAGTGGATTGCAGGATGTAAGCCACCTCTCCTGCCTTCCCTAACTGAACCTCCCTCTCACCCTGGCAGCGGGGGAGGGGGGACAGGTCTGGGGACCCCTCACCCCCACCGGTGCTCCTTGAACTCCCAAGTCTGCCTCCAGGCCCACCAGTACTCACTGGCTGAAGTGGCCAACAGCCCACAGTGGCGGATCCCGACCTCCCACCCAGCTCTGCCATGTTGGCCGAAATGGCGTCCCCGGCGTGGCCTGGCCCCACAGGGGCACGCACCGAGCTCCTTCCTCCTTCTTCTCCCAGCCTTGCCCACTCCTGTAAGTGGCTTAATTAAGGAGCTGTGTGGTTTATTTATGTATGGACCTAGCCTAATTGGCGTGTTTGTCTTTTCTCATTATTCCCAGCTGGACAGAGCCGTTTGAACAACAAATGCAAAAAGGCTGGATTTCTCCAACACAGTGTCTATTTTTGAAAGCCTGCTTGGTGCCCCCGCCATTAGCCGGCGCACATGTTTGCCGGCTCCAGCCACATGCCCATAAGCACTTAATTGTGGGTGCAGTTAGTCAAGGCGGGCAACTCTCTGCAGATTTCAGGGGTGAGGGAACCTAATTACACCTGCAATTGAGTGCTTTCGCAGGGACAAAAGATGCCTGTTCAGCTAATTGCAGGCACCAAAATTGCCCCCACAGAAAGAATCCCTGGTAGAGGCTTTGAGAGCCAAGGCCACGAGTTGTAATAAAGAATGGATAACTCGAAATTATAGCAGTGGGGGGGTTGCTTGTTTTGGCCTAAAGGATTCGGCTTTCTGCAGCAGTCATTACACCTCTGGGCTGTTCTTTCCACTGTGGGAGCCGTTCTGTGGCTGGGTCGGTTTGTTCATTAGCGCCTGCCTTCGCACGGAGAAATGTCAGGTAGAAGGGAAATTTGGGGTTAATCACCTCCTCTCACCTATCTGCTCGCCGAGTGGGATGACTCACCAGGCCCACCTGGAGCAGACTGGGCACGGCGCGCACGCCTCCTCGAAGGCCCCTGGTCCAGTGTGTTGTTCAGCAAGTCCACAAGCCCACCGAGCTCCGCTGGGGGCCGGGCGCGGGTCTGGGGGGCGCGGCGGTGAGCAGGCAGGGAACCTCCGGGGGAGACCATGTGCTAGTGAGATGTGAGGCTGCGCCGCGTCTGTCGTTCTGGTTTCCTCTTCTCCGCACGTCCCTTCAGGCCTGTCTGTCGTTTCTGCACCCGAGCCGGCAGAGCTGCAGAGGCTTTGATAATTCGCACCTCTGGAGCCATTGAAGATCTGCTCCTGTCGGCTAGTGTTACCGCTGACTTTCAGCCGTTCGGCGTGGGTTTCACACGTGCCTGGCCCTCTTCAGCTGTGTGCTGGCCATGGTATCGGGGGCGCGGGGCATGGGGAGAGTTGCAGGCATAACTCAAAGCCCAGGGCGAAGGTGCTTTCCTTCAGGAGGACTTGTATTTGTTTCTGGCTGGTGCCTAGAGACACTCTCACTTGGGAGCTGTCTTAATCCAGTTCGGGACTCGTGTTCCTGGGGCAGCTCTGGAAGCTGCAGTGTGGCCGCACTTCCACTCAGAGGCTGGCCAGCTCCCCCTTCACTCTCTCCCTGCCCGAGTGGCTAGTCCTCTGGGGTCCGAGCTTATTATGGGGGTCTCCTATTAGACCCCCAAGTTGTACAGAGGCCTCAGGCTTTGCTGTCTGTCCCCCCTTGACCTCCATTGCCCTAAAAATGGAAGTTCAAATCTGATGGGACCCGTAGATGAAGCGCTGTGGTCGACGAGGCCTCGGTGCCGGGTCAGCTCCCGAGGCTCTGGTTTCCCTGTTCCTTTGGCCTGGGGATTCCTTTGAGTCCTGTCAGCTCTTGGTCCTTTGAAGAAGCTTGGCAGACATTTTTATCCAACTTTTGGAGCTGATTTTATAGGCCATTGTGAGAAACAAGAAGTCCAGTGCACTTCTCCAAACAGGGTGGTGTGGGGGGAGCAGTGGAGAGGGCAAGGGACAGAGCATGAGAAGGGTGTCCGTGCTTTGCATGTTGAGTGGCAGGCAGCCTCTGTGTCCAGCACCGAGCAGGAGCAGGCAGCCAAGTCCAGCGTCCCAGAGAGAACAACAGAGAAAGAGTCTGAAAATCAGCTGACCCCACTAGGGCCACCATCAGCAAGAGGGCAGCTCAGGCGGAGGTCTGCTGAGATTCGGCCAGCACGGAACACTGGATCCTGGGGCTTCCCCTGGTTCTCCTTCTGTGGGGCCCAGCTGGAGGCAGGGCTGGGGCAGCTGGAGGAGGTCTCGGAGTGGGCCTCTTTAGACACCTGGCTGCCTTTTAGGCAGCATCGGTCTGGCCACGTCCCCACCACCAGGATTCAGCTCTTGGGCAAAGGTAAAACAATTCCCAGAGTTTGGCTGGGTCTCACCTGGCCCAGAAAGGTCTAGGGTCTCACTCCACCTGCTCTCAGCACTTTGGCCTGGGTCCAAGTGCTCGCAATTGTAAGCTACTTGGTGGATACAGCAGGACCAGTGGCCTGGCATGTAGAGTCCAAGTTCTGCATCTGGCAGCAGAGGAGGCCTGAGAGCCTCTTTCTTTGGCATCTTTGGTTAGAGACGAGGTCCCCTCCGATGGCAAACGGCCATCTATAGGAGAGAGCCACGAGGGGTCACGTGGATGAGCAGTGCTGTGGGAACTGGCCTCAAATACCACAGGACACCCCCCACAGATGTACTCTGCCAGGGTGACATCCCTGCCTTCCTGCGTGTCATTTTTGTGACCTCGGGCCTGACCTTTCACTTCTGGAGCTCAGTTTCCCCGTCTGTAAAGGGAGCAGCAGTCCTCAGCCTCCACCACCGAGGAAGAGCTGAACAAGGGAAAGATGAGTCAGCAGCAGCTGAGTTGTGGAGTTCCGGGACACAATGTTGTCAGAGGCATGGCTTGTCCCCTAGCTGGAGGGCGCAAGGCCCAGAAGGCAGTCAGTCTGTCCAGAGTTTTACTAGGGCTTCCCCGACTTTTGACCTTTGAGGGGGTGGGAGGGAGGTGGTGCTGTGTGTGATTGTGTGCATGCATTTTCCAAGCTGGGACTGGGCTGTGAGGAGAGTGCAAGCCCAGCACAGTCAGAAGGCAAAGAGGAAAAGCGAGCGGCACAGGGCAGCTTTCTCTTTGGAAACCTGTTCTGTTTCTTAAATGTCAGAGTGAGCAGATGGTGTGTCTGAGTTTTATTAATCATGGGTTTGCGGAGCTGGAAGGCCTGGGGGATCAGCTAGCCCGAGCATCCTACCAAGGAGGAGACTGAAGGCCAGGGGAGGCCACGGCTCCTTGGCGCCCGTGATGCGGGGCCAAGCCGTGCTGGAACCTAGCACCCTCTCCCAAACCCACAGGCCTCCCACTCTGCTGGAGGAGACAGGTGTATGCTCCCCCCGCCCCAGGAACAGTCATCCCACCTCCCAGTGAAGAGCTGGAGCGGAGCTGATTCTGGGGTAGTCCACCCCCACAAACAACCGGAAATCCTGTCTTTGGGACACATGGGCCAGGATTGGGATCACAGACAGAGAATGTTCCAGCCACTGTGCTCTGTTCAGCTCAGCACAAGCTGGTGTTTGCCAGGTGCTGTCAGTGAACTGATGGTTATGAAGCCTTGGGAACCCAGTCACTCAGCACCTGGTTCGTTGGTGGCCCAACTGGACCCACCTCTTTACCACAGTTCATCTGAGCCACATAGCTCCTCCCAGCCCCAGCTCTTGACTGATGCTGTTTCCTCCCCCATGGCAGCTGTTGAAACGGACTGTTAACACAGAGCACCCGGAAATTCACCTCATCACATGATATTATGAAATTGAAACCACCGTTTTAGCCCAAGGGGGCAGAATGGCTCTTTTGTCCTGCCTTTCCCACATGCATCCTTGAGCTGTTCCAGTGAGCCATGAGATGGCAGCCAGGGCTATGTCCTTGGTTCTATGAAGATAGTAAGGTGGGGCTAAATCATACTAGAGTGTAATTGACTGATACTTTTCCCAGAGCAGGTTTTGTTTAGGTTGGAGAGAAAGACTATGGAGAAAATGGAGAGACACTGAGAGGCCCAAAGCACTAGGGCTGCCCACCTAACATCTTGGCCCCTCCCCTGATATTCCTGTTGAGCAATACGACACCACTGGATTCTGTACCCTTCCGATCCTATTTCCTGAATGATAAGCTCGTCTCCACTTTGGAACCATTGGTTCTAAGCAGCATCAGAGAATCAGAGACCAGAAGACCATAGCACCTTTATTCATCTCCTCTAATTACTTTTTAAAAGACTTTATTTATTTTTAGAGAGAGGGAAGGGACAGAGAAAGAGAGGGAGGGAGACATCAGTGTGTGGTTGCCTCTTGTGCACCCCCCTACTGGGGACCTGGCATGCAACCCAGGCACGTGCCCCGACTAAGAATCAAACTGGTGACCCCTTGGTTCACAGGCCGGCACTCAATCCACTAAGCCACACCAACCAGGGCCATCTCCTCTAATTTTTTTTTAATTAATTTATTTATTTTTACAGAGAGGAGAAGGGAGGGAGAGAGAGAAACATCAATCAGTTGTCTCTCATATGCTCCCTGACCAGGGACTGAACCCACAACCCAGGCAGGTGCCTTGACAGGAAATTGAACTGGTGACCTTCGCTTTACGGAACAGCGCCCAGCCAACTGAACCACACCAGTCAGGGTATCCCCTCTAGTCTTTTATGTGATAAAATTGGGGCCAAGAGAGGGAGGGTGTTTGCCCAAGACTCGGGGCAGAACTAGGTCTAAAACTCAGTCGCTTGGGACTAGCTGGATCCTTTATGCCACATCAGCGGTTCTTAGCCGGTGTGCTGCAAGAATTTTGAAAACGTGCAGTTACCTGACTGTAGTCAGGGGCACCGACCTCTTTTCCCTTAGACTGCCAGGTAAAAAATGACAACGGCCAACGTAATAATAGCTGCCTGGTATGAATGGATTAGTCATACCTTTTTTTTGGCAAATACATTTTTGGTAAAATACATTTTTTTTGGTGTGCCACAGAGTTTAATAGTTTATGTGGTCCATGAGATGAAAAAGGTTGGAAATCACTGTGCTACATCAGTGGCTCTTAATGGGGCAATTCTGCGCCCCCACCACCACCCCCAGGGGGAATTTGGCTATGCTGGAGACATTGGTGTGGTTACAACTGGGGGTGCTACTGTCATCCAGGGTCAAGGCCAGGGATGCTGCTAAACACCCCACAGTGCACAGGGCAGTCTGCACAGCAAAGAATTACCCGGCCCTAAAAGTCGATTTTGCTGAGGGTGAGACATCTGTGTGACGTCCATGCTTTGGAAACGACTGGACGGAGGCGCTGTCTTCTGGGGAGAGTATCTTGCGTCAGGGACATGTCAGGAACCCCTTCGGTTCAGGCACGACCCACTGGGAGAAATAAAGGGCAGCTCTCAGGCCATGCAGGACAGCAGAGAGGGCGGGCAAGGGAGATAGATGCACAAGGAAAGGAAGTGGCTTCTCTGCAAGTGAAGGCAGAGAAGGATAAACAGGGGCCCTAAGCTCCCCACTCTGATCCGGTCACACTGAAACCCAGTGCTCAGTGTGAGAGGAGAAGCAGGCACGAAGCCACCTTTTAAGAGCCACCACTTGCTGGCCAGAGGGCTGCAGAGACCTAAAGCAGCTAGGCCCAGGGGTAGACAGGGAGATCTGTGTGTCATCCGCAAATGGGTAATTATGTCCT
Source organism: Tonatia bakeri (assembly GCA_004024845.1). Lineage (NCBI taxonomy): Eukaryota > Metazoa > Chordata > Mammalia > Chiroptera > Phyllostomidae > Tonatia > Tonatia bakeri. The sequence continues at coordinate 157,190 of PVIA01002211.1, read as the reverse complement.
CGCAGTCACTTCTTCCCCAGCAGACACCGGCAGCCGGCAGGAAGCGCAGTTCACAAAGCCCTCAATGCCTTGAATAGGCCTCCGCCTGGTCCCTTGTGCAGGCACAGGTGGGGAAGAAAGCCTCGTCGGCTTGCCCCTGGGCAGCAGAGCAGGACAGTGGCCTGGAGCAAGATCTGAGCAGGCAGGCTACACGTGGGCTGTCACTGTGTCCACAGAAGGTGCCGCCTAGCCTGTCCAGGATTGTGGAAGCCGCATCAATGCCTGCATCTTCCCTCCCCAGGGAGACCTTGCTCAGTGCTCTTCGACAGCTGTGTGCCAGGCCTGTGTTGGGTCCGCATAAAGCAGAACCTTGCCAACCGGAGCTGTCTGAGATTGTGAAAAGACTGCCTCCAGAAGCGGCCACCTGCCTCCCAGGCGGTGTGCAAGGACAGGCAGAGGGGCCCCTTCCAGGGATGAGCTGTGTGGCCCTGGCAGTCCCGGATGCAACCTCTCTCTGATTTCTCTGGCATTTGTGCAGCCCCCAGGAAGGAGAGGCTTTGACCTTATCACTGCTTCTGACTTGTGAAGCCATTATTCTGAAGAGTTCCCAAATCCTGAGCTTGCTGGCAGCCCACTCCAGCAGCAGGGTAGACCCAAACTGAAGGTCAGTTCTATGTGTAGACTGCAACATGCAATGTACTTGCGTTTCCTAGGTTGTTTGTTTGCTTTTTAATTAAAAAGGGTTTCTGGGCTAAAGCCTCTTTGCCAGCTTCTACAAAAGGGAGATGAGGGGGTACCATAGAAAGCCGTTTAAAATGTAGGATCTCAGTTTAAATCTACAGTTTTCCTCTTACTCTGTGACCTTGGGCAAGTCATTTTACTTCTGGACCTCAGTTTGCTCATCTGAAAAGTGGGGATAACAATAGACTTAGTTCTGTTATGAGGATGAAATAAGATAATGTATTTAAAGCATCCAGTACCGTGCTAGGCATTAAGTAAGCATTGGTAAGAAGGATTCTTTTGATAGGCATGTGAAACTAACACCAGCTGCTGTAACAAAGAGCTCATCATAGTGGAAGCTACACTTTATACACACTCACAATAGAAGTCACACAGCAGATAGTTCTTTCTCAATCATGTGCCCCCATGGTACATAGCTGGTATGGGGCTGAAGCCTCTGCTTTCAACATTTGGGGGTTGATGGAGGTACTGCATATTCCACACATGGACTCAAGGTCATCCTGAAAGCTGATATCGGGTGGGCAGACCTGGAAGGAGAAAGTGGAGGTTTGTGCAGGACATTTTCCTGGACCAGGCCTGGAAGTGGCTGGTTCCTTCCACTGCAGTCTCCTGGCCAGAACTTGGTTATCAGGCCCCACATGTCTTCCTGGGAGGCTGAGAAATGCACTTGGGGTGTGAACCCACAAGGAAAGGGGAACAGATTCGGTGAAAAGCCAACCACCACAGCTTCCAGCTGTTTGTTATCATTGCCCCACACTGGCACGACTGGACGCAGAAGGCCAGCAGGACCCTTCGTTCATAGGTTGATCCAGCAAGACTGGCCATTACCTTGCGCAGATGCCACACCTGATGACCCCGTGCAATCCAGGCTGCTGCCCAAACCCCAGCCAGCAAATGTGGGTCACCAGAAAGCACCCCCATCTCAGTGGGGTGTTGACTTCAGCTTCACGGATGACAGGTGACTTGAACACACAGCTGTCTGGGGACTCTGGACACCTCATCTTCAGCCCTTGCTATAGCGACCGACACAGGGGCATGAGGCCCATGGCGTCCAGTCTCGGACAACACCCAGGGCCCCCTGGGTTGTCAGGACAGAGGGCATTCCATTTTTACAGAAGGGACAGGATGTGTTAGTTTCCTGTGGCTGCTGTCACAAATCACCACAGACTGGGTGCCTTTAAACACCAGAAATGTATTCTTTCCCAGTTCTGGAAGCCAGAAATCTGAAACAAGGTGTCAGTAGGGCACCGTGCTCCCTCTCGGGGCTCTAGGAGAGAGTCTTCCTGCCTCTCCCAGCTCCTGGCCACTCCATGCACCCCTTGGCTTGCGGCTGCATTGCTCTGACCTCTGTCTGTTTCTATAGGGTCTTTCGCCTTGTTGGTCTTCTCTCTCTGTAAGGATACTTGTCCTTAGATTTAGGACCCTTCCTGATAATCCAGGGTGATCTCACCTTGTAGTCCTTACCTTAATTATAGCTGCCCAGACAGCACTTCCGAATAAGGTCACACTCACAGGTTCCAGGTGAACATACGTTTTGGCGGGCCACCATTCAATCCCTAGACAAGGGCAGTTAGCGGAGGACCCAGGAGGCCTGAGACAGGATGGGACACTCTGGCGGGGCACACTGTGCAGCCCCTGGGTGACAGGAAAGCGCAAGTAGACATGCCACACAAAGGTGGGAGCGAGACCTGGGGAGGCAGATGTCACCGTGATGGAGGTGTGACCAGACAGGGTGTCCTGTCCTTTGCTGACCTCAGACTTCCCGAGACTTCCCACACCCCACACCATCCGCTCACCGAAGGACTGGAGCCCGATGGGGCGGGGAGAGGAGAGGAGAGGGCCGGTGTGTCCCCTCCCCATGTGCCCTTGGACCAGTGATTCACTTCTCTTTTTTTTTTTCATGTTTATTCACTGATTTTGGAGAGAGGGAGAGACACACCGATTTGTTGTTCCACTTGTTTGCGCACTCATTGGTTTATTCTCGTCTGTGCCCAGAGCAGGGCTCCAGTCGACAACCTCGGTGTATCGGGACGATGCTCTAACCGACTGAGCTACCCCGGCCAGGGCCAGTGATTCACTTCCTGAGGCCTCAGTGTCTTCCTGTACGTAACAGGGGATAGTCATTACAGCTCTGCGTCGTGGGGCGAAGAAAAAGCATGGAGGACAGAACAGTGGTGGGCTGCGGCCTTGTCCATGGTAGCTGCTACTGCCGCTATTATTATCCAAAACACGGGAGTAATTACAGCTCTATTTCTGGAGCCCTTACTCTATGACAGGCACTGCTGGGGTTGCACACTCAAGACTTTCTAGAACGCAGGGGCGATTGCATCCTGTTTCCCAGCTGAGGAGACTAATGCTGAAAATGGTGCTGCCACTGCCAGAGGGTGCACGGGGGCGGGAGCCCAGCTGGGATTTGAACTCTGGTCTGTTTGACTCTGAGCTGATGGTTATGAGCGTGGACACTGGAACCTGCTCAGGTTCACACTCCATCTCTACCACCTACTGACTGGCTGTGTGTCCTTGGGCAAGGTGCTTGACTTCTCTGTGCTTCACCTAGAAGATGGAATTCCTGAGGATGACCTTGCACATGGCTGTCATGAGGATCCAATGAGTTACCCGTGAAAAATGCTTAGAACAGCAAATGGCACAGACCGAGCACTCAGGAAGCATCAGCTGGCATGATTATCCTAGAGAGGGAAATGGAGGGGCTGACCTGAAGGGGCATTTCAGGTTAGCCATATGGCCTCCTAGCCTCCCCTCTCCTCCCTTTCCTGGAATCCTTGGGGAGCGGCGATCTCTCCAGAAGGTGAGGTCCCGGCCTCGCCTGGACCAGAGCGCCAGCAGGCACACAGAGGCCGGAGCCCGGTGCCCCACCACTGCGCACCCCGGACCAGTCTGCAGCCTCAGTGCTCTCAGCATGTGGGAGGCGGCTATTTTTGTGTTCAGCTGATGCTCCTGGCCCAATAGGCTGTCTCTGTGCTGTGGCGGCAGCAGCCCCACTAGAGGGAGTCTGGTGCCCCTCCATTTGGGAGGAACATCTGGGGAGGGATGGGAAGGAGGGCCCCCCCCTGCATCTTCAGGCTTGGGGTCTGGTGGGCTCCCAGTTTGTTTCCCCACTGAGAGTTGAAGTGGGTTTTCATTTCTCCCCACTGCCCAGATCGTGGCCTGGAGCTTCCCACTGATCCCCAGGTGACATGCAGCCTGGGCAGGGGAGGTCCTTCAGGGAGTTTGAGGGAGGAGTTGGCCCAGTGGTGGCCCCTCCTTAAGAAGGGCACTGGGGGCTCTCAACCTGTCCTTTTCTAGACATCGGCTCTACCAGAGGCGAGCTGAGAGGAGGAGAAGGTATTTTGCGACCAGATTCTGAGAGAGAAGCAGGCAGAGAGAAACATCCTGTCCTCGCCCAGAATCCCACGGGGCAAAAGCCCCAGAAGAGCACTGCCCTTCTCACCTGGGCACTGGCAGCTGACCCAGTGTGGCCCAGCCTGGCTGTCCCTCCCACCCCAGCCAGGCCATAGGCACCGTCAGGGGAGAAGTGGCACCCCTGGGAATGAATGGCTGTAGTGATGGGCTCCAAAAACTACAGCCAAGCCACAAGGGCTAGTGGGAAAGGGAAAATCCCTCCGGCTCCCAGTTCAGCCACATTATGGCAAACAACCTAGCCATTCAATGGAGAGTCAGCCGTTAAGCAGGCTGCTTGGCACGGTAAGGGTGGCTTTATGTTTTTCAGCTGTTTTGGCATTGGGTCTGGATCTGTGCTAACCCTCCCATAGTGGATCTCCTCTTTTCCTTCTTTACGAACATCCCTATCACCAGGAACTATAACTAATTTACTTCGAGTCTCCCAGACCCAGGGCCAAAAGAGGCTTAGGTATCACTAGAATCTAACCTCTCACCTCCTCCCCAAGGGCGTGGCTAATGGCAATTAGGGCTGGCCTTCAGCACTGAGTAATCTGATGCAGGCATTCAAATAGTTCAGGGGCAGATGTTTGCCTTTGACAGGGAAGCAAAGGTAAGTGGGTGCTGGCCCAGAGGGTGAAGTCCCGTGTCCTTCCACTTTCACTCCTTTTATTTCTCACTCACCACCAAGCAAGTCAGGCCTGGGAGCTCTCAGATGCTCTGGCTTCCTCTCCTCCCACAATCTCCACCCTGGGCGGCCCAGGAATGGCTCTCTCCAGGAGGTCTTGCATAGAAGCCAAGTCAATTGGAACTGAAGACTAGATACCCCCTTGACCATCTTTCCCTGTCCTCCCCCCACCCCCCAGCTGGGTGCATTCCCCACAGGTGGCTCCTTTTGGCACCACGTTTCCCACTTCAGCAGGGGAGTGGGTACCCAGCAGATTGGGGAGCACCCTCCCTCTGTACCCTGCCTGTGATTGGCTCATAATTACAGGCTTATTGCCTGTACAGCTATTGTGTAATGACATGTTTGCAAATTAATTTTTATGGCTCCTGCCATTAGCATATACAGTAGAGGAAGGTTTAGTATTAATTACTACTGTTGTTCGTGTAATCCCGGAGAATTAAAAACCAATAAAAGAATGACAACAGAAACTGATAGTTTAGGATCCTTAAAAAATAGTGTTTTTTTCCCCTCCAAGTAGGAGCAGAGGTTTCCAAGCTTATGAGAGATTAGGGGGGTGGGCCGCAGTTCACCCTGGTGTCTGCGCGCCCCGGTGTCCCCCACTCCCACAGGGGCACAGATTATCAAGTATGCGGGTGATAAATGGGTGATAAACATGCGGGAGGAGAAAGCGGGGGTTGAAGTGGAGGCCGGGCGGGGTGAGGGTGGGCGGGCCGGTGCCGGACCTGGATCTGCCGCACCGGCTGCAGTCTACCTCGCGAGGCCGCCGCCCACGACCGGCGCAGTAGGAGGTGCAGGGAGCGCGCCACAACGCAGCCCCGGAAACAAAGGGCCGCCGCCGCCGAGGGCCTGGCATGACCTCCGGGGTCAGAGCGGGGCGGAGCGGCCAGATGCTGGCGGCGGGTGCGGGTGGCCCCGAGCAGCCCCTGAGTCCTCTAGAGTACCCGCGCGCGCTCCGCTGCCCACGGAGAGGGGACGCGGGGAGGGGCGCAGCAGGGGCAGGGTGGGAATTAGAAGATGTTTCTCGCAGCCCCGGGCGACCCAGTCGTTGGTGGTGGCAGGGAGGCTCTTGGCTCCCAGCGCTCCTCCCAACCCATTTAAGATTGTTCAGGCTTGGGGCGGGGGTTGAGTGGCATGGGGGCGTCAGAAGGCACTCCGGATTCACCCATCTCCTACAGTTTACTCTCTGGAACTCTAGAGTATCATATTCCGGGAGTTCAGTTGCCATCTGAAGCCACTGCATCTAGCAGGGACCCCGGGCTGTTGGTTTGGGACCACTGATTTACGCAGTGGCTGGGAAGCATTGGCAGGAACCCAAGCTCGGCGTGACCTCGGTGCCCCGCCACGCGTACCTGCTGGCCCAGGTCTGCTCCTCAACCATGATGATTGTATCGGGAGTCAAAAGGTGACCCCTTAGTGTCATCAAGTCCCTATTCCTCTGGTTGTGCCACACAGAAAGCCTTCAGAAGGTAAAAGGGCTTGAAAATAAATTGTTATATCAAGAGGCAGTTTTGCAGCGAGCATTTAAGTGTGTGCGCGCACGCGCGTGTGCACGGGCGTGGGTAAATGGATCCTGTCTCTTTAAAATCGCTGGGCTGGACAATGAGCGCACAGGATGTGGTTTGGCGTTTGGCGGCAGGGTTTTTTCCCCTTCGATTTGGGGAATTATCACATGGGGCCTTCTTGAACTGGTGTGAGAGAGGCGGCGTGGGGAGGAGAGATACAGGTTCCACACTCACACACTCTGTGCAGTTGATCGTTTTCTTAAACCAAATTAGCCAGGACTCTCGTTACTATGGTGCAGCCGGGGCTTGCAGAATCCCAGTAATAGCATTTATTAGGTCTATTTGCCTGGAAGCATGCCTTCCCGGATCTGATAATGCACCAGTGCAGGGAGAGTGTGGGAGATGGTATCAAGCATTTGATTACACTTGCAACAGGGATTTTTAAGGGGTGAGGTGTGGAGTAAAGGGTGAGAGGAAAAGGTGAGAAACCACTGGCCTTAGAAGCTCACCCCCTGGTCCGCCGGTGTGTGCGTTTCCGCAGCCCCGCTGCCTCGTGTGGGTTTCACAAAGAGCGGGCCCAAGCCCCCCGCAAGGTTTGGGGATCCTCTTTCAGGCCCCGGCGGCGAGTGAACTGCCCGCTCCCGCAGATGTCAGACGTGGGTGGTGAAGGAGGGAGGACCGACGGGCGGGCGGGCAGCCAGAGCGCGGAATTGGGCAGCCGGAGGGGGAACCAGCGGCGCCCGCAGCCGCCCACTGTTTACAAGCGGCCCACCCTTAGGGCAGAGGGGAGCACACCGCTGCCAGCAGCAGCCGCAGCAGCACCCTCTCCGGGCTTGGAGAGGGGAGGCCTGCTCTCTGTGTCCCGATCCTGGTCTACTGCGCGGCTGAGCGGCCGCGCGGGGGGTGGGAAGCTCGCAAGTGAAACTATTATTATCGCCCTGCGAAGCATGGAGCTCTTGGAAGATGCCGCGTAGAGACGGAAGGAGCCGCCGCCGCCGCCGCTGCCTGCAACCGCCCGCCGCTGCGCCCCTACCCTTTCGCTTTCATTAGGGGAGACAAATCTGCTGTCAGGCAGCCAGCTTTCCAATTTACCGATAATGATTCTTGCATGAAAATTGATCGAGGGGCTCTCTACCGCCGTGCGCTCTTGCCTCCCCAGTCTCCTGCTCCTTCTGCCTGGGCCCCCCGCGAGTTTTCTCCTCCCCCCAACCCTTGCCCTCTTGAGTCAGTGGTGGGACACAGGGCCAAGGAGATAACCAAAAAGGGGGGTCGGGAGGGGGAGGGGAGTCGGCTCCTCGGCCTGCTTTCTCTTGCCCGAGACTTGTTTGCAATCGCTGCTTCTTTTATTTACGAGAAGAAATCTTCCCCTCGGTACTTCTTGGCTGTTTGGGTATTAATTTTCTCCTCTCCCCTCTCCCGCTTGCCCCCTCCTCCTCTTCCCCCCGCCCCTCCTCACCCAGTAGCTAAGGGGAAACGAAAACAAAGCCGATTTCTCCTTGGCAACAAGAGATACCCCCTTCTGCCCACCCCCCCCCTTCCTTTTTCCTTCTGGTTCTGAACGTGAAACCCTGTTGGAAACAGGTCCCTTGACCCTCGCCCTTGACATTCAAATGGCTGAATGGAAGAGAGATTGCTACTCGCAGTCTTGGGGGCTGCTTTTTTTCCTCTCTCATTTTTCTTTCAAATGAGTAATCCCTGAAGATCTTTACCCCCCAATTTCATCACCCTCACTCCCCCCTTTATTTTTCTCGCGCTCCTCTCCGTTCTCCCGCCTGCTTCCCTCCGCCGTGCGCCCCCCTCCTTTTTTTATTTGCATCTCAAGTCCAAAAGGCAGAAAATACACACGCGGCGAAGACACCGGGCAGCCGTGGAGGCTCCGGCCCGTCCTTGGTCGTCAATTACCTCATTGTGGATTTGCCAGGGCCAGGGTGGCCGAAATTGCCGGGGCGCTGGCCGATAGGGAGCTTTTTGATCATTTTAGGGAGAGAGCAAAAAAAAGAAACTGATCTTTTTTTTTTTTTTTGGTCGCTGACGGGATCGCTCTTTCGCCTTTATTTTATTGTTTTGGACATTTTTGAGCGCCGTGGCTTGGACGGCGCTTTTTGTCTCAATGCTGGGTTTTAAGAATTTCCCCTCCCTTCTTCATCCCTCTCTGACCACTATGGAATTCTAATTTGAATCATGTTTGGATTGAAGCCGCCTCTGTATTACTTACCAGGTAAGTGAGCTGTGCGCCTCCCCGGGTCCCGCGCGGCGCCGGCGGATCCCGGGTTGCCACCCCACCCGATTTCCCCTCAGCCTGGATTAGCGCAGTGGGTCCACTGAGCCCCTCGCGGGCCGGCGCGCGCGGCCCCCGGCTGCTCCAGCAGCGGTCCAGCCTGGTGTGTGTACGTGCGGCGGGGAGCGCCCACCGCCCGCCACCCCCGCCGCGCTGCCGCCGCCGCCTCCGGGGGTTGTGCGTCTCGCTTCTTTTGTCTGCCCGGAGCCGGCTCCGCGGCGGCGGCGCAGCGAGCGGCGGAGGCACTCAAGCCTTGCGAGGTGAATTAAGCACCGGGTGTGAAGTTACTTTCCTGCAGGCTGAAGGGATCGGGTGGCGTGCGCCCTCCCCCAGTCCTGGGTCTTATTTTCCTCTCCCTCCACCCAGCCCCGTGCTCGGTCTCTGCCGGAGCTCGACGAACCCGCCCCCACGCCCCCCTTCCTGCCCGGGATTCCCTGGAAGGTTCTGTGCCTGCCGAGGTCGGAGGAGGGGGCTGGGGGAAGCTCAGGAGGGTGGTTGGCGTGGCTTCCTGTTTTCCTAACCTTCTTGTGCGCTGACAGAAGCCTGCCCAGTAACTTTCTGTTTCGGGGCAAGTCGTGCTTGCAGCCCAAAGGGGAGCGGAGGCAGTGACAGCAGGGGGGTGGGGTGGGGAAACCTCTCCTGAATTCACCTTATTTGGACTTGGAAGCCTTAAAAATAATTACACATAGGCTAAAGGGAAGCTGTCGAGCCAGGGGTTTCTAGCGAGGGAGTTGGGAGACTCGGTGATCCCTGTAGCTCTACCCGCCGCAGCGCTGTCACCGGCTCCTCGGCCCCCAACACAGGAGCCCTCGGGGCCGGGAGTAACTCACCAGGCCTGCCCCCGCGGGGCCACGTGAACCGCAGGGCTGGAAGGCAGGTCTGCGTGCCACCTTGTTCTAGGAATGCACAGTGTTTTTATTTTCCCTTCCTTCCTTTGAGAGTTTCATCTTCGCCAGGCACTGACAGAGTTCCTGTAGAAGTTAGGGCATCTGTGGATCTGGGGGTGGGGAGACGTTGGGGTGCCCTGGGGAGGAGAGGGCAAATGTCTGGGCTTCTTTTATTGGGCTTTTGAAAATCTGCGGAAGGGGCTTCCCTGGAGGTTTGTTTCTGAACTGCGTTACTGGAGAAGGTGCATGTGGCCAGGTGTTGGGTTTGGTTCCCTTTGTGTTCAGAAACCCCTGTGACTTTGGCTGAGGCTCCCACAGGCCCTGGAGTCCCTGGGAGGAGCGTAGGGGGAAGGAATGGGCCTGGGCAGGACCCAGGTCTGAATCTAGCCCTGGCTGCCCTGAACTATGGCAAACGTTTCCCCCAAGTTCAGAGAGCAAGAGAAGGGGGGGGGGAGCGGAAATAGGAAGGGCTCCTCTCTGTTCTGTGTGAAATCTGTGCATTTACCCTGTTTGAGTTTCTTTGTGACCGTTTGAGGCCCCCCATGCTTCCCCAGGAACTGACATGAACACCACTTTTGCAGAGAGAATATTTACAGGAAGAATGGTCTCCACTTTCTTCAACTCTTGCCTTCACTGCCTGAAATGCAGATCCACAGGCACTTCCTCGGCACTGCCCTTAACTGACTCTGTCCAAATCAGAACCGGAGTCCTTCATTGACGGAAGGGTTGTGTTCTACCACAGGGCCTGGTCCTCCCTGGCTCAGAGCCCAGTGCATGGGAGCTGGTGCCTGGTGAGCGGCACCAGAGCCCTTTGAACCCAAGCCGTGGCTGACCATTCCTGCCGTGGCCTGCTCCCCTGGAGTGTGAGCTGTTGGAAAGCAGCGACAGTTCTTTCCTCTTTGTATCTGCAGCGCTGCCCCCGCCTCCCGCCCTCCCACGCGCTCGTAGACACTCAGTACAGGTTCGTGGCAAGAATGAATCTTCTTAAGTACAGGGCATCTGAAAAACCCAGGTGCTTGTAATCGACACCCCACTTCACCTGCCATTGGGTGGCTGCTGGTGCATACTTATTCATCAGGTGACCGGTTTTCTATTCACTGTGGAGCCTTGGTAAGAAAAAGAGGAAGTGTCAGGCTAGGAAATTCAGAGCAATTAAGGGAAATCAGTCCTGGCTGGTGTAAGCTCTTGGTGAGAGGGACTGGACCCCCTGGGAGGTCAGGAGAGGTAGGAGTGTGGCAGGTCAGGCCCCTAGTCAGCCTCCACTAGAGTTTTCTTTTCTTTATGCCCCTACTAGGATGTTGTACTTCATAATTTTGATGTAATAGCGTAGAACAGCTATTTTCAACCTTTCTCATCTCATGGCACATGTAAACTAATTACTAAAAGGCTGCAGTACGCCAAAAATATATTTTTTGCACATCTGACAAAAAAATGTAGGTATAATTCTGATTCATTCACACCAGACAGCTATTGTTGTGTTGGCTGTTACAGGTTTTTTATTTGACAATCTAATGGAAAAGAGGTCAGTGCCCCTGATTCAATCGGCAGGTATTGCATACCTTTAAAATTCTTGTGGCACACCGGTTGCAGATCACTGGGGGAGAAGCTTAACTGGGAATAGCCCCAGTCAAGTACTGCTCCTTCCACGGGCTTCATGCAGTCAGCTCAGCTCAGAGCAGTAGGCATGACTGTGAAAGAAGTGACCTGCTTCTCTTGGCCGCTGCCAGCCGCTCCTTGCTAGGGCTTCACAGAAATCTCTCTGGTAGATCACTCCCACCCTCTGAGACAGGTGCTGGTGCCTCCCCATTTTACAGAGGAGGAAATCGAGGATCAGAGGAGCACAGTGATTTGCCCAGGAAGCTGGCTGCTGCCCCCCCGTGCTGTCCAGGCCAGGTGCTGTGGCTTTGTGGCCTTGGAGCACCGGCAGAGAGAGCCCTGCCTGCAGAGGCCTGATGCCAGGTGCTCTCTCTCCAGCTTCTGGAACCTGGTCCGTGTGTGTCCCCGTGTGTGTAACTGCAGGGAGTGAGAACCTGCCCGTCCAGTAGTTACCCCAGGGGTGCTTGACAGGCTGGCACCAGACACTGCTCTTCCCGTTTGACAAGCGACAGGACCAAGGCTGGGCAGTGGAGGTTCGAAGTTCAGCTCCGCCTCTTCTAAGACATGACAGTGGGTGGCTCGAGCGGAGCCTCAGTTTTCCCTCGTGTGAAGTGGGACCCATAATTGTATCGACCTCAGTATCAGTGCAAGGCAGGGGTTGACGATCCCCAGCCTGCTGCCTGTTTTTGTAAATAAAGTTATATTGGCACATAGCCATGCCCATTCTTTTATGCAGGGTCTGTGGCAGGCTTCCTGCTGCAACAGCAGGCCTGCCACGCCTAAAATATTTATTACCTGGCCAGGGAAAGTTTGCCGACCTCTGGTTAGATTAAAGGAGGGAATCCTTGCAAGACATTGAGGTTGGTGACTAAGATGAAGTTCGTGCTTACCAAGTGACAGCTGCAATAATTATTATCATTAAGGCAAAATTATTTGCAGAAAGTTGCAGGGCTTCTTCGTGGTTGAGCCTGGACTTGAACTCTGGTCTTTAGGTGGGGCCCTGGGCCCCAGGACACAGTGTCCGGCCTCCGTGTGCTCCTTCACTGGTGGGGGGCGGGGGAGTGGGTGTCCCACAGAGGAGCTCTTCCTGTGTCAGGAGAAGGAGGGCCTGGGCACTTGTGAAGGGAGCTGAGACCAGTGGGTGGGTGGGTCTCAGACTCGACTTCTGCATGCACGTGCCAGGTCCCCCCTTTTCCTGAGCCCCACCAGACTTTGAGCTCCAGGCAGGTGGGGACTGTGTGTGTGTCCTTCATTCTTGGCTCAGCGCCAGACCGATAATAATATTAAAAATAAAAATAACGATGAGGAAAAAGTGACTACTTCTCGAATGGCGCCCATTCCATACTAAACATGCTCTTAATTTAATCACACTTGCCATCCAGGGAAACCGAGGCGTGGAGGGTGAGGCCATGCAGGCGGTGAGCGGTGCAGCCCGGCTCTGACCTCAGGCATTCCGGCTCCAGAGCCCCTGCTTGATAAATATTTGTTGAACGAGGGAGGGAGGGAATTGGCCGTTGGCCGTTGGTGTTGGCTGTGGCGCCCTGCCTGCCCCCTTATCTTGTTCCTGGAGTACGCGAGGGAGGACTCCTCAGCTGTCATCTGACCCCACCCCTGTCCCATGCTGAACTCTGGGTGACCCTGGTTTGCCTGAGGGATGGACTGACCACTGCCGGAATCTTCAGTCAGTGAAGAAACTGAGACCCAGAGGGGGCTGGGGCTTGGCCCAGAGCTGCCGGAGGCTGCTCTTGGAGAAACTGGGTCCCCAGCTGCCTCCCGAGGGTCAGTCATCCTTGCCCGGGCCTATCTCTACACAGCCTTTGACCTGCTTTGCAGAGCATTGGGTCTCCCCTACCGGGAGCAGGGCTAGAGGGGGTGCCCCCATGAGGTAGACCTTGGCTCAGGCGGCATGTAGGACACTGTCCAGATTTATTGTTCACGTCCCACACTGCTTCCAGAAAGCCCTAGTGTGAGGCTGTTGTGGGTCCCTGGTCAGGCCCAGCCAGGCTCGGGGAGGCAGCTGAAGGTGAGTTCAGTGCTGAACCACTGACCTCCAGCTGCCGGCTCTCACAGTCCCCTGGTATCACCTCTGCAGCTGAAGCTAGGAGGGGGTGCCGGCAGTTGCCAGCTATGGCCGAGCTCCTGCCTGGCCCTGGCTTGTCCTGGGAATCGGTTGGGTCCTAAGAAGCCTGGGGCTTTGGGCAGGCTCCAGAACCACCCCAGACCTGCCCTGGGAGCCGGTTGGGTCTGATGGGATCTGATTCAGATAAAAGGACAGCATTGCTATTTCAGTTGTGATTGAGAAAGCTGCTTATTTACAGCTCAGAAACTCAGCGGGGACAAGCATTTCAGCTCCCATCTAGCACTTTCCAGGCAGTCACTAATTAATCTTCCGATACCCCTGAGAAATGGGGAGGGGCCGCCACATTTCCATCTGTCGGCTGGGAAAGCCAGGGGCCCTTTTGTCCCAGCTTTGGGCCCAACCCTTCTCTGCCGGGCTTGGGCTGGTTCCCACCCCCCTCCCCAGCCCCCCATCCCACTCAATTTGGTTCTCATTAAGATTTTTTCTTGCTTAAATGTGTTGTTCTTACTTCATGGGTGGGAATCTGATATCACCCCATTGGAAACTCTCCTGCTCCTTATCTTCTTGCCTCTTGGAGTCAGGAGAAGTTTCTTCTAAGCGCTCGGAACAGTCATTATGATACCTGGATTCCTGCCCTCGAATGAGGCGAGGATGATGGTTCTCTTCCTTCTGTGCAGGAGGAAGTGGGAGGGTGGGGGTTGGAGGGGTGGCTGGCCAGGGCCACCCAGCTCCCAGAGACAGAGGCAGTGACGCATGCGTCTGGACGTGGGCTTCTGTTTCAAGGCCAGAGCTGCAGGTCACTCTTCCACCTTCCCCTGGATGGGGACACGTGTGAGTGGAACAGCACCACTGTGCTTCTCTCTCCACTGTCAAGTGCAGATGGGCCCCTCCGGTCCACCAGCCTACCCTGGCATTTTGCAGCTAACGAGACAGAGGCCTCGTTGGACCCGTCAACTTCTAATTCTTCTGATGCCTTTGGTGAGGTTGTGTTGGTGGGCGGAGCCTCGTTGTCTATTAGGGTACCTCCTATCATACTCTGCTTTGTGAGAAAAAAATCAGGCTTTTGTATCCCCTAAAGGAGTCTTTCCCAAAGGGCAATGGACTTCCCTGTTAGGGGTCCTCGGCAAAGCAGTTCTGCATCCATACATGGAACTGTCTCTCCGTGGTGGTCCAGCTACACAGTCAGAAATTTCGAAGGCTTTGGGGCGGGGTGGTGCATGGAGGGAGTACATTAGAAGGGAAGAGGGAATTTGGGGGTGAGGGAATAAAAATAGATGCAGTGCTTTTTTTTTAAGAGCTCCATATAGATTTAAAGTCCTTTTGTTAATTTAGGAACATAAAACTGTGTGATGTATAGCTTGGTTTGCTCGTAAAATTACTAAGTGTGGCATATTTAGAGCTGTGAAAGCTTGGGGTAAAAGGGAAAAAATCAGTGAGGATTTTTACAAGTCTTTAGGGGAAAATGCATTTTTCTGGCTCTTTCCCACTGATGCCAGGCCCTCCACCACTCTGGCTGGGGTTGATGGTTGCCCTGAGCCTGGGTTATACCTGCGCTGGAAGCTGAGAGGGGGTGCTGGGGGTGGGGGCTGGCCTGGTTGGAGTTGAGCCAGGCCCAGTTCTCACCTCTAAAGCCTGAGCCCACCCATCCCGGAGGCCAGGCTGCCCCCAAGCTGGGCCTTGAGCGATCAGTCTTCCTCCTGCCCCTTCCCGCAGTGAGACAGGAAGTGCCCTGTGACCAGGCCTGGACTGCTGCCCATTGGGCATCTGGCCACTTGCTTAATGGTCTATGGGGCTGGGAGTCATGGAACACAGGGCTTGGAAGGGACCTCAGAGGTCAGATAGCCGAACCCCTCCCTTCTCTTGATTTGGTGGTCTCCTAGGATGCCCCCTCCCGGCAGGACTGTAGTGCTCCCATAGGTTACCAGAATGTTGCTTTTCACACAGAACGCACACGTGCATTTGACCTAGTTCTGGCCTCTCCTAGGTGGCAGCACCCACAGGGTGCCTGGCCCTGCACTGCACTGCCCAGGCAGGAGTGTGAAGGAGCTCTGCGCCTTGTCCTCAGCTTGCTTCAGAAACAAACAGGGCTCGAGGCGAGCAAGGACAGAGTGCCCTGGAATCTCCCAGGACTACCCTGGTAGAGGAAATCCGGGAAGGCTCCATGGAGAAAGTGGCGTTGGAGGCGGGCCTTGGACGTGAGGAGTGCAGGGGGGCGAGGCTGGGTGGAAGGAGGCCAGTGCAGTGAAGAGGGATGAACGAAAATAGGGAACCACTCTGAAAACGTGCGGCGCGTCCAGTTCGCGTCTGGCATGTCGAGAGCTGGGTGCTGGGCCATCCCTGTCCTGTGGGCGGGGGTCGGGGGCAGGGGGAGGCTGTGGATTGAGTACTCCAGGGTGACAAATGGTGGTGCTGAGGGACCTGTGTAGAATTTGCTGAGGGTGCAGAGGAGGCAATGACTGGGTTTGGGGTTGTCGTGGAGGTGGTGTCTGAGAGGCCACAGAGAGGAGGTGACATTGGAGCTGGCCTTTCTACTCTGGGGGGGGGACCCACAAGGGATCTACCCTTTGCACCCCTGCTGTGCAGGTGAGAAGCAAAGCCATTGATTCTGCCCTGCTTCTCAGCAGCACCCCCTAGTGTCAGGGCTCTGGAGCTTGTGTATCCTTTAAAGAGTCTGGTGTCCAGAGAGCAGGGCCCCTTTCAGGCGCTGAGTCTCCTGGTACTGAGGCCCGGAAAGAAGAGTAAGCAACCAGGATGGTGTTTCAAGTAGAAGGGGCATCACTCACCATCAGTAGCTGTGAGCTCTTGGGTTTTTCTCCTGCTTGGTACCAGGCCCGGGAGGCCGTGCAGATGCATCAGGACTGGTCTTTGAGTGCAGGCAGGGCAGACGGGGCCCAGCTAGTGGGGAGTGGTGTTGATCCCATCAGGGGGGCTGGGGCAGGCCCCTGGGAGATGGTGGCCTTCACACCAGGTCTCCCAGGAGGGGCAGGAAGGATAGTTTTAGGGAGAGGGAAGAGCCTGGCCAGAGTGGGAAATGAAGCCTGTAGGTGGGTGGGTGCGAATCACATTCTGGAGGGTCTTGAATGTCATACGGCCAGTGACTTGAACTCAAGTCTGTTGTAAGTAGGCAGGAATCCAGGATTTTAAAGCAGCCGAGTTCATCTGATTTTTTCAACACCTGTTTATGACAGGCAGGCACCGGCCCAGGCACACAGGAGTAGCTGAAAAGCCCCCAAGGGCCATGCTCTGTGGCGCACCTGTTCCAGCAGTGAACACACTGTGCTCTGCCCCCGGTGCAGGCTCTGGAGAAAAAGAGAGTGGGGAAGGCAGGGGGTAGCTGGAGTGGGCAGAGATAGCTGGAAGAAAGGGAGGTGTCAGCCCTGACAAGATCTAAGGGGAAGTGCAGAGGGTCAAAGGTATGCAAAGGCTCCCAGGCCCTAGGATGTCTGTGTGGCCTTGCGGCTGCAGGGGCATGAACCATGGGGAGAGGGGTAGGACATGAAATGGGAAAGATGGAAGCAGAGGAGGGGAAGGTATGTGATTTGTGCTTTAGTGCCCCCCCGCAGCTGGCTGTGGAGCTCAGATGAGTCCCAGGTGGTCAGGAGGGCGTCAGGGAGGCCAGCATGCAGGCTGCTGCCCTTGCCCCAGACGAGAGGAGGGCGGTGGGCTGGGCCATACTTGCTGTGTGGAGTTGGGGTGGGGATCTGGAGGTAGAGGCGGGTTGGATGTCAGAGCACCGTGTCCACATCTGTTTTAGGACAGCTCCGACAGTGTCCCTCGTGGGAGCAGTCAGCAGAGGTTCCCCTTACAGCGATGGGGCGCTGTAAGAGGAGGGGTGGGGCAGGGGCCTCTGAGTGTGGGGTCTGTGAGGAAGAGCAGGAGTGCCGTCACGCTGGGGACTCAGGGATGGGTGGGGAGTGGGGGTGCAGGGCGCGAGAGTGGAGGCTGAGTGTGGGCTAACACCTCAGTGGCTTCCAAATTGGGATTCCCGGGCCAGCAGCACCAGTAGCAGCTGGAGCTGTGTGAGGTGCAAGGTCTCGTGACCCCCTGGAGAGGGCTGAGGCAGAACCTGTGGTGGGGTCGGTGGTGGGGTCCCGCAGGCTGTGTGTTCGCAAGCCCTCCAGGGGATTCTCATGCTCCGTCATGTGTGAAAACTGGTCTCACACGTTGGCCTGACTGCGGAAACGGAGCTGAGCCTCTGAGAAGTTTGGGGCTGTAATTTTCAGAGGCGTCCTTGGTGAGCAAAAGAGCAGGGATGGCAGACATCTGCAAGGCCTCAGGCCAAGGAGAGAGGGTGGAGAAGAGTCAGGAAAAGTCCCCTAGAAAGAAAGTGGTACTCGGGGTTTCTGGGTGCATTCTTGGGAGAAGTGGGTGATGGGCCAGGTTCCAGGGTGGCCTCTGCGGGGTCTGCACGGCAGGCCTTGCAGGACAAGGTCTGCAACTTCTCCGATGATCTGATGCCGCAGTGCTTAGTAGGAGCACGGACTTGAGAGTGGTTTCACCCTGCCTCTGCTCCTGACTGCTGTGTGGCTCTGGGCGGGTGACTTACCTTCTCTGGGCCTCAGTTTCCTCGTTGTTTGATGGGGCCAGTGGTAGCGCTTCCCTCCTGGGATTGTTGTGAACATTTGATGAGTTAGTCTTTAGAAGCCCAGGCCAAGCCCTGTAGAACCATTAGCTTCAATTACTGTTTGGATTAATAGTTCCCAGCTGTGGGCTTCATGCCACCCATGTCCTCGATTCTGGGCCCATGTCAGAAGAGGGAGCCCTCCCCGAGGGACCTGGCTGAGTCAGTCTTGATGGGGGGGTGGTGGCTGGGATTAGGGCAGGCCTTGCCCGTGGGGCTGGAGGCCAATGAGGGTCGGTTTGCTCAGACTCCTGAAATGGCTTTCAGCCAGCAGGACTGTGCATGGCGCCCTGGTCTCAAGATGGCAAGTTCTAAATAAGTAAAGAAGAAATGGAGTCGCCTTGATTAGATCGTCCTGGCTCCTTTCCCACTGTCCCCCACGCCATAAAAGCTGAATGGGGTGAACCCTAGCCCCTGAGTCTCAGTGAATGGCAGGTGTCAGTACCCCACCATCTTCTGTGGTGAGTTTCATTTTAATGAATTTCTTCCTCAACCTCCCCGCACCCCCAAGGAGTCTGGCGTCACCCTCAGGCGCAGCCGGAGCCTTGAGGCAGACACCACCTTGTCTCATACACTGGACCTGCTTTGAAGCTGCCCGACGCTGCTCCCCACCCCCTTGTCACTCTTGTCCTATAATTCATTTAGGATTAGCTTTCAGACCTCCTCGACAGTCCTAACTTCTGTTGTCTTGGTAACTGTGTCAACCGTTTGCTGGTTTCCCGTGATTATCTGACAAGAGAAAGGGGGGCAGGCAGGGAACATAAAGGAAGGGGAGGAGGAGATAATGCCTGGGTCTTAATTGAACTCACTGGAGGGGCCCAGCGGGTGGGGCTGCCTGCTGGAGAACCGCGGGAGGAAGGCATGGCAAGGTGCATGGCGAGGTGCATGGCGAGGTGGGGCAGGGCACGCCGCCGCGCTGCAGAGAGGGGGCAGTTCACACAGGCTTCTCCCCGGCTCTGGGACTGAGTGTCCAAAGTATCATCAGCCTTTATCTAGGATCTCAAGGGCCCGGGGACAACGATGTCACTCCCCTTCCCCTTCATTTCCCTTTAGGGAAGTTCCACTCACAGGCAAATATCAACCAGTCTTTACTTAAGCCGGGCAAGGCCCACGTGAGCGGTTGTGGGGCTTGTGGTTGGGCCTGCAGGGGCCCAGGACACCCAGGGATGGAGGGAGACTTCATGAGCACGTGTGGGTATCAAACAGTGTCATTCGATTGTGCTCACAGATGCCACGGGTCCAAATTCAGAAAGGGCGTGGGGGGACACAGTGGCCCTCCGTGCGCCGTGGTGCCCAGGGCCTCAACTGGGAAGACTGGGAGGCTGGAGGAGATGCTGGCTGCTCTTCACAACCCTCAGCTTCGGGGAACATGTGCTGCGGACCCGGCAGCTCGGGTCCAAAGGCACGTGCCCCAGCCGCCAAGGGGGAAGCTACATGGCCTTGTAGAACCTAGCCTCAGAAGTCACAGGGTGTTCTTATGCCCCAGTCTGTTCATTACAAGGGAGGGTGAGCCCTCCCAGGTGCACTTGGAGAGGAGGTTGGCTCCACCTTTTGATGGGGGTGGAGCTGGCAGCAAAGTGTTAGGAGAGCGTGTGGGACGGGAGGTGGCGTGGACATCGCCTCTTTGGGAAGTGGTGTGTGACACACACTCCTCCCACCTGCTGTCTCCATTTCCAGGCATAAAGATGCCATCTTTTCCCAGGGACAGCTTCGGAAGCATCCTGCAGGCATATGTGGCGAGGCTTCAACCACAGGCCTTGGCGCCCAGGTGGGGCTGCTGGGAGTCGCGTGCCCAGGTGGCCTCCCCTGGCAGGGGGCTCCCCCAATTTCAGGTTCACCAGCCCAGTCCAAAGAGAGGTTGTCTCTCAAAATAAGGGTGTTGTTACTCATCGCTGAAGAAAGACCAGCCCCTCACCAGGATCAGTGGGAAGACCAGAGTGCCTTTTGGGGAGCTGCTAATGAGCTATGTCTGATTTTTATGAAACTCCATGGTAAATTATTTATTCGTGTCAGAAATGAAAGTGTGGAACTGGATAGGCTCATGAATATTCATCCTGGACTTCAGCACACAGGGGTTGATCAGCGGTGAGAGCGGCCAACTAGACTCCTGACCCAGATACGGGCGAGTCGCATGGGAGGGGAAACCTGTCACTCTTCTCCCTCAGTTTCTCCTTCCAGAGATGGGACAGATAACTCATAAATCGTTAGCACAGTTGCAACTAGACCATCCTGGGGCCAGCTCGTGATAGGGCAGTGCTAGCCAGATGGCTCCTGACCCCCACGTTGCACATCAGACTGCCGGCATTGAGTTGCTGACAAAGGTGGAGCCTGCATGGAAAGAGCTGGAAGCCCCCCGTTCCCCTGCCTCTGCTCCTCCCTGAAGTCTCCCTGAAGGGCTCAGTGCTGGGGACCTCAGGGAGAGGAGGGTCCCCTGTGATGGGCACTCTCTGGGTCTGGTGGGATATCATAGGCCCTCCCCCATATTAAAAATCACTTTACATAGTAAGTTAGCGTTTCCAGGACGGTGCTGCTGGGATCCGCTCCTCCTCCTCGCATGGGCGGCAACGCCTTAGCCCTCTGTGCCTCTGTCTAGCCTGACCTCTGCCTCTCCCCTGCACCTCGGTTCAGGCTGTTCCCACTGCCTGGGGGACCAGCTCCGGCGCCTGGAAGCCTCAGTGGGCTGACCCCCTTAGGACCGGTTATTCCTTCCTCTGTGGTCCCAGCTCATAATAAATCCAGAGCCACCGTCCAACCTAGCTCACTGTTTACAAGGGAGCACAGTGTGGTAGTTGAGCTGGTGAACTCGAAAGCCATTTGCTGCTTGCGAGATCCTGGGCAGCTTACTGGAACGCGCTGTGCCTCAGTGTACTCACATGCAGAACACAGAGGATTGGATTTCCTGAGACTGCTGTGAGAGCTGAAAGCATTTGTGCATTTAAAGTGCTTAGCTAGCGTGGCACGTAGTGTGTAGTAGGTTTCCCCGCGCGCTCGCCTGCTAGTGATATTATGATCAGGGCAGTTGTCGTCATCACCTTACTGCCCCCTGGGACCAGAGCTCTGGGGCAAACGTCCCAGGCGCAGAGGCATTTGCCGTTGACGACAGTCTCCTGTTAATGTGTGTTTTCCCTGCTTCTTGGGAACCGATGACCTCAGTTCCTGCTGTGGCAGCGGCCTGCCCTGGGGAAGGCCTCGGAGCTGCGGCAGGCTGTGCGGGTTCAGACGGCCTCTCTGGGGGCGCATCGCCTGCTGTCAGTCTGGACAGGCCCGTTTGTGTCTGTTTCGCAGCCCCGGAGATCCCTCTGGGAGGAGCTGAGGCCACTTCCTGCCTGAGCCCTGGGGGTGGGGGCAGGGGTTTCAGTCCTTGCCTGGCAGGGGAGGACACAGAAAAACGAGGTTTCTGGCAGCTTCCGGGGGTGCAGCCAGGATATGAAGGCGGCCCTGGGTTCCCAGGCTGAGCTGACTGCTCCTCGAGGTGAGCTTTTCGGAGAAGCGGCTCTCAGGGGCAGGCTGAGCGGCCAGGCGGGTGCGTGTGGCCTGTCTGAGCCCCAGGCACGCGGGCTGGGGCAGGGGCCTCCGCCCGGGTGCAGGTAGAGCAGTTCTGGATGGCCTTGGCACTTGGTCAGTGTCTGCCTTTGAGGCCTTGGTGTCGAGGGAGATCCTCAGAGCCCCGAGCTCTCTCCCTCGCTCCTGGGAGGCGGCCAAGTATGTGGCTGTGAGAAGGACCGCCCTGAGGGAGGAGAGGACTCACCCTTGACCCACCTCTACCAGCGATTCCCCGGCGCCTTCAGGGTCCTGCAGGCGGGCTGTTGGCAGGCTCTTGGCGAGCTGACACCTGCTGTGTGACAAAGCCCTGGCACTTGATCCCTGCCTGCAGAGAGGTTCGTGAAAAGCCTGCAAGGTTTTATTTGGCTTATTGAAACCAATAACTGCACCTGCCTGCTCTTCCTCTTGGATTTTCATGCCTCTGACTCCAGGCTCTGTCGCCTCCCAGGTGCTCAGCCCAGGAGAGAGGCAGCCGGCGTGTCAGACCGGTGGGGCAAGCCCAGTGGAAGGAATAATAAAGCAAATAGCCTGCAACCAACTTTGTTCTCCTTGCCCTGGTTTGGAAAGAGACGTTGGCTTCAGGCAACTGACGGGCCTGTTCCAAGCACCTGCTGAGTGCCAGGCCTGGGAGGGGCTGAGAGGAGGATCGAAAGTAAGGCACAGGTCAAGCCTTCAGGCCCTCCATGCCACCCAAGCAGGGGAGGGTTGAGCCACCAGTGGACTGATGCAGATAGCTCCAGGGGCTCGGAGGATGGAGTTCCCATTTGGCTGGAGCAATCAGAGGGGGCTTCCTGCAGGAGGTGGTATTGGCAGCAGATTCTGAAGAGTTGGTTTTGAAAGGGCAAGATGGGGGAAGCATGAAGGGAGAGACACAAACTGTACTATGCCCTCAAGTGACCTGAGATCTTAAGGTTTTGATTCAAGTGGGTCTAGGTGGGGCCTGACAAGCTGCATGGGGACTTTCCCTCCCTTAGGCCCTCAAGGTCATCTGCATCATCCCCAGGCCCAGGTGGCACCCATGTGTCTGGTCTATAGGCCAGACTTAGAGTAGCGAGCAGCTAGACCTAGCCATATGTGACCATTGAAACGTAAAACTAAATAAATCAAAATGAAACCAAATTGGAACTTCCGTTCTTCAGTCCCACTGGCCCCACTTCGAGTGCTTGACTGCTGTGTGGGGCTGGCAGCCACCGCGTTGTGTTTGAGGCCGTGGGGGACCCCTGCAACAGGGACTCGTCCCACCTGTAATGTTAAACACAGGAAGGACTGAGGCCATGGGGGACCCCTGCAACAGGGGCTCGTCCCACCTGTAATGTTAAACACAGGAAGGACTGAGGCAGAGGGACGGTTCAGAGGTGATAAGAGCCCAGACGGGAGGCAGGGCCAGAGGCACTGTGGAGGTCCGGCCGGCAGTGCTGTGTGGGTGACGGGACCCCAGGAGGAGGTGGAAGCTGGTGTCAGTGCCCATCGGTGAAATGGGGAAGTGAGGTGGGGTGGGTTGTGGGGGTCAGAAACCGCCAAGTGACAGTTTGATGAAGGAAAGAGTGGTTTCTGTTGTCAAAGGGCATTGGATTTGGGGACCAGGTGGGCGGTGGAAAACGATTCTCAACTGTACGTGCGTGTGTGTGTACATATATGTGTGTGTGCCTCCAGACCGCTTCTCTCTCTCACGCTCACACGCACACTGCAGTCTATCCTCACAACTGCCCTGGGAGGCCGGGGGGGGGTGGGGCGCTTCTTTATTTTCCAGAGCAGGAGAAATGATGTGTCAGGGGCTTGACGCGTCAAGCCCAATAGAAGCTGTTCCGGAATCCAGATCTTCTCCCTCTGTTTCCAGGGGCTTCCCCAGCCCTAAGGGTCCCTGTAACTGCAGGATCTCAGTGACATCTTCCAAGTGCTACAGAAGATCGGGGAAGGACATCTGTGAGTCATCTGGGGTGCTTACTGGAAGGGGCGTGAGGGCTGTCACGCCAGGGCAGTCCACACAAGCAAAGGCTGGATGGTCCGGGTAACCTGGGCTGTGAGAGGGGGCTTTGCCCGTGTTGGAGACTCAGGTTCCTGGGCGTGGGAGGGTCTGCTTCTGGGGGTGCCTGAGATCCCCGGCAAGGAGTTTAAGGGGCTTCGTATGGATCGATGCACCCAGCTGTAACAATCCCTGTTCCAACAAGTACTGCTATGGCCAGCCCCACTTACAGAAGAGGAAACTGGCACAGAGAGGGTAACTGAATTGCCCAAGGCCACACAGCCCATAAGTGGTAGAGCCAGGATTCGAATGTCAACATCCTGATCTCAAAGGCAAGAATGACTTAACTGTTTTCCCCCAATATCATGGCACAAAGCACATGTCATGTAGCAGAGGCAAAGGTAGCATGGGGTCCCACCTTGCATGTGAAGGTCCTCCACTATTTGACCTTACATGGATGGGTTCTTTCACTTTTTTGAGCTTCTTGGGTTTTTAAAAAGTTATTGAGATAGAATTCATACACAATAAAAGTCACTCTTTAAAGTGGAATTCAGCCCTGGCCAGTGTGGCTCCGTTGGTTGGGGCGTTGTCCTATAAACCGAAAGGTCGCACGTTCAGTTCCTGGTCAGGCACATGCGTGGGTTGCAGGTTCGGGCCCCCGGTGGGGGCAAGCGTGAGAGGCAACTGCCTGATGTTTCTCACTTCAGTGCTTCTTTCCCTCTCTCCCTCCCTTCTCCGCACTCCAAAACCAATTAGCATGTCCTTGGGTGAGAATTTTTTTTAAAAAGTGAAATTCAGTGGTTTTTCACACAGTCACAAAGCTGTGTGGCCACCACTTGCCTGGTTCTGGGACGGGCTCTTTCGCCCCAGAAGAAACACTGCACCCGTTGGGAATTGCTCCCCGTTTCACCGCGGCATCCAAGCCCCAGACAAGCCCCGCCGTACTCTCCGTCTCGTGGGTTTGCTTGTTCTGGGCGGTTCATGTGCGTGTGGAGCACACACAGTATGTGGGCCCCTGTGCCTGGCTTCTTTCACTCAGCACGATGTTTTCGAGGCTCATCCTGCGCCATGGCGCGAACCAGGACTTTGTTCCTCTTCATGGCTGAGCAATGCTGTGTTGCCCGGGTTTGCTCTTCCTCAGCGGACAGTCGGGCTATTTCCCCTTGTTGCCGGTTATGAATAATGCTGCTGTGAACAGTCATGTCCAAGAGCTTGTGTAGGTGGGTGTTTCTGTTTCTCTTGAGCGCACACCCCAGAGTGAAATTGCTGGATCAGATTTAACCTTTTGTGGAGCTGCCAGACTCCTTTCCTGTGCCTCACTTTTCGCTGCTGTAAAATGGAGCCATGTCCCTTGGACCTGCTCTTTTTGCATATCAAGTGACTCATCTTAACTGGAATCACTAAGGAGCTAAGTGAAGACTTTGGTTGCAGTTATTAATAGCAGCGCCAGGGCCATCTCAGCAGGGGAGGCTGAGCCTCTGCCGGTGGCACCGGGCTTTTCCTGTCTCTGCCTGGGAAGCGTTTTCCCTCCTTTGGCTTCAGTGCTCAGAATGGATTCACTTGGAAGGAACCAAATGTCATCCTTCATGTGGTTCTGGGGAACTTCCTGGGGATTCAAGGGAAATTTCTCCAAAGCCGAGTGTCATAGAAAAAGGGGCAAAGGCTGGGACCCACGAGTGACACCTGCCTCCCTCTGCGGGTGGGAGTTTCTGCAGAACTGGGGCAGGGCAGAATCGGGCCTCGGGTTCCAGAGGGCTGACTGCAGAGAGGCCTGGTCTCCACTGCGGGGAGAGGGGCACCCAGGCCTGCCGTCTGGCCTGACAGGCCGCGCTGAGCCTGAGTTTTCCTTGGAAGGTGTCCAGCTGGTAAAGAGCTGGCTTGGCCCTACGCTCTTGTGGAAGAGAAAGGAAGCTATTGAGGGTCAGCCATGAAAGTTGTAAACGGGATAAATGGCCCTCCAGAATGCCTTTCCTTAGCTCTGTCTCTGAGAGTCCAGCCTGGGAAAATCCCAGGGTCTCTTATTCAGCTGTATCCCAGAGAGGGAAAGTGCCTTACCCAGGGCCACACAGCAAATCTGAGCACCATGAGGAGAGCTCCTCCTAACACCAGTCCGCCTTTCAGCAGCTCCAAAATCCTCTCCTGCCCTCGGACACAGCCTCTTCTACCCCATTAAAACCTGAGGCTTAATCCCCACAGGCCAGCAGTGCCCAGAGGCCACGAAGCTGCCCCTTGCTTCTCTTGACAAGGCCCAGGGGTCAGGAGGCCACCGAGTGAGTGACCTGGCAGGGGAGATCCTAACAGCACACAGTTCCTCTCCAGGTGTCTCTTCCGCACCAAGAGAGGCCTCCGCAGCCACAGCACCGAGAGTCCGCTGGCGAAAGCGCTGTCCCGCTCTGCTCAGACTCAGGCTGGTGACTCTTGTGCTTCCTTGAAGGCAGGCCCCCAGAGGGTCTCCTCCTCACCCCTGCGTAGCCCAAGGAGGAGCCAGCCTGGCGTCTGTCCTCGCTGCCCCGGAGATGTGCTGCCCCCCACCCCAGTCTGACAGGGTTATCAGGATCTGCTGGGGTGGGGGAGGATGTACCCCTCAGTGCGCCCTTTAGATTTATCAGAGTGCACCCTCCTGACGAGGCCGGCCCACCCCTGCCCCGCCAGCCAGCAGCTTGCTTAAAAGGTCAATCCCCTCCCTCTGTGGCTGCTCCTGGAGTCCCCTCGCTCCTCCTCCCCAGCTTTCTACGCTCCAGTTAATTAAATGTGGCTGGCTATTGTCAGAAGACAAAGTTGGATATTTATTACACCTTGGCGCTCCCGAATGTCAAAGGCGCACAGAGATGGAAGAAATACTGTCAGGAGGGAGCCAAGTGTATGTCTGCAGGGTCCAGGGCGGCCAGGCAGGCGGGTGGGCGGCTGTCACCTTGGGTGACCTGCGGTTCTTCCAGATCTGGCTGCAGCTAACCGCTCTCCGCCACCAGGAGTCCCACGATGTGGGATTTCCGGGGCACGTTGGCAGAGCCACAGGGAGATCTATTTCCGCACCAACATCCTGGTTCCGGAGATTATTTCCCTGGAAGGAATCGATGATTCTGTTAAAATATATACAGACCCTCCCCATTTCATCCGGTGCCGCCAGCACATGTGGCTGTGGGTGAGGTAGTCGTGCTCCTTCTGGTGCCCCCATTGGGCCCGGGCACCTCGCAGCTTTCCACTCGGGCCCCGCACAGCCACTCGGCTGAGGAGGAGGATTTCTTCCGTGGGGAGGTGGGGGGGGTGGTATGGATGTGTTCCTTTTATAGGTTCCCCCCCTTACTAATAATGCTCTAAAGATGTTTGACATCTGTAACTAACAGCTGGCATCCTGTTATGGAAGAATGTCCTTTTATTTCAAAGCAGGTTGAACTGTCATTAATAGTATAATTAGGTGATTATCACTATATTGCAGAAAACTGCTTAATTGCAGAGATCACTTTTCTAGGATTCCAGTCTTTTTATGGTTATATTTGTTTTAGCTGTTTGAATTTTCATGATATTTTAGCATTTGGTACGTTGCCGTGTGTGTGTGTGTGTGTGTGTGTGTGTGCACGCGTGGTTTTTTTCCTTCCTGTTTTTTAATGTGTCTGACAGATGTCTGGGGAGCGTTTGGTCCCGAGGAATCTCCTGGTACTAAAGCAGCGGAGGGGGAGCTTACCTGCAGGAGATTCTTTACCCCCGTCCCTTCTACCCGCTCCGCACCGGCTAGAGCCCGGCGGGAGCCACTCCGGGTCCCAGGTGTGCTTTGATTTATCAGCTCTCGCTGAGGATCACAGTATGAAATTAGACATTTAACCCTAGAGCCAAGGTTGTCTGTTAAGGGGCCCCTTTTACAATGCAATTTATTTTTTATGGCACGTCCTTAATACACAATATTACCAAATGCGGCTGACTTGCATGGATTCCAGAGAGAAAGGCATGTCTGAAGGGACTGGTCTCAGATGTAGCTGGAATTTGCAAACAGATGGGTTTTATGAATCCAAGAGGAAAGAGTTCATCTTTCTAAAAAGGACTTTGAATAAAAATGAGTGCAGAAGTGAGGTTGCCTTTTAAAGCACGCAGAAGCCCGGCGCTGGCCCTCTCTCTGGACACCCTTCACCTTGGGCTGCATTCGCACGGTGCTGGGGACTGGACTGGACATGCAGAGTCCTGAGCCGACCTGGCCGGCTCCCTCCCGCCCCAGTAGGCTGCTCAGCCCCCTCCCAGAGGGACGTTCTCCAGACCGCTCCTTAGACTCAGCCTTCCAAGAGCAGGGCTGTGAGATGCATGTGATGGCAGGTTAATGCCTGGAGTAGGGTTTTAAAGTCCCTCTCCTTCCTAAGCAGGGAAGAGATCCGATGGCTGCTGTGTCCTGGGGTTGCACTTTGGGTTCCTGGCTTGCCTTGGCCGTGCTCAGTGTGACCTTGGGAACCTTGTGCTTCTGCCCTGCTTGGCCACGGCAGCCCCCAAGGGGCACGCAGCAGGGCCCCTGGGTGGTCACTGGGCCACCATGGCAGCCCCTTCCTCTTTCTGGCCTTGCTGCCTGGCTTATACAAATGAGCAGGCGCTCGCCTGGTGGCAGGCACTGTGTGGAGGCTTTGTGTCACCCCAGCCCCACGTCCTGGAAAACCACCAAAGGTCCTAGAAGAGGGGCCACCAGCTGCAGTGCCAGCCGGGAACCAAGCTCATTGTAGACGCAGGTCCCCGTTCTGAGGTTCTTTTCAGGGTGCGTGGTGGGAAGCAGGGATGCCAGCCTGCCCGGCGATGGGCATCTCGGCAGGAACAGCAGGACCCTGGCGAAGATCCTCCCTGAGAAGTGTGCTGTGCATCGAAGGCACTTCGTTTTTGCCTGCTATCGCAGGCATGAGGCCCTTCCGAGGAGGTGGAGGAAGTGGTTCAGGGCCAGTGAGAGCAGAGCAGGCAGGAGGATTGGCTATGCGGAGGGCCCCATCCTGCTGCAGCCGGGGCCTCTGTGCACCTGCCGTGAGCCCGGTGCCGAGCAGTCCCTTTGTCAGCCTGGTTTGTCCTCTTGTCCCCCCAGGGCTGTCTCCAGAGGAAGGAGCTGAGCCCAGAAAGGCAAAGGCACCTGTCCGGGGTGTGACAGTGACACAGAGGTCTAGGGTCACTTGTCAGGTCCAGGTTACCCAGCTAAATGGGCTGCACCCTTCAGAAGGCAAGTCAGGTAGTGGGTACTACCTTTGAGCTGGAACTGATGTTTCTTTTACCCTTGCTCAAGTGTGGGAGAGAAGTCAGGGTCCCCCCTCACCCCAAGCAGTTCGGATAAAGGCTGGGGTTCAAGGTTGTTCCTGGGCTTTCCCACAGCCTCTGGGGTCTTGAGCACTTTCCAAATCTCAGCTGAGTCCTGCAAGCCGGTCAGAGCCTGTTGGGCTGACTCCTACTGGCAGTAGGGCTGATTTGCCCTCTGCTTCGCCCCCTTCCACAGGGAGAGCCCTGGGTCAGCACCCATGGTGGTGTCAGGTGGCTGGTGCTGTGCTCTGTGACTCTAGCAAGTCCCTTCCCTCTCTGAGCCTCTCTCTTAGCTGTCAGCCACCTGGTGTTGGGAGCATGCCCATCTTTGTTCTCCAGGGGCCCAAGAGGCTGCTGAAAGGCCCTGTGATTCCTCAGATAAGTGCTGCCTCCTCCCAGCCCTCCGCCTGTTGGCACCCAGTGGGCTTCAGTGATTGGCAGGAGCCTCTCCCAGGACTGCTGGAGCAGCCCCAGATACTGCGTGTTGACACCTGGGAGGGTAGTTGGGACAGCTGCCCCAGCTGCACAGCTGCCCCTGGGTTTATGGCCAGAGGATAAATAGCCCTAATCAGTTTTTGCACCTTAATGCCGCTGATAACATCCTCAGCATGGCTGGCCGCAGGGCCCCAATGCAGCCCAGCGGTGAGCCCACTCGGGGCCACGGCCAAGCACCTCGGCTCCCAGATGACAGGCAGAGGCACAGGTCGTCAGGCCTTTGGTCCCTCTGTGCCAGGTGGACGTTGGCCAGGGCTGGTACCCATTTTGCAGACAGGGCTCCCCCCGCCCTTCCCCGCAGCCATGTGCTCACCCTGTTGCCCACGTTCTCTCAGGCTTCACGGCATGCTCTGTGGTCGTTGTCACTGACTTCCCTCGTGGAAAGGAACAGAGGCTTACAGGGCTCAAAGAGCTGCCCTGGCCAGGCTGCTCAGTAGGTTGGAGCGTCTTCCCATACACCGAAAGACTGCAGGTTCGATCCCCGGTCAGGGCACACACCTAGGTTGTAGGTTCATTCCCCATTGGGGCATGTATGGGAGGCAGCCGATCGATGTTTCTCTCTCACATCGATATTTCTCTCCACCTCTCTTCCTTCCTCTCTAAAATCAATAAAAATATATCCTCAGGTGAGGACTTTTAAAAGGGGGGCTTACAGGGCTGACGAACTGTTTGGAAGGGTAGAAGCAGGGTGTGAACCCCGGCCTGCCTTTCCCCGAACAGCGGGCCGAGCCGTCCCTTTCAGCAGATCAGGTGGCCCCTGCCCCAAACCCTCTTCGGGGTAAGAGCCCACAGCCTTGGTGCTGCTGCCGTGCTCCACCCCACGCCCGTCAGCACACCCGGGCCCCACTCAGGACCTCTGCACGCACTGCTCCAGCCTACCCTGAGTGTGCTCTTTGCACAGCTGACTTGCACTTTTCGTGTATGTCAGTGTTTCTCCAAGGGGACTGTCACCCCACCAGAGCAGGGAAAGGGGTCTGGTTTGTCCTGTCCATGGAGTGTACTGGCACTCGTTCACATGGTGCCTGGCCTGCTGTGGCTGCTTGCTGAAGGCCGTGCCTCTCAGGTGACAGCCGGTTGTAGCTCCAGGTTTGGGGTTCTCTCTACCCTTGGGCAGCCCAAGCACAGAGGCAGATGACGTCCTCTGTGAGAGAAAGGAGGACCCCCGGGGGTGCCAGCTGGAAACCTCCTCGGCTTGGGAGACCTGAGTGGACCTGGGAGGGGGCTAGGAGGCAGGAAGACCCTCCCCCTGGGTGGGGTTAGAGAACCAGAGAGCCCTCTCCTGGACAGGGCTTCTGCTTTGTGGGTAGAATGGGGTTTTTTAGAACAAAATCTAACCCACCCACTCCCTTTGAAATTCTGGTGGGGGCCGGCTGGGGGGTGGCAGCAGTCACAGACACTGCAGCCTTTGTGTCCTCGGGCTCCTTCGAAGCCGACTTGCTGGGAAGGGCGCTTTGTATTGTAAATCTCCACAGAGTAATTATGTCTTAATGTATGATAATCCAGCCTGGCCCTGTTGCCAGGCAGCTGTGTCAGCTGTGAGCCTGGGTCGGCTCTGGGCACGGTGGTCAGGGTCAAAGTGACATGTCCTGGAGATCTGGGGACAGTATAGGTCAGGCAGTGTCCTGCTGTGTCACAACCTAGGGCTGGGGTTTGGGGGATTTCCCCAGGCCTAAGGGTGGGAGACCCCCTCAAGGGTTGGTTTCTGGGCTGGCTGCCAGCCCCTCATCCAGGTGCAGAGGACACCAAGGAGCCCCATCTCTGCTGCTTGCCCAGGGCTCCTGTGGCAGGTTTGTCTATGGTCTGGGCCAGGAAAAAAGCATAGAACTACCAAGTCTGAGGTCAGAACCAGCCCTGAAAGATCATCCAGGCTTGCCTTGAATACCTCCATGAATGGGGAGCTTGTTACATTTAGTGGATAAATATTTATTGAGCATTTACTGTTTGCTGGGCGCTGGGGATCCAGGACTGAACTAAGTAGACAAAAATTCCTGACGTACTCGACCCGACATAGGAATGGGAGAGATGGTCCACAGACAAGATAAATGAGACACCTTTGAGATGGGGTCCCAGAGAAGAGATACAGCAGGGAGAGGCAGTGGGGAACGAGCGGGTCGAGGGTTTGACAGAGCAGCCAGGGGAAGCCCCTGTGAGTAGGGGCCTCTGTGGGAGTGAGGGTGCTGCCACAGAGGCTTCTGGGGGACTAGCAGGCTGTGTGAGGGGAACATGCAGAGGCCCTGAGACGAGGCCCAGCTCCTGGACTAAGGTCCCCTGGCTCTGAATGTCCATTTTGTGGATGTTTGCAGCACTGCCACCAGCCTTGGGGGAAACACAGACAAACACGGCGGTTTGGGGTCTCTCGGGTATTCTGGCCCTGCAGCGGAAGAATTTGCAGTGAGAGGGAGAAAGAGGGTCTCCGAGAGAGCTAGCAGGTGAGGGTTGTGTGCAGGAGCTGTTGGGGGGTGCTTCTTAGAGATTCGAGAAGGGGAGCAGGGTCGAGCCCTGGAAACTGGGCGGCGGCCAAACCCCAGGAAGGGAGGGCAGTGTCGTGTCTCTGCCTCCCTGTTGGACTTGGGTCCTCCTGCCAGTCTGCCCCTAAAGAATTAATTAAGGTTGAATGAGGCCATGAGGGTGGGGCCCTGATCCCGCAGGGTTAGTGTCCTTATGAGAACAGACACCAGAGAGTCACTTTCTCCCTGTCACGTGAGGACACGGTGAGAAGGTAGTTGTCTGTGCCCCACGGAGAGGGCCCTCACCAGACGCCAGTCCTGCCTCCAGACCGTGGGAAAACGAAAGCCTGTTGCGTAAGCCCCTCCCCAGCCGTGGTGTTCTGCTGTGGCAGCCGGAGCTGGCCGAGACAGTCCCTGAGGCCTGCGTGTGGCGCTGTGCATTCTCTCCCTGTCCTGCCAGGCAGTGTGGCGGGGGGGGGGGGGGTGAGGGTGTGGGGCATCTCGACTTTGTCTTCATGCAGGGCTGGGGCAGGGCTGGGCCCTGGGCCTGACCTGGAGAACACCTGTATTAAGGTGATGGTGAAACACCTATGGCCTGGTCTGGGGGGTGGGGGCCTCCCTCTCTTCTGCATTAGGAACTGGAGTGGGGGGCAGATGGAGGAACCTGCCGGAGAGGGGGCTTTTAAGAGGAAGGTGAAGCCTCCTTGTGCTGCACCTCCGTCCAGGAAAGGGCAAGCGAGGGCAAGCAGCGAAGTCAGACTTTTTTTTAAATGATTTATTTCTTTATTTTTAGAGAGAGGGAAGAGAGGGAGCAAAACATTGATGTGAGAGAGAAACATCGATTGGTTGCCCCTCACACACTCTCTGACTGGGGGCCGAACTGGCACTCAAGCAGTTGCCCTGACTGGGAATCGAACAAGCGTCCTTTCGCCTCGCGGGGCAACCCGCTGAGACACACGGGTCGGGTCGAGGCAGGGAAGTCAGACTCTGAGGTCACATGACTGACGGCAGGTCTCGGGACTGCAGACCGCTCAGTAACAGGGGATGCCAAGGGGGCCCACAGAGCCTGCAGGCTGGGACCAGGGGCCTGGGATCTGGGGAGGCTCCGCTCTCTGCTGCATCTAGGGGGGTGGCACTCGTGGAGACCGGGATAAACCCTGGAGTGTGCCCTCTGAAGGGTGTGGGGGGCAGAATAATGGGCTCTCTCCTGTGTCTGAGCCCCCGTTGTGGAAAAGGACCCCAGGCAGGGCCCCAGAGAGCCTGGTTCTAGGGGCTCTGTGCTCCCTGATGCCGTAGCAGTGGGTGTGTGTTTGCACAGTAGGGGGACAGGGACAGGCGCTGCCAGCCCGCTCCGAAGTGGGGGGGGGGAGCTTTGCTTCACTTCCTCTCTCTGATCCCAGGGACTAGATGCAGCGCATCTGGGATCTCGCAGTCAGGCTGCGCAGTGTTTCCACGCTGGGCTTGGAGCATTGGGCTGACCTCTCGCCTTCCTTTAACGTGCCCTTCCCTCCAGCAGAGGGGATGCAGTCCAGCCCCCCCACACACACACAGTGTTATAGGAGTCACCTGCCGAGGTTCCCAGCCCCAGCTGGCTGCACCTGAATCTCACGAGGTTTAAGAAATACAGCCCCCATCCCCAAGCCCTCTATCACCCAGCAAATCTGATTCTGAGGTCCTGGGGTCTGTACCTCTCAGAACCCCCAGTCCAACTGGACGATCAGTCAGAGTTAGGAAGCAGATACCCCCAGTGTGGGGATGCCGGGGTGTGAGGGGGACTTTGCTCAAAACCTGTAAACCAACCCTGGTTCCCTAGACCCACCGCTTCCCTTCCATTAGTGGGCTGCGGGCACAGATCAGGCAGGAAGGGGTGGGAGTGGGCAGGAGCAGGCGGGAGCAGACACTCAGCTTCTTCTGTGTGAGCCTTGGTGTCATCTCACTTAGAACTCTGAACCTGGCAGATGGGAGAGGATGCACTTAGCACCCCAAGCGGGGCTCTGCAAACACGACCCCTCCTTCCCGAGGTGTCAGCACCCCCAGATTAATGTGTCCCGGCAAGAAGGGAGTGTGCCAGGATTCTGTGTGACCTTGGATCCTCGTTGCCTGCGGGGTGGAACTCCGCTGCAGAAATTGGCTGGGGTTCTGGGGGTCCGGGGAGCTCCCACATGTGCCGCCACTCAAGTGCCAAGTGCAGGAAAGGAGATGGTGTTCTTCGGGTTTCTTTGGAGACTGGCCAGAGCCCTGTCACTCGGGGTGGGTGAAGCTTCCTTGGCCCCAAACCAACCAGGAGGTCCCACTTGGTTAGGGGAGGGGTCCCTCCTGGCTGCTCCTGCCTCTAGGGGGCCGTCTGGTGCACAGCCCTCCCAGGTACCTGCCCAGGGGCGCCCTGAGCTCAGGCCTCCCTGTGCTGGTAAATTGAGCTTCTGTTCGCCATGGTTCAGGGCGCTGAGGATGGGGACAGGCCGTTCTGCGCAGCTCTCGCCCCCCTCCTTGCTTCTTAATGCCTTTTTACCCCCAGAGCCCGTCTGCAGAGCCTGCGGTTGGTCGGCCGCCTTGTCATTTAGCTGTTCCGAGCCAGCGATCGGGAGGCAGCACAAACTGTGGCATTTGCTGAGCATAAAAATTCAATTAATTCCAGAAGGCAGATTAAATATAAGTGAGTTTTAATAATTTGCTGTAAAGTCGGAGGATTACTGCGGGCAGGAGGAGGGAAGCCACACATGCGTGCGTGAGCAGGTTGGCACAATCGCAGAGATGCCAGCTGGGGATGCTTCCTGGAGCCCCTAATGTCTCTTAAGTCAGGCGTGCCCTGCTGCCCTTCGGCCACCCTGGGGGAGTGGTGTTGTGGGGGGTCTCCAGTTGGAATTCTGGAAGGCGAAGCCGGGAGGGACTGCCGCCACCCCCGCCCCATACCGCCCATGGGGGGGCAGCAGGCAGTGGCCCTGAGCCAGGGTTTCTTTCCAGAGTCCCCACGAGGGTGGTGTGTGTGCAGCTTGGGCTGCTCTGGCCCCGTTCACCCTAATTCCACCTTTCTTTGCCTGTCTCTAGGGCCCCCGCCCTGGGCCCAGGCTGGGCGTGTTGCCCTGACTTCTAGGAAGTGAAGCAGGATCTAGAAAGGGCCTGCAGGCTCCTTGGATGGCAAGGTCCTAGGCCCCCTGGAGCCCTGACACACAGACCCACTTTTACATGCCTCACATTTATTTGCACATGCATGTGGTCACACTGGCACTAACACATTACACATGCATGCTCACATGTGACTTCATGCACACAGCCACACACATGCATCCCCATGCAGTCACGCGTGCGTGCACACACATGTGGCCCTGTCCAGGAAACCTGATAAGCTCAACACCTTCCCAAGTTCCCTCTAACTCAGGTGCCTGTCTTTTGTCTTTCCCCACTGCCACAACAGACTCCAAAAGGAGGCCTAGCCCCCTTCCCATTCTCCTTCTGGTGCCACCAGAAATGAGGCCTGACCCAGAAAAGGCAATTGGTGGAGGGGCTGTCTGGAGCCTGCCTCCTGGCCCACCGCCCCTGCCCCAGGGGAGGGAGCGAGAGAAAGGAGGCAGGCCGCTTTTATGTAAAGACAGTGATGGTCCAGTGAGTACAAAATGCTATTTCAAAGCCAGCGTTCATCACTACCACTTCCCACTGTGATCTCCATAGATTTCTTTGTCTCCTTCAATTGGCCCTAATTATGGAACTGGAGGCTGCCTGATCAGTTTCATTCTTGTCATGAAATCCTGAGGGCATGCATGGGGACGGGGACACAGGCTCGCCAGCTGCACAGCCCACAGACGGGCCTTGGTCTTTGTGTGCGTGCCTGCGTGTGTGCATGAGTGTGTGCCTCTGTGTGTGTGTGTGCCTGCACACGTGTGCTCCCTCACTCGTTCCCTGAGATGCCTGGCTCTTCTGGGCCCCTGGCTCCCCATTTTGGGGCAGGAGAGGGCTCCCAGTGGACCTCCCAGCTGAGAACTGGCTAGCTGGGATGTGCATATGGTAAGCAGGCTGGGATGCTGGCTGCCACCGAGATGAACACCTGCAAAGATGAAAGCCACAGCCAAGCATGGCATACCCTGCCTTCCCTCCACGCTCTCTCTAATGCCCTAATTATGCCGTGTTTGTTTCAGTAATTTACACTCTCTGGGTACTGATCCATCAATAATGAATGTATTACCTGTCTCCGGGTAAGGTTTGGGAGATCCAGGATGCTGCTTTGAAAATGCCTGTAAAGCAGGATGATCGGGGAGGCAGAACCACCCCCCTGCAGCCCTTTTCTCTCCAAACGCTCGTTCTTTCTCAGATGGCAGCGTATTTGGCAAAAGCCGACTGAGGCTGGTTCTTGGTACTGCTTTTCCATTCCCCCTTCGTTTTGTGCCATTTTAATATTTAAAGCCATCATTGGTCTGAGCAATAAAATTCTTCCAAATCAAATTTTATCCTCCAATCTCATGCTCTGGCTTCCCCCTCTGGCTGGGGGCAGCACTGGCTGAGCGGGGGTTGGCCGGGGGAGTGAGGGTGCTGTCTGAACGGAGCTCGAGCCAGCGTGGAGCTGCGTCACCTCTCCCCCCCCCAGCTGCAGTCCAACACGTACCCCAGCCCCGCGTGGAGGTAAAGAGTGGGGTGCACGTGATCTGGCTTTCACCAGTGACAGACCCACCCACAGTGGACCAGGAAGTGCTCCAGGGCCAAGTCCTGTTGTGCGAGGCTGGGTCCTCTTTCCTCCCTGTTGCCCATGGGAACAAAAACTTGCCAGGACGTTTTTTCAAAGGTGTGATTGGGGGTAGTAAGGATGAACTTATTTCTAGTGGTTTGACAGGAGGGAGGGGAGACAGCCGTCTGGCCTCCACCTGCTGTGGTTTTAGGAGGACAGGACAATAAAATGCTCGGCCTCCAGTGGGTCACCTTCTGCAGCTTGGCTTGCTGAGCCTGTATGACACTGATGTCCTAGGACCTGGAGGTCTCTGCTCCTTGGTCCCCAGGGGCCGCAGAGGCCAGAGGCCTGTCCAGGAGGCTCTGCACTCCACCCTGCTGCTCTGGCTCTCGAAAGGGCTCTACTCGCCTGGGGCTTTTCTTTTCTCTTTCCCCCTTTTTGGGGGCCCTCCTGCGTGGCGGCCAAGGTGGCATCTTCAGGACACCCAGGGATAGAGCCCAAAGCCAGGGGACACATGCCAAGAGATGCGTTTAGGGACACCAAGGACGTCGGGATTGCAGGGCTCTCTACAGTGTTGGCGGCAGGTTCTGCAGTCTCCTGCTTTGGCACATGGTTAGTTTGGGGGCGTTTTTCTGCCCAGCTGCATCTTTATTTGGGGTTGGATGGAAGGCAGTTTTCCTGCCTTGTTCCAAGCCAAGTCTGGC
Organism: Tonatia bakeri; assembly: GCA_004024845.1. Lineage (NCBI taxonomy): Eukaryota > Metazoa > Chordata > Mammalia > Chiroptera > Phyllostomidae > Tonatia > Tonatia bakeri. The sequence goes on along the minus strand of PVIA01002211.1, from coordinate 120,366 downwards.
ATCAGGAGAGTGAGTGCATCCTGGCTCTGAGGCTTGCCTCCTGTGTGGCCTTGGGCAAGTCACCTTCCCCTCTCCAGGCCTCAGGTGCCTCGTCTGCAAGCTGGAGGTGATGACAGCTGTCTTTCCTGAGCACTTCCCACTAGACACTAAGCCAGGCCCCAGCCACTCCCCTGCTGGCACAGGGGTGTGGTGTGCTTCTCCGCTGAGGAGCACTGGACCCCGAGCTCGCCTGCTCGGGGCCACTCCTGGCGCTGCCACTTAACTGGCTATGTGACCTGGGGCAAGTTACTTAGCCTCTCTGTGCCTCAGGTTCCTTGCCTATAGTTGGGGGTCATAGGAGAACCTAGCTCACGGTGGGAGTTGGCTTTGCAGGGATTAAACATAAAGTGCCTAGAACAGTAGGTACCCATACTGTCGGTAACAATTTTCCCATCCGTTGCCTATGAGGTAAAACAGTGGTGGTCCCCATTTTACAGATGAGGAAGCTGAGGCTTACCGAGGTGCGAATTTGTTTCAAATCAGGTGACAAGAAAGGAGCAGGTTTCCTGGGCCTGCCATAACAAAGTACCACAAACTGCATGGCTTAAAAACAGAAGTGTAATGTGTCCCCTTTGGGCAGGAGTCCTGTGTTAAGGTGGCCCTCAGTGGGGCTGGTTTCTCCTGAGGGCCATGAGGGAAGGTTCTGTTCAGGCCTTGCGCCCTTGCTTGCAGACGGCCACCTTCTGTTTCTCTCTTTACAAGGACCTCCCGCTCCGCATGTCTGTGCCCGATTTCTTAAAATAAGGACCCAGTCATATGGGGTTTAGGCCCACCCTACTCCAGTGTGATCTCATCTGATCTGATTAATTACATCTGCAAGAACCCTAGTCCCAAGTGAGGTCACATTCAAGGTCCTGGGGGTTAGGACTTACAGTTCAGCCCATTGCCTTAAGCCAAGAGGTCCTTCCAGCTCTGTAGTGTAAAGAGGTCCTGGGCTTGGTGGGCTCCAGCCAAGGATAGATTTCCAGGGAGAGGGAGGACCTTCCCCCCAGGCCGCTCTCCTGCCTGATCCTTTCTGTAGTCTCGCCCACCCCCCTGTGGGCTCTGCACCAGCTGGCCCTGGGTTATGTTCTTCCAGGGACCCCCTCCCTCTGGGAGCCAGCTGCACTGGCTGTCCCACCACCAGGCCACATGGCCAGGAGTCACAGGTGCTCCCAAAAGGCGCTCCAGGTCCCACGGGCCTCTGACTTCGTGCCCACTGTCCCTGGCTTCACGGACAAGCAGCACCCCCACTACCCAGCTCTGAGACCAGTGCACACACAGTGCTGGCCGCACACCTGTGAAGGGGCCACTTTTTCCTTAGAAAAAGGAAGCTTCAGGCTTCTGCCCCTCCTCTCTTCTGTGCGGATGAGCCATTCGTGTCCCAGGCCCTACTGAAGCCTCTAGTCCCACGTCACTCTCCTGCCTGGGGTGGGCGTGGGGGAGCACAGTAGCTAACTTTTTCATTTTAAATAATTCTGGTAAGCAGCAAGGGAGAAGTAAGTGCCTACAGCTGCCCAGGGTCTGGATCTGGCTGGGTTTTATGGAGCTGCCTCAGTTCAGAGTGTGGGTTGGTGAAAGTCTGTTTCCATGGGCTCACGCCACCCCTCTGGGGCGTGGAATTGGGAGGGCGCCTCCACTGCTTACTGCCTGAAGACGGAACTAGGGTGGCTCTTGGCCTGGGCGGGGGTCACAGGCTGCTGGTCACAGTCTGGATGCTCTGTGGGATGACTAAACCCCACTCCCGTGGGTAGCTGGAGGGCCCAGCTGCAAAATTGAAAAAAATAAAAATGAAAAAAGCGGGCTGGAGAAATAAAGGGGAAAACAGCGATGCGGAGCCCCGATTGCTAGCAGATGGTGCTAGTATTAGGAAAATGAAAATACATGCAGTAAATTTGCTGTTTGCCAGTGTTAATTTCTTATCCCAAGGTAGAGCCTCCCCCCGGCCCTGGCCACGCCATCTGCATGTTCATAAAACACATCGCAGCAGGATGGATCGGGCAGCAGTGTGCATGTGGGGCCCCAGGTGGTCAGGCTCCGGGGGGCCAGGCGGGGGCACAGATGCACCTGCTGGGGTCCTAGGGGCAAACCTGCATGCTCCCTGCATTCCCACGGCCTCGGGTGCGGTGGGGACTTCTTAGGTCAGGCCCCTTGTTGGTTTTGCCCCATCGTTGGTTGGAAGGGTGGCAGTTAGGACCAGAGAAAGCTCTCCCACCCCTGCCAAGGTGTCCGCAAGGAGTCAGTACTGCCAGGCTGGTGATACTTGATCTGGGCTGTTGTCCCCATCTTCCCCACCCACACCTTCCTGAACTCTCCCTTGAGTCCCCTCCCCGAGACTGTTCTGTGTCCAGCAAGTAAAGAGTTAAGGGTTTGCAGGAGAGGAAGCTCAGACCCTGCCTCAGCCTCTGGCCCTGCTGGACAGGTTGTTCCATATTTTAGTGTCATCCCTGTAGCTGCCCCTTTATAACCTGCCACCTCTGGTCTGCCTGGCTCTCTGCAGAAGAGGCCATCCCTCTTCCCTTGCCATCTAAGCCTTTCCAGTGGCAGGGGGTTAACTGGTGAGCCCACCCTTTTGGGGGTGGGACAGGCTCCTCCCCAGCTGCAGTTCACTGGGGTGACCCACTCCCCGACTGGCTCCTTACATCCCTCTTAGTTCCCCGTCAGGAGGGTACAGCCACGCCAGCCCTCGCAATGTGCCCACCAAAGCTGCCAGGGAAGCAGAGAGCCCCTCCCACCCACTTTTAAGGGCACAGTGTCCCCTATGGGGCATTGGGTCCTCAGTCCAGCTGTGTTGAGGGTAGGCCTTGGAGCCCCTCAAGACCCTAAACTTGAGGGTCACAACACATGCCCAGTGGATGACCAGTGTCCCCCCACCCCCCGTCATCCTGCTGCTCCCCCTTCCCTGCCGTGTGCTTTGGGGCTGATGCCCCAGCCTGGGCCGCTCTGTCTGCTAATTACCAGTGTGGGAACAGCTTTATGGTTCTCCGGGGCCCTGAGAGAGCCCCCCACATCTGGTCAATTAATGCTGAATCTGTAATTCGGATGACATACAACCCCGGCCAGCTTTCCAAATGAGGCGATTAAAAGGCTCTTCCCCTCCTTTGCCGAAGAACAAGCAAAACGGGGCCTTCTTTATTTCTCGGGATTGATGGGCCCTGCCCGTGACCTTTGCTAGGACAAGAAGTATTATCAGGAATACTTCTGTATTTCCCGACTTTGCAGGCTTCATAAATCTTCTATCAACTCGGGCAGGCGGGGAAATCTGCCGCCGCTGTTATTAATACGAGCACTTTCCTGGAGGAAGGCAGGCCGTTGTTAGGGGGACTCGGGGAGGGGCCAGGAGAGCCAGGGACTACCAGTGCCACTCTGCCCACATTCACCCAAGAAGAGGCACAGTTGTCCTGACCTCCAGGGCCACTGGCTTCCCGCTCCCCCAGTACTCCGGGGGTACCCTGCCTCCCCTCTCCTCCCCCTCCTCCCTGCCCCCACTTTCCTCACTGGAACTTCAAGAGCGCTTTGCCCCAGATGTCTCATCTCAGGGTTTGGGGCTGGGTGGCTGCCAGTGCCTGCCCCGAGGGCCTGAGGCCCAGGGTGCCGTCCTGTGCCTCCTGGGGTTGCTTGTAGGTCAGGCAATGCCCTGTTCATCTGTGGCAGGGTGGGTGGGCTGTGTCTGCCCCCACTGCACTGCAGACCCGATTATGAGGCAGAACTGGGTGCAGTTCATCTGGGTGCAAAAGAGAGGGCTGTGGGCTGGGTGCTGGGCCCTGGATGGGGGCCCAGGCCGGGCGGGGTGCAGGCCCTGCTGGCAGAGCTGTGGAGGAGCCTGGCCAGAGCTTGGTGTGTTTGACCTTCCTCGGCCACTCGGGGTAGGGGGGTCCCCGCTATTTGTTTTCTAGTTCTCCGGGGGAATAACACTTATGAGGCATTGTGTGTGAGTGACAGTGTGTGAGTGTAAGAGATAGTGTGTGAGTGACAATATGTGTATGTCAGAGTGTGTGCGTGGTTATCAGTGTGTGAGTGATGGAGTGTGTGTGTGGTTGTCAGTGTGTGAGTGATGGTGTGTGTGTGGTTGTCAGTGTGTGAGTGACAGGGTGTGTGTGTGGTTGTCAGTGTCTGAGTGAGTGATGGGGTGTGTGGTTGTTTGTGTGTGGTGAGTGTGTGAGTGAGTAGTGGAGTGTGTGTGGTTGTCAGTGTGTGAGTGACAGTGTGTGTGTGTGTGTGTGTGGTTGTCAGTGTGTGAGTGACTGTGTGTGGTTGTCAGTATCTGAGTGAGTGATGGGTGTGTGTGGTTGGCAGTGTGTGAGTGACAGTGTGTGTGTGTGTGTGGTTGTCAGTGTGTGAGTGACTGTGTGTGTGGTTGTCAGTATCTGAGTGAGTGACGGGGTGTGTGTGGTTGGCAGTATGTGAGTGATGGAGTATGTGTGTGGTTGTCAGTGTGTGAGCGAGTGACAGGGAGTGTGTGTGGTTGTCAGTGTGTGATGAGTGACAGGCTGTGTGTGTGGTTGTCAGTGTGTGAGTGAATGATGGGGTGTGGGGGGGCGTGGACAGCACGTGCAGGCAGAGGACAAGCACCACAGTCTGGCTCTTCTTAGTGGGGAAAGAGGTCGCCCTCAGGGTCAGGCCAGGGTTCAGGCCCTGGCCCCACCTTACCTGCTCTGTGATCCTCAGCATCTCACTTTGCCTCTTGGAACTTGTTTTCCAGGCTGTAAAATGGGGACACTACTGTCCCCAAGGGTCCGCGGGGGACAAATGGGATAAGACTGCATTACTGCACGGCCTGGCAGTGAGGGGACCTGGAACGGCATTCTTGGGGGAAAGGAGAGGCTCACAGAAGTGGACTGGGGACAGCGGGAGGCTGGGTGCCCTTCGGGGAGTGGTAGGGGAGCTTTAGCCAGGACTGTGGGAAAACCCCTTTGTTGTGGTATTTGAGGCTGGAGCCAGGTCGTACCCTGTGTTGCAGGGGCCACTGGAGACCCAGATGGAGAAGGGGCTGGCCGCCTGCCCTTCCCCCACCCTCCCCATCGTGCAGAGCCCCTCTGACCCTGGTGGCATTGGGGTGGATCCTCCCAATGGTCTCTGGGCGGAAGGTCTGGCACTTCAATCAGATCTCAGGAGAGTGCTGATCCCAAAGTGTAGGGTCCTGAGCTGCTTCATTTCAGGGAATTTCATTGTTTGGCCGGAGTTTCCCCCGAACTGGCTAAGCAGCACCCCCCCCCTGCACCCTCGCACAGACATTGGAGCTGAGGGCCCTGACCTGACTTGGGAGGGGCTGGGAGAGGATGGCGGTGTGGAGGGTGAGCAGGCTGGGAGCACCGGGGATGGCCCCCACTCTCCCCTGGTTCCCGAGGACCGTTGGCTGGCTGCTGCTTTTTTTTTTTAAAGGAACTCGGATACATGTACCACGATCACTCGGTGTTGGAAAAGTAAGTGATTCCTGAGAGAGTCTCGGTCTCTCCGGGAAACTACAGAAACGTGGAACGCTTCACAAATTTGCGTGTCGTCCTCGTGCAGAGGCTGTGCTAATCTTCTCTGTCGTTTCAGTTTTAGTCTATCCGCCGCCGAAGCGAGCACTGCCGTCTTTGTAAGGGGAGCCATCCCTCTCCTGCGGCGACCTCACCGGATCTGGATTGGGGTGTAGGGGGTCCTGGACCTCGAAGTGCCGTGGGGTGGGCCGCCAGTGGTGGGAAGGGCCTCCCCACTGGGCTGGGCAGGAGCTGTGCACCCTGGGCCCCCGGCACGGAGGTGGGTGCCGGGCACTGCCGCGGCCCGAGGACCCTGGGCGGTGGGTTGGCCGCCGTGCAGTGAGCGCTCGGGCTCCTCCAGGACTCGGTCTGCCCCTCTCCCACTTCACGCTTTCTCTTCGGAGAGGCATTTCCTTCAGCCACTCCTTCCCCACGGGCACAGCCAGGCGCCACTGTGGGTGCTCAGCACTCTTCCCGAGCACAAAAGACGAAGATTCTGCCCTCCTAAAGCGACATCTGCTGAAACGGTTTACAATGATGGAATGTTCTAGATCGGTGATACCCAAATTGGTGATTATTGAGGACTCGAAATGTGACTAGTGTGACTGAGGCTCTGAAGTCTCCGTTTTATTTAATTTATTTCAATTTAGGTTTGTGGCACCTGTGGACAGTGCCGTTCTAGTGGGCAGAACAGTCGGGCAGGGGCCGGCTTCCTCCTTCCCTGACCCCGCACTGTGCCACGGGGACCTGCGTGTGTGTCTGTGGGGAGCTTCGCTTCACCACCTGCAGGGGTGGGACGGAAGGGGCATTTCTGGCCGCACCCCCTCCTCTGCTTAAACATAGCAGATGCAGAAAAAGGTTACCTCACCAGAACACAGCTCCTTGAGGGTGGGGCCTTCTCTTCTCTCAGTTTGTACGATCTGCTTCCAGCCCAGGGCTTGGCACTTCAGGGGCTACGCAGGTGTCTGCTGCACGCATGTGTGCCTGCGTTCTGACGGTCCCAGCTCTGCCAGTTGCCAACCGTGTGACCTTGGGCAAGTTTCTCAGCCTCTTCAGCCTCAGTGGATGAGAATAGCAATGGCGCCACCTCACAGGGTTGTGAGGGGGCTTAGGCCTGGGACGCCCAAAGATGCGGAGCCAGGCGTGCCCCGTGAGTGTTTGCTGGGAGCAACGGGAGCCGTGGGAGTGGCGGTGCCTGGGCGTCTCTGCGGGCCCCTCTCTCCAGGCTGCTCCCTCCGGCTCCCTGCTCCGCTCAGCCGACTCTGGGAGACCGGATCGCATGCACATGTGAACGAGTGTCCCCTCTACCTGAGAGCTGCAAGGAAATGGAGCAGGTGTCATCTCTTGTCCCTTTGGAAACTGAGCTCACAGACCCTACCAAGTGACCTGGCTGGGGTCACACAGCTACTTGGTCCATTGTGGGGCTGGACTGATAGGATCAGTGGGATTTGGTGTCCCAAATCCCCGTCTAGTGGGTCATTGTTGCTGGCCATCACCTACCTAAACAGCCCTGTCCTTGCTGCACAGTTTTGCCAACAGCCGCCTGCCCAGGAGTTGCTCACTGTGGAGCACCCTGCTGGAGGGACAGGCTCAGGGACAGCCAGAAACACCTTGCCCTCTCCAGCAAGGAAGCTGCCCTGGCAGGTGGGGGACTCAGCACAGCTCTGGGGCTGGCCTGGCCTGGCCATGTCCAGCCCTGCAGACTCTCAGCAAGGCCACCTATGCAAGTAACTTAGCCTCGTGGAGCTTCAGTTTCCTAATCTGTGAAATGGGGCCACTGGTGCTGTGTCTCAGGTGGTAAAAGGAGAGAGAAATTCATTGCAGTGGCAGCGTGAGATGAGGCCCAGTGCTGTAGGGAACCTTGAGAAAGGTACAACCCTAGAGGGCCTTGAACAGATTGCCCGGCCCCCTTCCCCTGACTCCCCAGCCACCGCTCAGGGTCCTGGGGTGTGGCTGCCCATAGCCTTGGTAGTTGGAGCCACAAGGTCGAGCTTGGCCTCTCAAGTCACCCTAGGGGGCCTCCCAACAGGGTCTAGTGACATGTGGGCTCCTGCAGCCCCTGCCGGGCCACTTGTCTCGATTTTGCCCATCCCAGAAGCCTTGCGTCATCACACAGGGGCAACCCGGCCGCCTGAGAGGGGCGGAACGTTCCCACAGCCAGCTTGCCTCCTGCCCTCTCTCCCACAGCCCCTTCCCCTCCATTCTCTCTCCTTCCTGCTCCCATCCTTCCTGCCCCCACAGCCAAGCCCCTTAGCCTCCCCTCCCTCAGGCCCCTCTGCTCCCCCTTCCCCCGCCCTGTGCCAGCTCCTGCCTGTGTGAATGTCTAATCTCCAATTTTATTTGCTGGGCTCTAGTCCATTTGCATAATCCACATAGTCACCCTGGTTTTAATTGCCCACAACTCTGCAGAAAGATCATGTGGTTAAGTGGTAAATCATAATTAGATAAATAATTGGTTTGGCCACAGCAAGCTGCTTTTGTTACACCTGCCATCTGCTGGACCCGTTTTTTCTTCTGGCCCGAACAATGCGGTTCTGATGACAGGGCATGCTGCTTCTCTCTTATGGGGGGGCGGGGGGGCGGGAGACGGGGGAGGGGCTGGGCGGAGGGGGTTTGAATGGAGGGTCTCGGAAGCAGGGCCTGGAAGATTGCCCGGTCGCTGGGGTCCCGCCTGGCCTGCTTGTGTGCGTCTCTCCCCTTCTCCCTCCCTCTCTCCCCACCCCTCCCTACCCCTCCCTGAGCAGGGCGCACCGCACATCCACCATTCATTACCCGGCTTGGTTAATGCATCAGAGTGGCAAATCTGACTCCGTTGCAGAAAAGGGCGGGAGGAGGGGGGCCTAGGGGCAGAAGCCAGCAGCAGGGGCTACCCTGGACCTGGCCGGCCTGTGGTCTGCCCAGCAGCCCTGTCTGCCAGGGCGAGAGGCCTGCTGTGGAGGGCCTGGGTCCAAACCCAGGGACTGCGGGTGGGTGGGCAGAGGGTGGGACCCTCAGAACTCCCTGCCCACCACAGTCAGCTTCTCCATCTGCTCCTCGCTGGAGGGGTTTCTTTATCCACGTTCTGGGCCCATCTGCGAGCTCAGGAGTCTCAGGGGGTCTGGGGGCCTAGGCTGGTCCGGTTGCCTGGCAAGGGCCTTCTGCAGGGGCCGACTGCCCTTGCTCACTCACTCCCACGTGCGTTTGTTCAGTCACTCAGCAAACTCGAGGTGAGCATTTTCCTATGTGAGTGTGAGTTCTAGAATTCATCCCTGGGAGTCAGACCTCGCTGTGTGCTTGAGCGGGTTTCGTGGCCTCGCAGAGCCTGCTACTTCACCTGTAAAGCAGGGACTGTAACTGTCCCTGCCTCGTGGGCTTGTTGGGTCATCAAAGGACAAGGTAAAAGTCCATCTGGTAACCCTGCACTAAACATGAGCTCAGTACCGGTGCTGTGGCGGGGGAGGCCGAGATAGCTGAGTACGGGGGTGGGGCCATGCGGCCCCTGCCCCTATCACGATGCCTGTGAGGCTGTGTGGAGCTCAGTGATGGAGGAGGCACCCAGTGTGGTGGGAACGTCCCGGAAGGAGGGGGCGTTGGAAGGAACCCAGGTGCAGTGGAAAGGAAAGGCAGGGGGCCACCCAGATGGGAGGGACGTCCCTGACTCTGGGGCATCTGTGTTTCTTCTCTGGACAGACAGGACCCTGTGGCCCCTCCCCAGACAGCACTGTCCCTGGAAGGCTGGGCTGACCTGGTCCTCTGGGACGCATCTGCAGAAATCTGGGAAGTATTTTTTCTCTTTGGCGGCTCCACTTCTCCTTGTCAGCCTGACAAAAGGCAGCCTGAGTGCTCAGGGCCTCCTTGCGGAACCTGGACAGAGACCTTGCTGGGGAGGGAGGGATGGGTCCTCCTACTTGGAGCCCCTGGGCCAGGTTGCCGGCCTTCGGTGTTAGAAAATATTTGTATCTTCCTTCCTGAAAACTGTTAAGGCCTGTTGGAGGACTCTGAACATATCCATGTGGCCGAAACTTCGGAATGTGAGATAGTTTCTGTCTTCCCATCCATCCACCCATCCATCCATCCCTTACTGATCTTCCTTTCTTCCATCTCCCCGTCATCCATCCTCCCACCCTTCCACCCATCACCCATTGTTCCTTGCCCTCCCTCCCTCCCATCCTTCCATCCCCCCCTCCCTCCCTCCCTCCGTACTCCCTCCATACTCCCTGTACTCGATCTGAAGGCAGGCGCTTTTCTCTAGCGGAGACTCGGCTGTCTCACTTCCCAGGAGAGGGTGCGTTTGCTCCCCTGACTCCATCATGATGGTCCCCCTAAGGAGAGTGGGGGGCCCTCGGCCGTACACTTGTCACTCAGGTGGAAACGAGGCCTCACAGCAGTTCCCTAGCAGGAGCTCCTCAGCCTTCTGCGATGCTTTCTAGACTGCAGCTGTCCTGGAGGCCCCCTTGAGGGGCCTGGGGGTGGGACGCTCCATAGCCACTGCTCCGGGTTCTTCTAGAAACCCCGGCTTCGGATCCTCTGCCTGGCGTCTTCATGAGCCCACGTGTACCGCTCAGACTGAGCGTCTCAGCTGCCGGCTCAGACAGCAGGGTCATTTTTACATCCTATTGGGCTGGCCAAAAGTCCGTTTAGTTTTCGCCATAAAATAAAAGACACGTATTTTATTTTCACCAAAACTTTATTGATTTGGATATTTTGAGTATGTTGGCTCTCTCCTGCTATTGGCTTCCAGGGAGTAGAGCTGACAGGTGCTGCTGAACGTCTTCCAGAACATCGGGCAGCCCCACAGCAAAGAATTATCTGGCCAAAATGTCAGGAGCACCAAGAAACTTTGCAAACCACTTCTGACACATTTGATCAGTTACAGCGCCTTCTCCATACACACAGAAATCTTTTTTAGAGTTTCAGTTGTGTTTTTACCTTTCTGGAAATAATAAAGCATAATACGTCGAAAATGTATGTATTCTTCCATCTTCAATATTAAAATGGCTGCACAAAAAATCCACCAATTTTGAGAAGCTTTTTTAAAAACGCAGGCTGATACGACAGCCGCCACAGCACAGTCCGACACAGTTGTTCCGAACGAAGCTAAAGACCACTAAGCCCTGCTAGCGCCGTCGCGGAGAAACTGCACCCACTTTCCGACCAGCCCACTGGGTCTGTGCTGTCCAGCACAGTAGCCACTGGCCACCTGCGACTATCTCAACTTAATTGTTTAATTTTAAATTGATTAAAGTTAAAACTCAAAGCCCAGTTGCTCGGTCTCACTGCCCACGTCGCAGGTGCTCAGCAGCCCACGTGCCTGGTGGCGGCCGTGTGGGGCGGCTCGGACGGGGCACGTCGCCGTGGGGGAGGCCTGTCGGGCAGCCCCGCGCTGAGCGCTCGTTCACGCAGACCCTTGAATAACTGGACATGGACCGACCTCCGCGTTCTGCTCTCAGGCAGACCTTCCCGGATTCCCCCCGCAGGGGAGGGAGGGCTGAGCTGGAAATCGGTTTGAGTTTTCTTCTTGTCCGTGGGGCTGTGTGACTTCGGTCCAGTTCCTTCATCTCTGTGGGCCACAGAGGTCAGACTGGGAAGCCCTGGGAAGAGGGGCGTCTTGCCGTCCTTTGGAACAGTGGACGGAGAAGTGCAACAGGGGCCCAAGCAGGCTGGCCGTGGTCCCGGGGCTTAGAGTTGGGCTTGTTGAAACACGAGACATACAAGCAGCTGGTGCGCCAGGGCGCGGGTCCTCGGGCCTGGACGGCTCCGGACAGGCTCACGGAGAAAGTGTGTCTCTTCTGCCAAGAACAGTCTGCGAGGAAAGATGCTTCTGTCTCTCTCTCTCTCCCTCAACCTGCGCGTGTGTCCCATCTCCGGTTTCCTCACCGCCTCCTCTCTCGGGGGGGGGGAAGGCTGCACGCCGTGGCCCAGAAGGTTCTTTGTTCAGGTTTCCTGCTCTCGGTCCTGTGTGCTGGCTTGTCAGCGCCAGGCCCAGACTGGCGACTCCCAGCTGCACAACGCTACCCTGGGGGGCTGCTCGCACCCTGCCTCCCGGGCCCCGTCCACTGTAGATGACAGGAGCCTGGCCAGCCCCGTCAGCAGGCGCTGCTCCCCCAGCGGCGCCCACACCCCCCCAGTGGGACCTGGCTGTCTGTGCTCTGTATCCTCCCTCCAGGCAGTGAACATTAAAAAGATCAAAGCTAATTGTGATCTTTCAGGAATCGCCAGGATAATCCATAACATGCTGAAGAAAGCCCAGCGCTCTAGATAGCTTCATGGGACACTGAGCCCCCCTCATGTGGACCCGGGCCCCTCAGCCGCCTCAGAGAGCCACTGCACAGGCGAGGGGGGTGTGTGCGTCCCGGCAGCAGACAGGGAAGGGGCGCCTGGGGGTACCACCAGTGGGATGCTCCGGGCTGGGGCATGCTGTGGGGAGGGGTGGCTTGGCTGGTCCTGCTTTGGAGACCTGCTCTCCCAAAAGGCCCTCCAGTTGGCCCGTCTGTGTGTGTCGTGCCCAGGTGAGCCACCGTGGAGTGAGACCTGCCCAAGCAGCCTCCATGCTGCTGACAGGGACAAAGCCGCCGTGCTGATTGGAGTAACCTGGCGGCGGTTGTTGCCTCCGGCCCCTCCCAGCCCTCCTTCCTCTTACTCCCCTAATTATTTTCCTTGGATGTTGTGAATTAAATCTTCCAGCAACCACAGGGGACATCTCTGGGTGAGGCCCGCTCACATCTCTGTGCGCCGATAGAAGATGTTAAATGAATAACGTTGACTTACGCTGGGGACCCAATTCTCTCTGAATATAATTCCCCTCGAGTTAGCGGGAGCTTCCTGAAGAAACCGTAAAACAATAAACACGTCTCCATCAGAGGGTGGTAATGTTGCCGCGAACTCTTTGGGGGAGAGAGACAGGGAAGAAATAAATTAAAATTAATTTTTAAAAGAGGATCATGCCACAAGTCAGATGACAAAGCAAGCCGGTATAATGGGGACAGGTGAGCCCCAGGCCCCACTCAGTGGGGCCAGAGCCCCTGTTGTCTGTAGGTCCCTGGGCTCCAGCCCAGCCTCCCCCCAAGTTAGACGTGGGTGATGGACGCTGTGGGGGCGACACCTGACAATCTGATTTAACTGGGTGCTTCTTGTGGAAGTAAAATTTGGGGAACTGTGGATTCACAGAAAAAGCAGTGGGGTGAGCCTTGAGAATGGGCCTCCTGCCCCCAACCTCACCTGGTCAGCTGGGACAACAGGCTCTAGCATTTCCCTTCTGTGCCCACCCCCTCCATCGGAGAAAGTGCCAGAAGTGGGCGGAGGCAGCCGGAGGAGTTGAGCTCTACAGAACAGGCCCCGCCTCCCTCTTCCTCCTCCTCTTCCTTCCTCCAAGATTCCAGCCCGCTCTGCCCATCTGTGATGCTTACAGGCTTGTCACCTGTAAGAAAGGTGAGCTTGTCACCCCAGCCCCTGGGCAGGGCTCCGAGACTGTCCTCTCTATGCGGTGGGGGGGGGGGGGGTGGCGGTCCCTTCTGTGATAGTGGTCTGGCTGCAAGGTGCCCCTGCAGGCACATCTGGTTCTGTGACCGCCCCTCGCTCCCTGTGTCCTAGGAGGGCGCCAGGTGTGTTGTGTGTCCTGCCACAGCTCTGCAGCCACCAGGGAGTCGTGGGGTCACCTCAGAAGAGCGTGGCTTCCAGCAGGGCTTGCTGTTAGTGCCACCTCCACCTCGGATTATTAACAGTGGTGCTCGCAGACAGGGTCAGGCAGCGCGGGGACTTTCCCAAGGTCATGAAGCAATTTGCCGGCTGAGCCAGGAATAGAACTCCTGAGCTGGGCTGTGCTAACCCTGGGCTCAAATTGCTAGCCAGGCAGGTCTGTGCTGGGAGGGAGGGAGCTGGAGTCCTCCACTATGTGGGCCAAGGGGAGGGGCGGGGAGCTGTCATCCCGAGTTGTAGGTGAAGGCCAGCCCTGAGCTTTCTCTGTCACCGTGGTTCCCGGGAGAGGAGCTGTTGTGGGGCTCTGGGTGAGAAGCTGGTGTCGAGTGGGGCCTGCGGGCCGAGCTGGGGGCTGCCAGGGCTCTGTGGTGAGCCTGCCTGTGGGTTTCTTTTAAGACCATCAGGGAGTGGTTAAAACGAAATGAAACCCCAGCATTTGTTTTCCTGGTGACTCCTTGCAGAATACTCTCGCTGCTCGTAGGGGGAGGAATTGGGTAGGGGGAGGGATTGGGGTGGCGTCGCAGATGTAGGACTCCGCAAGGACCCATGGAAAACAACCCACTCTGCTCAGCTCTGGAAAGGCACTGAACGTTCTGCGGAGAAAGGGCTCTGTGCCTACGTGCCAGGGGTTCCTGCACTGTTTCTGGTTGGGCTTACTTGGGGGTTCAGGGGTGCTGGCAGCACGTGTTGCTGATGAGCATTTGTGTCTTTACAGGGGCTTCTTACTTTCATTTAGATCAATTCAGCAAACCTTTAAGGGCATGTGGAGGTCTAGGAATAAGCAAGGCTTGTTTTCCCTGCACCAGTAGCTGGGCCTCTCCCCCGAGCATGGGGCAGAGAGTGAAGAACGCTCAAGTCACCCCCCACTCCATCCAGAGGAGGGGAAGACCCACTCCCATTAGCAGGGTTGGAGCCACAGAGCCACATACCTGGGAAATCTGGAAAGGCTACCTGGAGGAGACCAGAATCTAAGGCAGGGCCTGAGTGGAAGGAGGTATATGCAACAAAAAAGGAGGCTTGGGAAGAGCTGGGGAGGCTGCACCTGACATTAGGTATGGCCTGAACAGGGAGAAGGAGGGAGGCTCTTGATATAAATTAACCTGCAAGGGAGGGTGGGAGGACACAGCAGAGATGGGGAAGTGTGGTGGCGGCCCTGGGTGGCCAAAGAGACCACCAGATGCGTCTAGAATGGCCTGTGGGGGGGAGGTTAGAAACATGGGGTGGCACCAGCTGGTGTGGTTCAGTGGGTTGGGCATCATCCTGCAAACCAACATGTTGCCAGTTCGATCCCCGGGCAGGGCACATGCCTGGGCTGCGGGTTTGTCCCCAGTCAGGGCAGGCACAGAAAGCAGCGATCATTGTTTTTCTCTCACATCCCTGTTCCTCTCCCCCTCTTTCTCCCTCCCATCCCTTCTCTCCAAAATCAAAAAGAAAATTTAAAAAAAGAAAAAAGAAACATAGGGGCAGCTGGTGCAAGCCACGACAAGAAAGGCGGGAGTGTAAGGGCCTGAGGGTCCCAAAGGAAAACTTAGAGCAGGACAGACGCCGTCCCCGTGGGCATGGAGGGGCGGGAGGGCACAGCCCCTGGTGTCTGCCAGGTGTTGCCGACCTGAGTCAGATGAAGAGAGGTGGTGATGAGGGGCACTGCAGACCTTTGGGGTACCCTCATAGTGGGATGCCACTGCCCGGGGCCTGGCAGCAGAGGCTGGGCCTGCAGGGGGGCCTGTGTGGCAGGCAGGAGGCTGGAGCTTAGCAGGAGCTTACCTGCCACCCTGGGGAGGTGGCGTCTCCGGATGGGGGCTCAGCAGACTGAGGTAGGGAGGGCCACGCAGCAGAGAAAGCAAAGGCAAACAGGCAGAAATTGGCAGAGGGGATGCACCATACAGCAGCACCTCCATTCTGACCTTCAACTTGGGGCCCTGCAGACACCAGAGGATGTTAAGGCGGCCAGCCAAAACCTCAACACCCAGTACTTCCAACAGTGAAAATGATGCTTTTAATGTAATCCTTTCTCCTTGCTTATTTCCATTTATGAGACCAAGCTCTAAAGACTTAAATACAGTAAGAGCCTGAGTGAGTGGCTCCTTGCAGCCTACAGGAGCCGGAGGAGACCAGGCCCTCTTCCCCCGGGCCCTCCCGCTGGCATGGCAGTGGGGCCGGGGCCGGCTGAGGGCCAGTCCTCTGCTCACACCAGAGCTTGCTTGTCTGTGTGCATTGCTCGTCCGTGGGCAAGCTGTAAAGGTACCTAAGATTTGATGGTCTGATGGTCCAGGCGACAGTTTGGGATTTCAAGTTTTTCATTTTAAATGATTATTTATTTATTTTAGACAGGGGGGAGGGAGGGAGAAAGAGAAGGAGAGAAACATCAACGTGCAGTTGCCCTGTGTGCGCTCCCACTGGGGACCCGGCCTGCAACCCAGGCATGCGCCCTGACTGGGAATTGAACCCTTGATTCGCGGGCCAGTGCCCAACCCACTGAGCCACACCAGCCAGAGCAGTTTGGGGTTTAAATGACAGGCTGTAGATACCTAATCCAGAAATTTGTGAGGAGCTCAGTAAGGATGGGGGAAGGGCCCAGGAGGGAGGGGAGAGCCAGGGTGCGGTTTTGGGATGAAAGCTTCAGGGTTCAAATGCTTGGCGCTCAGCAGCCCCCGCTGCGGCCGCCAGGGCTGGGTGAGTGGCACAGGGCACCCGGGGGTGGGCTGAAGAAGGCGCGAGGAGATGGGGAGGGAGCACCACGCAGTGTGTGCAAATCACAGGCCTGTGTGTACATGGGTGCCTCAGGGCTCTTGGATTCTTAAAGAACTTTGAAGGCCTTTAACCCTACAAAGAATATTGGGGAATGGAAGCCCCCCCATTAAGTTCTGGGGACCCCTCTGAGTTCGAGTGGGTGTTAATGGACACCCACGGGCCTTGGTCAACTTGAGGTTCCAGAACATCTGCTCTCGTGACTTCACCCAAGCCCTGCCCCACCCAGCTCTGCCCTAGACCTGGGGCGACCCCCTGCCCCAGGCCTCTCTGGGCGCCCTCTTGGGCCTGTGGCCCATCTGTGGTAGCCAGGGCGGGGGTGCCGGTGCACTGTCCTGTGAGCTGACTGACAGACCAGGAAGGGAGGAAAAACCCTCACCCAGCATGAGGACACCTGGTTAATTTGTGTAAAGGAGGGTGCTTCCCACAGGGAACCACCCAGATTTCTGGGTCCATGGGGTGTCCAGGCTGAGAAGACAAGAGTGCCCGCTTCCGTGGCCGATGAGGTGTGGGGTTGTGAGCCACTCTCGCCTCACCCCCTAGGGAGCCACATTGGCCTCGGGTCAGGGGTCCAGCATTGGGAGGCTCCCCTGCCGCCCATGACCTCAGAGGGTCCTAGCTTTCCTGTGCCACCGCCCTGCTCCCTCTCTGTCCCCCGGGCCTGCCTAGGTCACAGCTGGCCTGTTTCCAGCCCAGCGGCCAGGTGGCAGGAGCTGCAGCAGCCCTGCTCAGAGACAGGTGTGTGCCTTTAGGTGTCACGACCTCCAGCTGCTGGGTTCTCAGAGGGGCAGGGCCTGCCCTCTCGCTGGAGCCAGAGAACTGTTGATGAGGACAAAAAAGGCCTGCAGCTTTAGGGGGCACACTGTGAACCCCCCACCTGGAGGGCTAGAGGGCAGATCTGCAGGGACTGCAGCGTGTGTCTGTTTGTGAGAGGGCGGGAGGCCGGGTGTGGAAAAATGCCGGGGAAGCAAAATGTGCTTGAATGTGACTAGTTCCTCTGAGTGCTGCAGGGTCGCGGGCGCAGGTGCAAGGGGGTTTCCAGGGGCCACTGCCTTCAGGGGCCGCTGCTTGGGGCACTCAGGGAAACTCGGGCCCTGCCCCACCGCACCTAGGACAAGCAGAGGGTCTTTGGGTTGGATCTTTCTTAAAAATTGAGGTGAAACTCACATAACATGAAATGAACCATCTTGAAGAGACTAATTCAGTGGCATTTAATACATTCGCAAAGCTGTGCAGCCGCCACCTCTGTCCTGGTCCAAAACATTCCCCTCCCCCCAAGAGCAAACCCCGAACCCATGAGTTAGCAGTCACTGCCCACCCCTTCCTTCCCGCAGCCCTGGGTGGCCACTCTGGCTCTTCGAATTTGTCCATTCTGGACTTTTCTCTGGGTGGGACGATACAGTGCGTGGTCTTTTGCTTGGCCCCTCCCACTCAGCGCACCCTTTTCCAGGTCTGTCCGTTCTGCAGCGTGGTTGGTGCTTAACGGCTTTTGACGGCTGAATAGCACTCCGCTGCCCAGACAGGCCCCGGGCTTTTCAAACCCAGGGTCAGCCGGTGGGCGTTTAGGTTGTTACCACTTTGGGCTACAGGGTTTTAAAGGGCGGGCCTATGTTTTCAGGTCTGTTTGTCCCTGTCGGACTGCGTATCAGGACTTCAGTCTTTTGATTATCTAGGGAACATTCCACTCTGTAGGGAGGCTCACATTCACTTATCCATTCACCCGCGGCGGGACACACCGGCAGGTGGGATCGTTTTTAAGACACATCTTTGAGGAGGAAGTCTTGACTGCACGCTGTCAACGTTAAACTAAAGACAGAAGGGAGGGCCCCGCTGGGCCCTTCTCTTCTGCTCTCCTGCCCTGTCTGTGCACACAGGCCTGCCTGCAGGCGGCCAGCCAGTAGGACCCAGAAGCCAGAACGGGGCTGGGCTCAGGTAAGCACTGGCAGGGTTCTGGAAGTGTGTGTGAGCCCTGAAGGGGAGGGAGGGAGAGAGCGTGTGCGCGCCAGGCCAGCACTGCCTCATCCCAGGCCCTGCCACCAGGGCTGAGGGTCCTGCTGGCCTCCCCGCCCTCTCGCGCGGCACTGACTAGCACTTCCTCACAAGCCTTTCCTATCCGCTGCGGCCCGTGCGTGCATCTCCGGCTCACACCAGACAGACGTTGTCGTCGTGTTGGGCTCCGGCTGTGCTCCAGGCACCGTGCAAGGCTCCTCCTAGTCTGCGGCACCTTGTGTGGTCCTCACGACCACGGGCGGGCGAGGGGCCGTGCGGCTCCCACCGCGACCGGCGGCAGAGTTGGCGCATAGCAAGGCCGTGGTCGCGCAGGCTCAGCCCAGGTGCCCGACCTTACACCCTCCCCCCTCCACACCCACAGCAAACTCAGTGTGTGCTCTGGGAAGCCGTGCTTTAAATCCGCTTTTCCAGAAGGTCGTTGAGTGAGGTCAGCAGGCAGATGCCCAGGCAGTGTTGTCTAGGACGAGATGGTGGGAAAGCCCGCTGAGGGTGTGGAAGTAGTTAAGTGGCTGGAGAGGGAGTGCTGTAGGGAGGGGAGTGAGATGAAACTGAAAGGCAGTTTCATAGCTGATCTTGGCCTTGACCGCCAAGCCAGGGCAGCCTGGCCCAGGAGTCAGACCGCACTGCTGGGACTGGAAATACTTTCCTGATGGGAACAGAAGTCAGAAGGAGAGAATGCTCTGCTCTGACACTGGGAGAGAGGGGCCGTTTCTGGCGTAGCTCCTGCCGAGCTGATGTTGAAGGTTTGGCCACTGTTCTCTACCACTGCCAGCTCCCACCCCCACCCTGAGTGTTGGGCGCAGCCCTGGGAGGTAGAGCCAGGAAGTCTGGACCCGCCCACCCCACTGCATGCAGGCCTGCCAGGTAGCTGAGGATTTCGAGTCCTCTGTGATTTCATAAAAGCCTGCTAAAATAAGACCACTCGGGAACATATTCTCTGCTGACTTTTTACATCACAAATGTTGACAGTCAGGACATTTGGCCAGGTTTCTCTCAGATATGAAAAATGGGAACTAGGCATGCAAGGAAATGAAAACCCAGCCACGGCGTGGAGGAGGAGGTGTCCTGGGAGGCCCTGGAAAGCGGGCAGGCCTCTCTGAGCCCCCATTTCCTCACGGGGCAGGGTGTCGGGGAAGGCGCTGGGCCACCAGAGGCTGGCTCCTTGCAAGCTGTCGTCTTGCTGCCAGCTGCAACAAAGGGCCACTTCCCTCCCACAGCCAATAATAGCCGGGGACAGAGGCCGTTTGTGGAGAGAGGCCTGGGGGGCTCTGCCCAGGGAGCAGGGCAGTGGATGGGCAGCAGCTCGGCCAGGCCCACCTGGGGGTGTGGGACCCTGGCCCTCAGGCTTCGTTCAGGAAGATCTTGGGGGATCCTCCAGAATGCCTAAGATCCCAACTGGTTGGGGAGGTAGGGGGTTAGTGCACCACTCATGGCAAGGCCACCAGCTGAGTGTTGGCCGACTGGGGTCCTGCAGATGGTGGCAGAGGCCTAGGCCAAGGACACTGGTGGCAGAAGGGTCCAGAACTACCATCCTCAGGGCCTCTGTGGACCCCCAGCAGTTTGTGCAGGGTGCCCCCCCAAGGAGTCGCTGGCCCCCCTTCCATCCAACCTCCCGTTGCCTTGGCCTGGCCCTACTTTTAAAGTTTAAAGGTTTTAAATGCAAATATTTCTCTTTTATAGATGCCAGCTGTCTCCAGAGAGCACGTTTCCTTGCTGCTCAACTTTATTGTCCAATTAGCTTCCCATATCTGGGTACTGGGGAGCCTGGGGGGCTGGGAGGGAGAGGGCCAGAGAGGGGCGGGGCCTGGAGGGGGAAGCGAGTGAAGGCCCCTGCGGGGGTTCCAGCGCTGGAAACTGCCCCCCACAGGGTACCGCGTCTGAGGCAGGTTGGGGAGCCCTGGCGAAAAGGGGAAGGGGGGTTTCCCTCTCAAGGTTGGGGCACCTTTCCGACTCCGGGCTCCAGCAGCAGAGGCTGGAGCTGGCGCGGCAGCAGTTAGTGGCCTGGGCTTTCTTTTCTCATTTAAAAAATAAATAAAAGCAGCCTGCCCGGCGCACACTGGCTTCCTTTTAGTGCGTCTCGAGTGTCTCCCCCCTCCCGCCTGCTTTCTAGCCGCTCTGCGGCTTCCCCATTCACCCGGGCTCGGCGGTGCTCACAAAGCAAGGCAATTAGAATTGAAAATCTATGCAAAACAGCTGTTAACTGATTGTAAAGGAGTGCAGCTGTGTTCTGGGTGGAGCTTGGGAGCAGTGCTGAAAGGGCAGGAAGTGTTGGGGCAGCCTGGGGTTAAGAGGCGAAGGCTTGTACCCTCGTCCTTGGGACTGCCAGGCCTGAGCCGTGCCTGCTCCTCTGGAGGTGACTGGCAGCTGGAGAGTGGCTGAGTCTTTCCCTCTGTTTATCCATTCGGCAGGTCTGCCTGGTGGCTGGGGCTGTGCGACAGCTATGAGACTGGAGCCCCTTTCCCTTCTGGGCACCCACTGTCTCACGGTGTGGGTGGAACCTGGAGCTCCCACCATCACAGCCAGGCCTGGACACACACACACACACACACACACCCCTTGTTAAAGATGTCCTTTCCTGGCCCTTCAGCCCAGGCAGTAGCTCAGTAGGGTGACTCGGGAGTCTATTTCACGAGTAAGCACACACACACACACACTATTATCTAGGACCCGTGGGACCCACTGCACTGTGTGATCACTATCTAAGAGTGGGACGCAGCAACGGGAAAGATGAGTTCCAGAGGCGGGGATGGGAAAAGCCTTCTTGGAAGAGATAAGATTTAAGCCCTGCTTTGAAGAATGGAAAGGATTTCTGGGCCAGTGATAGCGGCCGCAAAGAGAAAGAGGACCCAGGAGTATAAGTGCTGGGTGTTTGGCCACAGAGCAGGGTTGATATGAGGGGCTGGGCGGTGGGGGTGCTGGGCACCCCCCCTGCCACATAGTCCTTGGGGCTCCCATGGTGCCCTCAATGGATATGCCCCCGGGGGGGCACTGGTAGCTTTGGGGTAGGTAGATCACTCACTAAGAGGTGCTGTGCAAATGTAGGGGTGCCAGGCTCTGAGTGAGGGGAGGATTTTTGGACTCAGGGACAGCTGCTAGGGATGTTCCCGAATGAAGAGCCGTGGGCCTGAAAACGCGTTGAGACCTATATTACCCATACCAGGCCCATCTGCAGCGGGCAGCTAGAGAGCTGCCGGTGGGTATGGTGGACAGCCAGGGTCTGGGTCGGCTCGGCTGGACCTTGTGTGCCCTAGGCAAGTTAATTAACTTTTTCAGGTCTCCTCCCTGGGCTTGGTAATGCAGGTCCTGCCTGCGATGTTGCAGGGCCTCTGGGGATTAAGCGAGATGAGTTGAACAGCTTTGGCACCTATTAGGTATTTCATAAATGGCAGAAGTGATCTTCCCTTCCCACCCACAATGAAATCCAGGTCCCTGATGCTTATTTACAGATCCAGGTGCTGCAGGAGGTGGCTGCGGTCCTTACATGCTAGGAACTGGTGAGGGTGGAGGACCCGCCCTGTGTGTGAGTCTTGCTAACCCCAAAAGGACGCAGAATGATAAAGACCAGGATTGCCTTCCCTGGAACCAAGGACCCATCGTAGACCCAGAGCTCACACCTGTGCTGGGCTCGGTGGGGGGCAGTGACAGCTAGCGTCTCTTAGGAACCTCACCTGGCTAGGGAGGTGCCCAGGTAGTGGTGGTGATGAGTGAAGTTGCCAAATCACCTGTCTTACTTGCTGCCTCTAAGTGCCCCCCGCCTGTCAGCACCTCCCTCCCGTCTGCCACCCTCGTCTTTTTGAGCAGCTGAGGCCAGACTGGCATTTTCAGTTCTGTATCTGGAAAGGCTAGTGCCGACCACAGCCCACGCTGGGTGTGTATGAAGCAACTAAATGCCCACCACCTTGGTTAGCCGTATCCCTGATCAGATCCCTCCCTGATCGGATCCCTTCTGGGTATGTACATCAGAGACCCCTTTCTCAGTTCCCATCTGGGGGCGGGGGCAGGTGTAAGGGGGCCCCTGGGGCTTATCCTGAGGGTGTTCTCACCCTTTGGCCTTGCAGGTCTCCTAGGTCCCAGGGCTCACGGGGGTGAGGCTGGATTTTGCAGGGATCCACCCGAATAGGTCCTCAGAGCCAGGTGAGGGCCTTTGGACTCCTGCATCCTGCTCCAGGAGGCACCGTGCAGGTTGGCAGGGGTCTGGGGGTTGGGGCAAGCACACACCAGCATCCTGCCGCTTCTGGCACAAAGGAAGCAGGACCCTGGAGGTGTCCCTGCACAGTCCTGAGAGGACTGACTCTGGTACTTTGCCTTTTCTCCTAGAGCCTTGTTTCTCTGTCAGGTTTCCAGGCAAATGGGAACGCGGGAGTTGGTCCAGGAGGGAGTGCTTTTCCCAGAAAGGGCTCACGGCTGGCTGCAAGGTGGGAGCTGCTGAAGAGAGAGGAGCAGGAACACGCCTGGAGGGAAATGGAGGGCAGCCAGCCTGAGCCCCCAGTGGAGGGAAATGAGGAGTCAAGCTACAAACCTCGTTAGCGAGGAGCGCGCGGGCTGCAGGGGAGCAATTCCCACCCTTAAACTCGGAGGCCGTGCTCCGGATTACTAATTTCCTTGGGCCTGGCACACAGACAGTGAGTGTCATCCATCTCCCCTCTGCCAGCCGGCCTGGTGGCCGCCAGCGCTTTCTGGCCAAGGCGCACGCAGCTAGCTCGCTACTGCCCCCCAGCGGGTCGCTGGGGTTTCCTGCAGCACCCCGCTGCCTCTGGCGGCCGCGCTGGGAAGGGGAGACTCCAGGTGTGAGCAGCTCCAGGCAGAGCTCCCAGGGTACCGAGCGCACCTGACCTTGAGCCATTCTGGGCCCCAACTTCCTC
This sequence comes from Tonatia bakeri, assembly GCA_004024845.1. Classification (NCBI taxonomy): domain Eukaryota; kingdom Metazoa; phylum Chordata; class Mammalia; order Chiroptera; family Phyllostomidae; genus Tonatia; species Tonatia bakeri. The sequence continues at coordinate 97,592 of PVIA01002211.1, read as the reverse complement.
ATCTGTGAAACGGGATCCGACCACCCATCCCGCAAGGGAGGGAGGAATCTGCCGACTCAAAAAAATTAACGGTGATCCACAGTAACCACTCTCCAAATTCTTGTATCAAACAGGTGGGAGAACTGATCTCTCTTCCCACTAAGGCCCGCCCCCCCTCCGCAGCGATGAAGGGAAATAAACGGGAGCATTGAGTCCAGGTGAGGAGGGAGGTTGGGTCTATGTGTCCTGCCCTGGGGACAAAGCAAAGAGAAGCCACCCTGCCAGGTGCGAGTTGTTTATTTGCATGGTACACCCCTCCCCCCGCAGGCCGAGTCCTGGTGGGAAAGGATTGGAACAGACCCCTAGGGTTCTAATTTTGTTTTTAAGGTCCTTAAACCAGTGGTCGAGTTCCCGCCTAACGCCCCCACCCCCGCCCCACGTTTGACTCCCTGAGGGGATGGAGGCACCCCTCCCCCACCCGCGGGCCCGGTGAATCCGCCGGCCATTGCTGGATATAAATTACCAGACCGCGCTGCGGAGACACCGTGTGGTGGGGAAAGTAAAGTATCAGCTGAGACCTACAGGAGCGAGGCGGGTGGTGAAGGGGAAGCGCCCTGCCCGCGCGATCCCGGGGCCGGCCGGCGCCCGCAGGTAGGAGCTAGTAACGGCCCCCCAGCCTCCTCGCCGGTCCGTTTCCCTTTTCGTTTGTGGTCGGCCAGGAGCCTTGTGCAAGGCGGGAGGCCGACCCGTGGGCGCCCCTACCCCGTGTGCTCCAGCGTGCGCTCGATCGAAGGACCAGGGGTGTGGGTGGGTTGGGGGCGCCCGTCAGGGCCTTGCCCCTTGCCCCTTGCCCCCCGCCCCCAGCGGACACCAAGGCGGGTTCTGCTCCCCGCTGGCTTGGGCCCCGAGTGCTCCAGGCCCGCCAGCGTCATCGGGAACAGATGGATGGGGGGGTGGCAGGCGCCCAGCGCTCCCTCCCGTCGCAATCCGGGATGGCGCGGGGAGGGAGGGAGGGAGAGGGAGGGAGGCGGGGGAGTTTGGGCCTGCGGGGACGACAGCATGCGCGCCTGCCAAGCGCGGCGCGGGCATGTCCCGGGGCAGGTTTGGGGCTGGCAGAAGCGCGGGCTGGCACCGGGATCGGAAAGTTGAAACCCGCAGCGCGGCGCTGGGGCGGCCGCTTGGGGGGCGGGGGGTGTATATGCTTGCCTCCCCGCTCAAAAATATGAAAGCTGTACATTAGAGAGTGTTCAAAGGAAGATGTACGGGAAGAGACCCCGGGGCATCAGAGCAACGTTGAGAGTTTTGAGCTTTGGACGCGCACGGGGTCAGAGCCCGGGGCGCCGGAATGTACTGGGGGCGGAATGAGCAGGGGGCGCCCGGCGAAGTCTGCACAATTAACCCAGCGCTTCCTGGAGAGGAAAGGAGCGGTGGTGCGGGGAGAGGCTCCTTGCTTACTGCGGGCGCCCGCTGCTGGTGGGGGCGGGGCGGAGCCCGGGGGTTGGGGAGGCTGGGACCCGCAGTCATTTGCTGTGCCTCCTGTGGGTGCTTAGGAATTTCAGGACGCTCCCTGAGTCATTCCGGTCTGTCAAGTGCCTGGGTGAGGTAGGGTGGGGGGGGGGGGTGCCAGGAATGGGGAGGTGCTGCGCTGGGGCTGAGGCCCAGTGGGTCGTGCCAGTTTCTGGAGGCGGGCGGCCTCGCCTCTGACCACAACCCTAGCTACTTAATGATGTCTCTGGTGGAGCGGCGCCTCCGTGGACTCTCCAGCCGCGGGGACGTGGATTCTTCAAAGAACTACCCTGGCCCCCCGCATTGTGGCCTTCCCAAAGGTTACTTAAAACAGAAGGGGATAGATAGTTCCTAGAATTGTCAGGGAAAGGCACAGAGGCCCACGTTTTTAACGTTGAACCTTTTCATGGTGGGGATATATAAGGTCACACATTTGTGGGGGAGGGAATAAATGCACATAGCCTTTCTTGTATCCCCCCAACTCATACCAGTTTCAAGAAGTTGGTTTCCAGGACACGTGAGTTTATCCGTTTGCTCATTGGGCCTGCTCTGTGCTAGGCGCCAGGCAAGCGGTCACAAGACGCGCAAGGGCTCTGTTCGCGTGGCGGGCTTGTTGGGAAGCGACTGCTCCCTTCTTCTGGAATCAGGTGGCTGGTTTTAGACACCAGTGTACCCGGGACCTCTGAGCAGTCGAGCCAGGGGCTCCCAAGAGGCTGACGGTGGCACTTACCCTACCTGCTGGTGTCCTCGGCTCACCTGGACGGCCTGGCTAGGGAGGGGCGTGTGCCTGCGCGGGTGTACCCGGTGCCCGTCAGTGCGCGCGCCTGTGTTTGCGACTGAAACCTGACACCTCCTGCTGGCTGAGGTCAGGGAGCAGGGAGCTAGCCAGTGGCCCGGGAGTGGGCGGTGTTGCGCTTGGGTGTGTCCTCCGCGGCCGCGACAGCAGCAGGTGTTTCTTGGCCTGGGCCCCGGAAGCTCCACCTCCCCAGCGGGCCGGAGCCGCCGCCGCGCTGAGCAGCCCGGGGTGAGATAAGCAGTTTAGACAAACACTGGGCGACGCTGGCTCCAGCATGTGTCAGCCGAGGCAGAGCTACGGGACCCTGGCATGAAAGGTGAGCGCAGCGCGCGGGACAGGGGTGGGGGTCTCCGGACCCCTACGCCCGCCCGCCACTCCTCTCCAAGTTCGCGGGTTCCGCGGGGGTGGCTGCCAACGGCTCCCGGGCAACTTCCCCTGGAGTGTGAACGGCGATAAGAGCTGAGCGGGCGGGCGGGCAGGCAGGCAACCAGAGGCCCCCCGCCCGCCGCAGGTTGTAGCCTGAGTGGCCTGACTACTGGCGGGGACACGGGCTGCCGCGGGGCACGGCCTTGGCAGCTACTTTCGGCGAGTAGAGCGTAAGTGCGCGCAGGCGGGTGGGGAGCAGGCAGCTGGGGGTACTCCGGGTGAGCTGTTGACGTTCCAGAGCTGGAGTGAAAACTTTGCGGCGGCGCAGCCGGGAAGAAGCAAGGGGGGGGCAGCTGTGCGCCCCCCGTGGCAGGTGCTGGCGGCAGCTAGGCTGGGAGGGGGGCTTGCGGGCTTGAGCCTCGCGGTTTAGGTTTTTGTCTTGCTCCCCTCCCCCTCTCGTCGAAGCGGGGAGACCGCCGGGAGGGCGGAACTGAAGCCACCCTCGTCCCCGACCCCCACGCCCTGCTTCCCAAGGGCGCGCCGCGGGACTGCCGCTGCTCCCCTCCCTGCTCCCCGCCTCCCTGGAGCGGCTCCCGGCCCCTTCCCCTGCCGAAGATGGCTGCCCCGGCCTCGGAGGTGGTGGAGTGGTTGCATCCGCCGCCCCTCACTCGTGCTGCCCTTTTCCCCTTCCCAGCCCTTCCTGCTTCGCCTGGATGCGCCTCCCCGCCCCCAGCCCGCCCAGGCTGGCGGCTGTGCTGATGGGCGGCGAGTGGCCCGACCGAGTGGAGCCGATTCAATTATATTGCAGCACCAGAGACACCTCCTCGGCCGCCCGCCTGCCTCTCTAGCAGGCTAATTAAATTCCCTCTGTGGAGGCGGAACGGGCCCTAGGCTCGCCCTCCCACCTTCCCCTCCCGGCTCCTGCCCCCTCCCCCACCCCTCTGATGTTCGGGGTGGGGGATAAGGGGACCACATAGGCGCCTGGCTCTGGTCGTGGGGGGGAAAGGGTTTCCCGGATTGGGGGAAGGGAGGCCCTCTGCCCAGCACTTAAGGGGGTGGAGGGCTCTGCCCGTCTCCACGTGAGGGGCTGGGGGCCCTGCGCTGGAGCACTGCCTTAAGGGCTGTGTGCCTGGCCCGGAGCACCTGCCGGCCCCCAGCTGGGTGGTGGAGACCAGCCGGTGTTGAATCTATTTGGCTCTTGTTTGTAAACTAGCCTTTGTCTGCAAAGTGCGTCTAAAATACATTAAACCCTTGTTAACCCCTGCAGTGCCTTATCTGGGGCCCACACAGGTTGGGGTTTGGAAACAAAAAGCGCGAACATCAGATGAAAAAAAGGGCTCCTTTTGTGAAAGGCGCTGGAACAAAAGGCTGAGCAGACTCTGAGTGGGAACCTCCTGGTCTAAGCCGATTTCCAGGAGGCTGGGATGGAGGAACTGAAGGTCTTGGTGGGATACTCAGGAATGTGTCTCCTGGTTGGCTGCCTGGGCCCTCCCCCTGGGATTTTCTGCGTTGGGGGGCGGGGAAGGGGCAGGTGAGCAGCCTGCCTCTGGGACCTCCCTGGCTGTTACTTAAGCTTGGGGCACGTAAGCATTGCGCACCCTGTGTTTATAGGCCGCCTCCACCCGCAGGGATGGCGGAACCTGAGGCACAGGCTGCCACCTGACTCAGCTGGGCCACGCCACAGGTGAGGGGGCCCGGGGTGCGGGCTCCAACTGGCAGCCGTGTGTCATCCCAGCTGCAGTCTGTGCAGGGGAGTCGCCGCCCTGCCCAGGAGGACTAGGAAGTGCCCAGCAGGCCAGCTTTACCTAAGCAGCTACGCTGACAGTTCACAAAGGCCTGTATCTGGGCCTGTGTCAGCCCAGCCCTGACCTCTGGGGAAGCCCTGACCTCTGGAGAGTGGGGGTGTGGGGGCTTTGGTGACGGGTGCACGGTTGGCTTTTGTCACTTTGTCTGGAAGCAGAAGTCTGCAGTGAGGAGCGGAGTGGGGGCAGCTAGGGCCAGCCAGTCACAGGGTGGTTTTCTTTCTGCAAGCCTTGGGGCTGGTGAGCAGCCAGCGGGGGTCCTGGGGCCAGCCCCGCCTTGGAAGGCTTGTCTTGCTTCCAGGCACAGTCGTGTACATGGGGCCAGGCTCTGAACAAGGCAGTAGGCTACTCTCCACAGCTCACGTCCTGTCCTATAAGGGACAGTTTTTAGAATCCTAGCTTGTCAGAGTTGAACAGGGTTTATAGATCCCTCCAGTTTGGTTTCCTAAAACTGTCAGTGGCCACATCTCCCAATTAAGCCAGAGCCTCTGTTCCTGGCCCCGGGCGGCGGGGGGGGGGGGGGGGGGGGGGGGGGGGGGGGGGGGGGGGCAGGAGTATTCTCAAAGCTCCCCAGGTGATTCTAATGCACAGACAGAGGCTAGACCAGTCCTCTGACGGGTGAACAAACTCAGGCTGATGGGCCAGCGCCAGAGCTCACGGCATGAGCCAGACCCCTTTAGGAGCTCCAGTGGGCTTTGCAACACTGTCCCCTTGGGCAGTCCTCTAGCTGCCAATAACTTCCCTGTCTCTGGGGGAAGCTCAGGGGCTGCAGATCGAACAGAGCCTTGTGGTTTCCAGCAGAAGCTACCTGCCCCTGGGCTCAGTGTGTGTGGCCAGAGCAACCAGGAGCAGAGTCTGTGCAGCACCTCTCTGTGGTGGGCCTGTGTCCTACATCTCCAAGCTGGTGTGACCTTCCCAGCCCTCTGAGTTCCATTGATCTTGGTGTCCTCCCTCCCCTCCTCTGAAAGAGGAGGGTCCTCTGGGTCCTGAGCCCCTACCTGAGGGATGGGTGCAGGAAGCTCCCATCTACTTTGCCAGAAGAACGCAGGTGAGCAAGAACTGGCTGCTGCGTCTCTCCTTGCCCCAGAAACTCGCAGGGGCTTGTGGAGTCAGCTAGCAAGGCCGGTTTTTCCTGGCCCCATCTGAAGGCTTGGAATTCCCAGCCTGGGTTACTCGAAGTCCGCACCAGCCTGGGGCTGGGTGGCAGCATGGTAATTACCTCTGTTATGGCAACCCAGCGGTCTCCCAGCCACAGGGCTGCATAAGGCTACCTGCCCCCTCCCCTGGTGCTAGGAGGGCTGTGTTTGTAACCTGCAGGAATCCACATTTTGGGTGACATTTCAGCGTGGCCACTGCGAAAAGAGCACCCTTCTGGCTTTAATTTCTCCCCCCTTGCCGACAGTATGTGGGGAGCTGCGGGATTCACTTCCTCACGCTGGTCTTTCTCCCCAGCCGAGGCCAGGGGCAGGAGGTGACATTTCAGAGCGCTCTTGTCAATGAGAATTTATCAAGCGCCTCCTAGGAACCCAGCCTGCACTGGCTGCTGGGAGGTGTGCCGACAGATAACACAGGAGCGGCCCTTCACACACCTGCCAGAACCGTGCTGGGGGCCTTTAATCTCAGCTCTGCAGCTCCTCCTGCCGCCACCAACCTCTTCACTCGCGCCTGCTGGATGAAACCAAGGGCCTTCGTACTCCTGGCCCTGCCTTTGCTCAGTGTGCTCCTCCACCCAGAATTCCCAGGGGTCCTTGTCCCACCCTTACCTCCCCTGATGCTTTGAGCAAATTCCCAGGTTCACGAGGGAAGCTGCTGTAGGGTGTTGGAGATGAGGAAGGGGCAGGGAGTTTGTAAGCATCTGTGAAAAAGGGAAGATCTGGTTGAACGTGTTTTGGGGAGTTCCAGTGGGACTTGGGGGCTTTTGAGGGGTGTAGGAGGAGCAGGAAGCAGCAAGACCAGGGTCTTTATTTTTGGCTGCACTTCAGAATCAGCTGGGGAACCTCCAGGCCCAGGCTGGACCTGTGACCAGTGAAGCCCACATCTGTGGCGAGTGGGGCCCAGATATCTTGTAGTTTATAAGCCCGGCTTCAGGGGACTGCAGTATTCGGTCAGAAGCTGAGCTGGAAGGGCCTTCTGCTCAGGGGAGTGGGTACACAGTAACTGTCTCCCTGAGGAAGGTGGGGGCAATGCTCCTTAAGGAGAACGGGGGTCTCCCGGGAAGCCTGGATCTGCCGTTTGCCCTGAATTGGTTGGGGCCATCTGGCGAGCCAGAGCAAGTATCTCCTTGGGACTGGGTGCGCTCCTAGCCAGGGGCAGTGCAGGGAGACCCCGTGGGCACAGAGGCCTCTGCCTGCCCATGCCCCCGTCACCAGCACAGCTCTGGGCTCTGTATGAACCTGAGGTAGAATTCTGACAGTAATTCTCCCTACCTGGCCCAGGTGAGCTGAAGCCCTTCTTCCAAGGGGTCTTCAAGTGCTGAGTTATATTTGGCTGGGTGGCCTCTGTGTCTGTCTGGAGTGCCGGCCAAACCTTCTAATTCTGGAACCGGTTCCTCCAACTGGAGAACCTGACATCTGACGTGTGTGTGAGGAGGTGCATGCCGTGGTGGCTTTGAGGCTGCCGGAGCTGGGCGGGGGCATCCCGTGCAGACAGATGGTGCCGTAGCCCACCCCCCGCCCGCTGTGAGAGTCCCGCAGCTGTGCCCCATCTGCGGAGGGAGATGTAGAGGCGTCTGCATCCACGGGTTCCATTCTGCCGGTGTGGAGGGCCCACAGCTCATCCCTGTCCTTCTCTAGCATCTTGGGGTTTTAATTTAAGAGACCCAGAAGACTCTGCCTGTGCCCCTGACCATGTACCTTGCAGTGTTTGGGGTGAGGAGGGCTGCTGTCACTTTTCTTACCAAGCCCAGAAGGCCCAAGGTGCCAAATAAGCCCCTGGTGGGGCTGCAGCGGCCCGTGTGGCCTCCTGTGGCCTCCCCGCTGCAGGGTCCCAGACCCCTTCTGTGCATACACACCTTTTCCAGCAGCCTTGTCGCCACAGCCCTGGGTAGTTGTGCCCTGGGTCTGGGAGGAGGGAGGAGGCACTTTCTCACACAACAGCCCCGCCCCCGCCCTGCTCTCCCTGTGCTCAAATGGCAGGTCTGTGGTCGCCGGCAGCAACACAAGAGATTGATCTGTGAGCTTCGGTCAGGGCAGCATTGATGTTGGGCAGATGAAGCCATCCCGAAGGGAAGCCTGTGTGTCCATCTGAAGGGGACGGGCAGGCGGGGACTCCCACTGTGCTCACTCCAGCGTTCACTCCTCCTGAGGTCCCCAGGGGCTGCCGAGCCCTTCGGTAACAGGAGGAGCGAGTGCCTTTCTGTGACGCAGTTCCACGGGGCGGCAGTCTGTCCCACAGCAGGTGTTGGTCTGGGTTAACAAGTTGTCTCCTGGGTAGACCGATCCAGTGGGAGCGTCCCTCTCTGTACCTAGAGGGGCTGGGCTGTTGTGTGTACACCGGGAATGGAGGAGGGGTCTCTCACTCGGCTGTTGTGTCTGCCATTCTGTCCCCGCTTGACAGGGGTCTGACTTTCAAGGCCAGGGCCGTCCCCACCCCCATTAGCTAGGAGAAATGGGGCCTCATGAGGTTCCTCTCCCTGCCTGGAGTCATCCAGCCGGAAACTAGTAGTAGTAGTAGGGAAGGAATGAAAGCAAGGGATGTGAGTGGATTCGTTCTGCGGAATCCCCTGTATTCTTTGAGTGCAGTTTGTAACTTTTTTGCATGTGAAAGGTGGTTTTTTGTCACTCATTCGCATGACTGAGGGTTCGCAGGAGGACAGCGGAAGGAGTACAGGGAAGCCAGCTCACGTTGCCAGCTGGCCGATGGGCATGCGGGGCGGGGGGATGTGCACCCAGAGAGTGTGGAGCTGTGGGGTCATCCCTGGCCACCTCTCCAGTGTGTGGGAGTAGGTCAGTTGTCCCCATTTAACAGATGAGAAAACCAAGGCTCTGAATCAGGCCCACTCTGCCCTCTGTCTCTAGGCTCTTAAGGCGGTGTTTCGATGATCTCGTACAAGGTCTGTCACGGGCTCTTGGGGAGCCAGGGTGTGGGCTGAGATGGTGCATTTTGAAGGGTTGACCTTCAGGCCTCTTTTTTTTTTTTTTAAACAGCCAGTTGCAAAAAATTGGCCTCCATGTACATCTCAGCAGACCTGATAAGATGAAGGAGGGCTTCCTTAGTAGGGACGCTGGGCCTGGAGCCTGTCACGCAGGTGGCACATCTTCCCTGCGTGGCTGGTGCCCGAGTTGGACCAGGTTGGACTGCACTCCTGCTCACAGCTGGGCCACCTGGCGGGACGTCAGCGGGGTGCTGGCGTTTATGCAGCTGGGCCCTCAGTGGACGTCGGGGCTTCGTGCCCCGGTTTACCAGCAGTGTTTGGGGCCCCGGTGGCAGTGCCCTCCTGGGCCCCCGTGGGCGGGTGTGTGCAGGGGACTGCTCTGTGGAGAAGATTCCGGGAAGGGGAACGGCGTGGAGGCCTAGGCTCCCTGCAGAAGTTGCTGGGTGCTCCAGGCGGAGCGGCAGGAACACGCTGTGGGCCCTCCCACAGCCAGCCCAGGCTTTTCTTTATTTACGGCCTGTTCTGTCTGATCTTGCTCCCGAACCCTGGCCTCCAAGGACATGCATTGACCCTGTGAGAGGGAGGGCTCCTACTGTAGTAAGTGCTATGCCCGAGGCCTTGTTTGCACCTGCAGCAGGCCTTGGGGTGGCCTGGGCGGCTTCCCAAGGTGTGGTCTGGGGATTTGGTTACACATCCGGGAGGGGGTGCTGGCACCCGTGAGCCAGGTTTGGACCCAGCCATCCTGCTGGGGTTGCTAGAACCGTGCAAGTTGTCGGTTAGAGCCTTGAGGGGCAGACCTGTGTGTGTGTTTTCGAGCAGTCAAGGATTATTTAGACCTAGGCAGTCGGCTGCACAGCAGTTGGTGACAGACGGTTATGGCCAGAAGGAGGTGGCCAGCCTGCCCGTGACGAGGCCAGTACTAGGGAGCTCACGACTCCTTGTTTGTGACTGTTACGCAAGCTTCGTCCTGGTGGCTCTGTTCTGAGCTCCATTTGGGCTGGAGGGTGGTTGTGGGTTTTCCCCCAGTGGGGTGTTTACTGACATGTGGGCATGGTACACAGGCTTTAAAGGTGGCGCCGGATGAGCCTAGGTGAGGGTACATCCTGGGAACTTAAGAGTTTTTGGATTTTAGCTTTGGTGCCCCATGTCTCCTCAGCCTGGGCAGAACATGCTAGGGAAGGGCGTTCATACTCAGGGTTTGGCTCCCTGGCTGGTGTGACTCGGTGGACTGAGCACCGGCCTGCAAACCGAAAGGTCACACGCCTGGGTTGCGGGCCAGGTCGCCAGTGGGGGGTGTGCGAGAGGCAGCCGATCAATGTAGCTCTCGCACACTGATGTTTCTCTCCCTCCTTCCTCCTTTCCTCTCTCTCTTAAAAATACATAAACAAAACCTTTAAAAAAGTACTCAGGGTTTGTTATGTAAAGAATTCCGCACTCTAGGATTCAGAAACTCAGGTTCACGGACGCTACACGTCGCCTCACGTGTCTATGGGGCTTACAGGTGGGCTCTTGTGAATGTGACCAAACTTTCTGTGGAATTAATCCAGTAGGTGTGTTTTTTTCTGGTGAGAGTGTCTGGTGTGCAGACCACTGTGAGAATGGAGCTTTTTGCAAAAACAAAAACCATTTTATAATCTGCGGCTCACCCTGGCTTGGGTGAACTGCCTCTGATTCCAGTGAGACCCACCTGTCGTTGGCACGCACCGGGATCACGGCCTCCTGCATGATGGGCCCTCGCCCCCAGGCTGAGGGTGGAGGGGTCACCCTCTTCCTGCTGACTGGATTGAATTAAGATGTCGAGAGCATCTGAGCTGAGGGTCCTGGCTGCTGAATGTTTATTAGGCTCCTCCAAAGTCTTCTCATTGCCGGAGCCCGCAAGGAGTTTCTGAGCTGGAAAGATGGCCCCCCCGCATTGAGCAAGCCGACCAGCCTTGAGATGGTAGGGAGTGGTGGGGACTCTGGCAAGCTGGAGACTCAGGGACAGACTAAGGGACAACTGCCACTCATTCGTTTTAAAATGTTTTCCATTGATTTGCATTTAAACATCACAACTTAAGACTAAATAAAAGCCAGTCTGTGGTTACAAGGAGGCCTGTGTAGCCTCTACCCGCTCCCTCCAGTCTCCCCCACTCTGGAATACCGGAAACACAGGCTTGGCCAGCACCAACCTGGCAGGGCCCCTCCGAGAAGCTGAGCTGGGGGCCAGGAGGTGAACTGGGCTTCTGGCTGATTTTCCACACAGTGTCCCAGTCCCCTGACTCACCCCCAGCGGTACCTGCCCTTTGGGGTTCTGAGGCTCCCAGCCTGCCTGAACATGGGCGCAGGTGTCACCCTTTTCCACCTGTGAAGGAAGACCAGGCTGAGGTATGTGCCTCGGAGCACCTACTGAGTTCCCTTAGGGGCCGGGGAGGCAGGCGGAGAGTGCCCACCCCCCACGGGCAGCTTTGGAGAAGCTGCTCTCCGTGTGGAAGGGGCTGGAATGAACAGCACTCGCACACAAGTCCTCCCTCTGTCCCAGAGCAGTTTCTCACAGGAGGCGCAGGGCAGGGGCTGTTTGGACACTGCGAGTCCTAGGCCCAACCTCCTCTCTGCAGAGAGGGGGCAAGAAGTGGGGCCTGGGGCTTGGTCAGGCAGCTGCATTTGTCTGCTGCGCCTTCCCCGATTCAGGTTATATCCGTTTGGAGTGAAGAGCTGGCCTCGACCCCCAGCCCCCCCGGCCTGTTTCCCTACCTGCTGGCCCTTGCCTGCCGCTCTGTGGAAACTTGGAGGCATTCAGTGTCCACCTCCTGGCCTGGTTGGGATCTTGCCCCTGGGGGCCTGTCATCTGCATTGGCCACCTTTGAACCCCACCCTCCTCCTACACCCCGCGCCTCTGCAGTCCCTGACCTTGCTCCTTTGTGAGTGGGGCTGTGCTTGGAAGTGGCCTGGTTAGCTCGGTGCTGCGAGTGATGCCGCCAAATGGGCTGCCCCACTGTGGCCCCAGCGTGGATCCCCTGCAGCCTGGCGTGACAGGAATGGGGGGTCCAGAGGAGTGGCGGTCCCAAGGTCACAGCTCCACCTTGACTCCCTAGCTTTGTGTCCTCTCTGGCCCTCGCTGTTGCCGTCCGTACACAGAAGGGCGCTCTCACGGCAGCCAGCCAAATGGGAGGTTGCCCTGGAGGGTGTGGGGCCTCTCCGGGGCACTCTCATTTTCAAAAGGACATTCCAGGCATAGCAGCAAGGAAAACCGGGTTCCCAGCCTTGGTTTGCCCATCTGCAGACTGGGAGTAGGAGGCGGGATAAACTCATGGCACGGGCTCCTGGGCCTGGCACCACTGAGCCCGGTGCATCGGACTCGGGTGACGGAGGGCTGGGCATCAGGCCAGCTGGAGGCAGTCCTTGGCTCTGGCCTCCGCAGCGTGACTCTGGGCGGGCTGCCTGACATCCGGTGTGCGCTCACGGAGTCGCTGTGGAGAGTGACCGACGGTCCGGACCAGGCGGCCGCCGCAGCCCCGCAGAGGTGTTCTGGAATGAGCTTGGGGAGCGCTGGTGTTAGGGAGCGGCTCCTGGGGCCCAAGATGCTGGGCTGCAGCCTTGACCCGTCTCCCGCAGCCGTTTCTTCTCTCAGTTGTTTGCTTCCGTGTGTCAGGCCCTTCCAGTCCCCAGGCTGCTGCTTGCCGCCTCTTCCCACCCCTCCCTGGATGGCCCGCCACCGCCTAGCTGCTGGCTGCTCTCGCCCGCCGTCATCTGTCCCGCCCAGGCTTCTCCAGACGCAACAGCTTAGAATAATCTCTGTCAAATGTCGCTGCCATCTGTTGCCTGACTTCCGTCCTTTGCCTCCACCGGAACCTCCGGGACTCCCAGTCATCTGTGGCCTTGAACCTCAACCCCGAGACTGTCCTTGGAGGCCTCTGTCAGCAGGCTGCCCTGGCACCAGCCCTTTGCCCATCACTGTCCTTGCCACCCACATGGTGGCTCCCACCCAGGATGCCCCCCCCCAGGCCCCCCCACACACTGGTGAACCAGCCTGGGGCCTGAGCCCCGCCGGCCCAGCGTGGTGCACTTGCTCGGAGTGTGGAGCTTGTGTGGGCGCCTCTCCCAAGAGCTCTTGGCTCGTGTTCTCCCCAGAACCCAAATTCAGCTTTCCGAGTTACTAGCATGGCAGTGGGCAGGCAAGGCTGGGGAGAGCCCAAAGTGGTGTTCCTATCAACCCCCATTTGCTGCAGCTGTGGGGGCGTCCTGAGGCCTGGGTCACACCCACTCACAGCTGCCAGGGGAGCCCAGAACTGACTGTGCACACAGCTCGCCCTGTGGCGGGGCTCTGTGGGGGCGGACTCCCATTGCCACGGGTGAAAGTTCCGGCAGACCAGCTGACGCTGTCTGCTCAGGAGCTCCTGCCTTCCGTGTTCTGTAGCGACTCAATAAATGCTGCTGAGTGACAGGGCTGCACCGGGGAGGGTGGCAGCCTTGTAAAACGAGCGGCCTGTTACTCATTTCACTCCCAGGCCAGGGTCCCCTGCAGACACAGGCTGGCCTCCCCCACCCTCCACCTTCCCCACCTCCTTCCTCTCTCCCCCCCTCCCTTCTTTACCCCTTTTCCACGCCCTGTGTTCTCTGGGCCCTTCTTTCTGGTCTGTCTCTCTGGTTCCAGGTCAGGATCCAGGCCATCTGCTGGGGCCTTAAATTAGCGAGTGCTTTGGCTCAGCCTGCCAGCTACTCAGGGCATAGCCTTGGGGAGCAAGTCCAGTAGGGACTCCGGGCAAGAGAAAGGCCCCCCGTGCCCTTAGAAGCCTGTACCCTGAGGGGGTGTCCTTACTAGAAAAGGAACACTGAGGCCTCAGCAGGCCACCCCTGTGCGCCCAGGGAGCAGACCTTCCCTGGTTTGCCTGCCGCCTCCCCCACCCCCAAGAAAAATTGCTCTGTGCAAGCGAGCTGTGAACACCCGAAGGCAAATATAATAATGAATTTATTATGAAGCCACTCAGGCTCCCGGGATCACGTGGTAGCGCCGCTCAGCCTCCCACCCGGGCCTCTGCCCAGGGTGACCCGGCCTTGTTCAGGTTCCAGAAGCATCATTCCCCTCCAGTGGGGGCGCAGGGGCCCCAAGCCAGGGGGGACGCCCTTTATTTGTTCACAAACATTTCTTTCCGTGGTAATGAAAAATTACCGAGAGGGGTGATTAGAGAATGGGGGTCCAGATTGTGCGCAGGCCCGAAAGTGAAGCCCCGCTGGGCCCAGCCTCGAGGGGTGTAATCACTCCAGGGGGAGCCGTCGGGGGAAGGGGCAGATTGGTGCTTGAACCGGGAGCCAGCAGAAAATTCATCTCAGCTATTAGCTTGTAATTACAGAGCGTAGAGGGAGCAGGCCTGAGGTCTGGAGCCGGGAAGAGCAGGGATGAAAGGAAGTGGTAATTATGGGGTCCACGGGAGGCCGGGAGGGAGGGAGGGAGGCCCAGCACTGATTAATAAGGCCCCTCCACTGTGGTGAGGAGGGGGAGCAGGAGCCCGGGCCACATTTAATGGAGGGGTAGGGGCCTCCCCCACTGTTTAAACCCTGCTGTTGGGTGGGGGCCTCTGGAGAGGCCCCCTGATGGGGTCTGTCCTGGAGAACAGAGCGGGGTGAGCTCTGTGGAAACGCCTGGGTGTCCCAGCCAGGCCTGTTCCACACACTTGGGTCTTTCTTTTTTTCTTCCTTGCATTTTTTTTAAGCTTTGTGCCACTTCCGATCATATTAAACACCCAGGCAGAGGAGTGGAAAAGGCACCACACTTTGGTGGAAGGAGCAAGAGAGACAGGGCCTCCTCGCCTGCGTGATGAGACCGGGCAGGCGGTCGCTGCCTCCCCAGACCCTCTGAGGGGTGTGGGGCCTGGTCATTGTGGGGGTGCTGTCAGCCCACTGCCTGCCCTTGGCATCTGGCAGAAGTGCCTGGGCTTGGGCTCTGGGCATTGGGCCGGACCTGTGAGGGTCCAGAGAGGCAGGAAGCTGGGGCTCTGGCAGCTTGAGGGGACCCGAGAACTGTTGGATTTTGCTTCCGGGGGTCTGGCTGTGGCTGACTTTTTTCTCCCAGGGGCGTGGGGGTGGAGGGGCCAGCCGAATCGGGCAAGAGGCCCTATCCAGAGGACAGTGGCCTGTGATGCAGATGAGGTGGCCAGGAGGCCACAGACCCCGGCCCCTTCTCCTGCCGAGTCCACTGTGTCAGGGCAGCTTGTACGACGCAGAGAGGGACGCCCGTGCCGCCCCAGCCCCTAGCCCTCATCCATCACTGGCCTCCACACAGCAGAGCCTGTTCCCAGCTGTTGGGATAATGAATTTACATGAGCTGATAATGTAGACCAGAATTCAGCCAATGGCCAGGAGCGCAGAAGTTAATAAATACCTCTCTAATGAGGGCAGAGGGAGTAGGTACCCCGGGGCCTCCTGAGGGTACAGGGCTGCCCCCAGTCCCCCTCCTCCCTTTACCCTCCACAGCTGCAGAACAGTCGCCCCCTGCGTGTTGGGGGCAAGAGCAGGGCGCAGCCCTGAGTGAGCCCCCAGCCTGGGACTAAGGGGTGAGGGAGGAGGGGGGGTTCTCGGAGGCTGTGCCAATCCACAGTAGGTCCAGGCTGACTCTCCAGGGTCTCTGGGTTCCCTAAGTTTGGCCCCTGACCTCTGTGTGAGGGAGACTCCATCCCGGCTTTGGTGTCCCCAGACCCCTCGCCACCCTCCGACGCGCACGTGCTGAGGAGGAGTGCTAACTTTAGACTGCTAATGAAGCTGCTCATCTGGAATTCTATTTTAAGTGGCCTGACGTCAGCAGAGCAGCCTTCCTGGCTCATCGCTCTTGGAGCCCGTGGCTGACACCATGGGGGACCCCCAGGATCCCAGGGGGCGGTACACAGGCTCACAGGCTGCTGACAGGGACTAGGGAGCTGGTGCCAGGTTTTGCCTGAGGGTGGGGAGGGCGGGCTCAGTGGGGGAGGAAGGGTGTCACTGTCTGGATGCCAGCAGGAACTTGACAGTGACATGCGGGTGGTGGCTGACCCAGGAAAGGAAGGGGAGGCAGAGGAGAGATCTACCCACCAGGAGCCTGGCTGGCATTGGGAGGGGGAGTTGTAGGTGAGGCTCTAGGTTAGGGGCCCCAGTGCCAGCAGGGCACCTCAGTTTCCCTGGCTTCTGCACCTAGCTAGCCAGCAGCCCGAGCCTGGAGTCGCGCCCGTGCTCCTGCCGGCTGTGCCAACTTCATGCAGACAGGTCTCTGTCTCTTCGAGAGCCCCCGCTTTTTGAAAACCTGGTTCATTGGTGAAATGCTAGAACACAGGTGGGTTTAAAGAGAGTTGCTCCTTCTGCTGCCACCTGAAAACACCCACCACTGGTCTTAGGGGGGGATGTGTGATATTTTGGGGTCTGGCCTGGGATTTGCCCTGTGGCCGCCACCTGCCTATCCAGCACCTCTGTGCCATCCTGCCCAGCACTGGCAGCTGGCAGTCACAGCATGTTCACCCAAGTCGCCAGCTGGCCAGCCTGTCACACGGCCACTGGGCAGTAACCTCACATCTGTTCCCGAGCCTGTGGGACTGGTCCCTGGGAGGTGCGACAGTCACACTGCCCACCCACACTTTCCCATGCCCCCTCCCTGCGTGCCGTGGCAGGTGTGCAGCCCGGGCTGTGGGGCAGGGCTGGGCCAGCCTATCTCCTAGCCCCAGCACGGGCCCGGGGCTGGGCCCTGACCGGCTTCGTGTAGACGGGGTATGGGTGCTGTGTTTGGTGAACCTGACCCTGCTGCTGGGCGTCTGTTCCCCATTGGGTCCAGCCTGCCCTCCCCATCTGTGGAATGGGCACAGGACACCCCTCTCTGAGCTCCGCTCCTCTAAGGAGCAGGGAAAAGGAGGGGCAGTGATGGCATCAGAGCAGCCTGTTTGGGGGCTCTGGGCAAAGGCACAGAGTGCTTCTTTGCAGGTGGCCCAACTTCTTGCTCTCTCATAGTCGTTACTTAGTGTTCGCACCCGTTTCGGGTGCAGGGCACAGTGGTTAGACAGTCAGGTGGTTGACCTTCTTGGGTTCCTGGAAGGCAGGGAGGTGCGGAGAGACGGCGAGGGTGGGGCTCGCTCGGTCAGGTGTGCCTTCACGCTCACTGTGTCAGCTCTCCAATGCTGCGTGCGCTGCAGACTGTCTGAAACCTGAAAACTGTCCTGGGGCTCGGGCGGCCCGGCCAGTGGCCCTGACTCCGAACCCCCCAGGAGGCTGTCGCCGGCCAGGTCCTACCTGGGGCTGGAGGGCAGCCCCGAGGTGGTGCCTCACATGGCTGTGGACCGGAGGGCCGTGTTCCCTTGAACACGGGCATCCTCCCGGCGTGGCCGCTGACCGGCCTCCGCTCAAGGGGTCTCAGAGTAGGCTGCCGAGGTGCCTTGGATGACTTCGCCTCGGAGGTCACACACATTCCGCCATATTCTTTTCCTTAGCACTCGGGCCCACCCTCGGGGGAACAGGGTCAGTCTCTACCTCAGACTCGGATGAGTGACAACGATGGTGGACCTTCCTAAACCACTGGGCAGCCGAGGCCCCTTGCCCACAGGCGACACACGCAGGCCCGCCCCCAGTGATGCCCGAGGCCACAGATAGCACGGAACGCTGCACGTACTGTTCTGGCTCACACACACGTCCTGGCTCCTGTGCGGCACAGCGCACGGCCGGCATCGCGGCCCCTGCACTTGGGGGCTGTCGGTGAGTGGAATACGGTGACTGACCACAAGCACTGACGCATGGTGAGCGCTGACCTGATGGCTGATGGTGGAGGTGCTGCCCGCCGGGACTCCGCACTGCAGGGCGCGCTGTGTGAAGGGAGGGCTTTCATCTTGGGCGGGAGCTGTGAGAGAGTTCGTCACGCTTCTCAGAATGGCATGCAGTTCAGAACTGCAGACCCGTTTATTTCTGGAACTTTCCATGTAATGTTTTCAGACCAGGGTTGACTGTGGGTGACGGATGCCTCGGAAGCACTCTGTGTGTTGGGGGCCCTGCTGCCGTCGAGTCTGCGTTGGCTCTGTGTGCTGCTGACCCCCGAGGTCAGGCTCCACGGCTGGGCCTCGGGCCGGGCGGGCTGTGTGCTGAGGGGTGAGGAATGCTGCACCTGGGCCCAGGAAATGGGGTTCGGGCCCTAAATGTGCTGCGTCACTGTGTACATGTGGCTCTGAGCCATCTGCGTGTCCCTAACCAGTGTAGACACGGTCGGTGTGAGACAGCTCCTGACTGCAGTTTTCCCGTGCAGGCCTCTGAGGGCTGCCCGAGGCTGGGAGGAGGGGCCCAGGTAACTGGTGGCTGCTGCGGCCTCTCCTCTGGGTTTTTCTGGAGAGGTGACCCGAGGATCTGTGTGACCTCTGGGGGCTGCCGAGGTGGCCCCTGGGTGAGGGATCTCTGGGGTCCCTCCTCACACACCTCACCTGCCACGTCGCCCCTCGTAGTGATGCCTTCCTCCGAGCACCTTGTCGGGTGCTCACTTCATGCCCTGCCTGGGGCTCAGCAAGGGCGGGCCTCCCTCTCACGCCACTCAGTGTCTCTAGACAACCCCCCAGTCCACCCACTGAGTGGGCACCGAGCAGGACCCTGAGGACCTGTGGACTGCCCGTGTCCGCTCCTGTGTGGGGGGCACATCCTTGGTGTCCCCTTGGGCAACGGGATGAGCGCCCTGGTCCCTTCCATCCTGGGGTGTCCTGCGCACCAGCCCACACCAGCTGCCGCTGCTGCCCTGTCAGGGATGTGGAGCTGGCCCTCTTACCGAGGTGACGTACCAAGCTGGGCCTGGCTGTCCCCAGGGCTGGGGAAGGCTGCAGTGGGGGTGGGGGGGGCCTCTTGGGCAGGGTGTTGGGGTGCCTACCCCAAGCAGTGCATAGCCTGCTGGCACCACATCCCTCAAAGGCCTCAGAGCAGGAGACACAAATCAGCAGCTTCTGCCCTGACCTGCTGAGCCTGACCCGTGTGACCTCAGCCAGCCCCTCAGCCTTGCAGACCCAGGGCCAGCGGTTTCACCCCCATTGGCTGGTGGACCATTTAGTAACACATGGTCCCTGGTGTGTGCCCGCCCTGCTCTGAAGCCCCACACATAAAAGCTCCTTGAATCCTGTTGGGATTGACCTCAGTGAGGTAGATGTGCCCCTGATCTCTGTTTTAGACCCAGAAACTGAGGCTCGGAGAGGGGAGATGACTTGACCAAGTCACACGGCCGGAGGCTACGGAACCAGATAAAGCCCCAGGTGCCTGGCAGCTGAGTCAGTGCTGAGCTCTCACCTCCAGGCCCCTGCTTTCTGCTCACTCCTGGCCTTGGTGCGCCTCCCATCCTGTCTGTGCTCGCTGTCCTTGGGTGGGGGGTGGTGCGGGGGTGGGGGGGCACTGAAGGCAGCCCGGGGCCAAGCTTCCGGAGCCCGTTGTCCCTAGTGCTCAACGGTCCCTGGGAGGCTGGCTGGGTGCCGGCCTGGCTGAGAAAGGACTCTTGTCAGAAACCTGCGCTTTCTGGCAGTCTGGCTGCTGGGGGACCCCAGAGGTCAACCTTGGGTCAGCCTGGGCCACTCAGTGGGGCTGCTGCTGCAGGCGCTGCTGCCCACGTGACCTGCCGGCAGCTGGGAGGCCAGCCTGCTGGCTGTGGGCGCAGGGGCGCTTGTGGGGGTCCTTTGTTTCCGAGGTACAAGCCCTCACCCGAAAGAATGGCGTTCCCTTGAGATCACGCCTGCCTCAATGTTGTCTTTTATGCATCAGCACCCCCGCCCCCGCCGTGCACCCCGCCTGTGCCCCCAAGATTTCTGTTCCTGCTCAGCAGGAGACTGATTGCCTGGCTCTGTGGGGCTGGGGCCTAGGACATGCGGGGGGGTGGGGGCAGGTGGCTTCTCATGTCTAGTTGTGGGGGCAGTGGACGGCGGGTCTTGGGGGCCTGCCCTGTTGGGGTCCCCTGTGCTCACACGGCTGTGCGGGGATGAGTATAGACACAGGTTCCGATGAGACTGGTTTGGACTTGGCGCAGTGTACCGCCGCGGTGAGGCGAGCTGTGGGGCGAGGTCACAGCGGGGGGTGGGCCTCGCTCCTGCATTCAGGTTCTGTTGTGTTCTCGGACGTTTTGTGATGGGGTGCCTCCCACTCCCATGATTCCAGGGACCCCTTCCCACATGCTGCCACCGTGTTCCCAGGTCTCCGTCTGTGGGTTTGGAAGGTAATTTGCTCCTCCCTGATGTGACCTGTCGCCCTGGTCAGCCTCGAGGCCATCTGCCTGACTTACTCCCCTGGGACGCAGCTCAGCGAGGGAGCGGGTCGCGGGTCGCGCCTGGGCAGGCAGCCCCGGGAGGGGGGAGGGCAGGCAGCGTTCGTGGGAAACTTATCTACGGCCCTCTCTCTGCCTCTGCCTCTGCCCAGACAGAGCTGGGCCTTCATCGATCCGGCCTGCAGGGCAGTGGGGGTTCAGCCTCCTCACTGATGCTTGAATGGGACTGGAAAGGCTGGGGGCTCTTAAGAAGGTGGCCAAGTCCTCCTGCAGGGAGTCTGATGTCACCCTGGTGGATGACAGCTGCTTGGCCAGCGTGGCCTGACCCTAGCCCCCAGTGGGGAGGACATTTCCCCGTGGAGGGCGGTCAGATTGACAGTTCTGAACGTGCAGCCTCTCCAGGCAGGGCCTGTGCCTGGTGAAGGAACCGCAGGGGTCTGGCTGCCGTGTCCTGCCCCCACCTCTCCTCAGCTGCTGATGCAGCCCGTCCTCTGCAGGTTGTTGCCTGAGGCCCCTTCTCAGCTGGAGGCCATCAGGTCCCTGGGTGGCTTGGGGACCCAGGAGGGCGTGGTGGCGACAGGCAGTGTCTGCAGGCCAGCCTGCGTATTAGGTCGGATGCCGGGGCCTCACAGTCGGTGTGTCCATTTCCATTTCTCGGCATGGGGACGGTGCTGTGCCGGAGGCCTGGCAGAACCCTCCTCACCGTGCAGGGCTGGACTGTGTGTCTTCGTTGTCGTTAGTTGGGCCTTTTTCCTCTCTGCAGGCACTCTTCTCTGTGTTGTGAGAGTTCCGGCCCTGCACCTGGCCTCCGTCTCCCTCCCTGAGGCCCAGTGAGGGGCGATTTCTGATGCTGCTGGGTTCTTCGGGGCCAAGCCCTCGGGCTTCTGGAATCGCTGGGCTCCTGGGCATGCCTTGTTCTTTAATTACAGATCCAGGAGGGTGAGGGTGTGCCTGGACCCTCAGGGGCTCTGGCTGAACTCCGGGTTCGAGGCCCATTCTCTCTGCAGCGCTGGCTCTGTCTGCTTTGCCTGCCTGTTCTCTGGGGCCACGCGGGCTCCTGCTCCCTGCATGCCACCTGCCGGCCAGACCCCCGAGCCCCCTGACCCCGCTGTGGTGCTGGCCTCCTGCTCTCTGGGTGACCTCTGGTTCTTCTCTTCCTGTTTCAGGCATGAGCCATGAGCCCAAGTCCCCTTCACTAGGAATGCTTTCCACCGCGACCAGGACCACCGCCACCGTCAACCCCCTCACCCCCTCACCGCTCAATGGCGCCCTGGTGCCCAGTGGCAGCCCTGCCACCAGCAGTGCACTGTCGGCCCAGGCCGCGCCATCCTCCAGCTTTGCTGCCGCACTGCGCAAGCTCGCCAAACAGGCGGAGGAGCCCAGAGGTAAGAGGCGCCCGCCAGGCCACAGCTGAGGGGGGAGAGGAGCCCCCGCCCTGCCTTCCCCCGGACAGACTGCTCGAGTCCTGGGAGGACAGTGGGAGGCCCAGGAAGCAGCTGGTCCCCTCGAGCAGAGCCGGGACTCCAATCTGCTCTTGGTTTCCTTGTGCCGATTCTGTCCGGTGGGGGCGGCACTGTGAGGTCTAGGCCCTCCCAGACCCCGCCCAGCCCTCAAACCTGCCTAGCCACAGGTACCTCTGCTTGGCTTCTGCTTTCGCTCTGTCCCCCTCCTCTGTCCTTCCTTGGCTGCAGAAGCCACCTTGGGGGCATCAGCGGTGGGGATGTGCGCCTGGTGGCCCAGGTTGAGGCAGGTGGATGTGCTGGGCCACCAGAGCCCTGAGTGGCTGCAGGGGGAGTGCCGCGCCCTGACCCCTCTCCCCGGAACCCCAGGTCACCTGTTCCCAGGGAGCCCAGTGGCTCCAGGCTCTGGCACCCCTTTCAAACGTGCCAACGAACAGTCTCTGGAAACTCCAGTGACCCTGGAGCAGGAGTTTCTGTGGCAGCTCAGCCCACCACGTTCTAACTCCCTGAGGCAGGAATTGCTTGGTGGCATGGGCAGAAGTTGGTGTCCCCCAGAGGTTCAGAGCCCTGGCTCCTGGTGTCTCGGCAGTGACACGCTGTGTGGCATGGGGCAAATGCCGATCCTCTTGGAGCTTCAGTCTTCTCGTTCGTGCTGTGAGGTGCTCTGTGTCCCTGGCTGCACACCCTGCCTGGGTGCCTGTCCAGCTGCCTCTGTGAGTGCCTGCCCGTCAAGGGCCGCTGGCTCCGTGGGGGTGGGGCCGTTCTCAGCCCAGCTGCCAGGAGACCCGGGCCCGTGTGGATTCTGGTGTGGGCCTCTTCAACGCCCTCTGAGGCAGAGAAAGTGGGCGCACTGGGTGCCCCTGCCTGTCATCCACCCCTCCCCAAAGGTCTGAGGCTCGGTATCAGGGTTCCTGGGCCCTTGGGGGCACCCAGGAAACATGTGTGCGGGGAAGGGAGCTGTGTAGGGTTTTACGGGATCTGCGGGCTCAGCCTGACAGAACAGACATTCGCCTTGACCGGAGTGTACTGGGGGCCTTCCGATTTCAGTCTCGCCGCTTCCCAGGCCTTTTCTGCTGCCTGGTTTTGGATGGAGAAGGAAGTGTCAGGGGAATGAGCTTAGAGTTGATGAGCAGGGTGGCACTGGCCTGGGAGGGAGGGCCACTGGGGCCTGTTTCCACGTCTGCCCGCCATGGGCTGTTCTGTCCTCATGGGCAGTATGGCTGCCAGCAGACCTTCCGCATCCCTGCGCGCACACCCCCCTCACCCTCCTCGCCTGCCTGGGGATACCATGGCCACGTCTGAGCCACAGGCTGCAGGAGCCCCGCCAGAGCTGAGAGGCCCAGCTGCCTGGGGCCACGTGCACCTCACAGCTGGAGCGCAGATGCGCAGAGCAAACCCAAAGCTCTCTGCATGCCCCCGAGCCCCAGACCACAGAGCCCTGATGGGCTACAGCATGTCCCGGAGCAGTGCCCCCTGGGGACCTGAGGTGCAGTTGAGGCTTGGGGGGGTCTTGGACCTCAGAGCTAGCAGAAGCCTCTGGGGGAAGATTTGCCCAGCAGCTCCCTGCTTGGGCTGTCTGCTCTAAGAGTGCTCTAGAAGGCAGAGTAACAGGGCTGGCGTGGCTTTCAAAGCTGCATCTGTCGGCACGTGGGAGGGTGCTGGTTCCGCCTGGGCTGAGTCACCCCGAGTGTCAGGGCTTCATCGGGCAGCTGCATCCCCTCCCAACCCTCGAGCTCCAGTCCTAGAGTGACACCCACATCTGTGGAGGGTACGGCAGTGAAGGGCACGTGTCCCTCCTTGCCAGGCAGGTGGTGGAGAGGCCCGCAAACGTGGGCCCACATGCGGGCTGTGGGTGCAGAGCAGGCGCTGCCTCGACAGCCCTTTGTCTCCTCCCCAGGTCCCCAGGCCGGCCTGGTGGCGGGCTCGAGTGAGGGGCCGGTGGCAGCCAGGGTGCCAGGGGCTGTGAGGCCTCCCTGGCTGGCAACAGAGTGTGCTGTTGGCCCGGGCATTTCCTGCGACACTCTGGGAAGCATCGGGAGAGCGGGGGAGGGCCGAGCCACACTGGTCTGAGCTCTTCCCGTGTCGCAGTGTGGTGTCTGCCACTGGCCTCCGGAGGTCGTCCGCCTCCTGCTGCTGAGAAAGCCGAGGTTGAGGGACTGAGTGTTCGTGGACCACGGAGCCGTGTTTGACTCCAGGAGGCCCTGATTTCCAGGTTCCGCTGTAGCAGCCACAAGCGAAGTGTGAGTTTGAAGCCCTGGCTGTGAGCTCCGTTTGCAATTCTCCCTCCATCAGGTCAGCCCCAGTCGGGCCTCGATTTGAGCAGATGAGACGCGTACTGCCCTCTGGATCACCCCCTGTGCCTGGTCCCCCTGTTTCTCGATGAGTCACCCTACCTCTGACCTTGGCGTCTCCATCCATGGAACTGGCTGGCAGCCCAAGTTGGCCCGTTGTACAGCTGGAGAAACTGAGGCTCAAAGAGGTCAGGTCGTGAGCTAAGGTCACACAGCTGGTGAGGATGCACCCCGTGCCCCTTGCTCTGCTGCCTAGGGCTCTCCAGGTGGACTTGGAGAGCGGGAGGGAGGACCACAAACCTGAGTGGGTGACTGCCACGGGGGCGGGCCCCCGTTGCCCCCACGGAGGTCCTGGGGCCCACTCAGTAGTCTCTGCCTCGCTGCTGGAGGGTGTAGGGGAGATGCCCGTGTCAGCCTCTGGAAGCCTGGACAGTTAATTTTTTTAGATTACATGCCATAAAATTCACCCTTTTCAGGAGAAGAATTCAGTGTGGATTTTTTTTTTCCCCGTGCATTCAGAGTTGCACAATCATCACCGCTAATTCCAGAACATTTTCGTCATCCCCAAAAGAAGAAACCAGGACCCACGAGCCGTCGTTTCCCACCCTGGCCCCTGTGTGCGTGCTGTACCAGAGGGTTTCCCTCTGTGGAGCCACACGGCATCTGTGGCTGCCTTCCCGTGCTCAGCCTGGCGTGGCCGGGCCCCTTCTGGGTGCTGCACAACAACTCGGGGCTTTATTCCTTCCGGGGCCTGGACAGCCATGCGGCCAGATGGTGCCAGAACCCTACTCCCGGGCCTTGGGGGGTGCCCCCCCAAGGGCCCTCCCCTCCCCAATCACAGCAGTGACCGTTCAGTGAGCACATGCTGTGTGTCACCCCCCCACCAGTTCTCAGCGTGGCCCTGGCCTCTGTTCTCTGCTCGTTTTGCTGGCAGGCAAACCTGAGCACCAGGCCCCCATGGCATAAGCCCCAGAGGGGGAAGGTTGGCAGCTCTCAGGACTCATGTCCTGGGACACTGTAGCCTGTGGTTCCCCCACCAGGGCCAGGCCTCCTCTCTCTGAAGGGCCCCCCCACCTTAACGGGGTGAAGGGATTGAGGTAGCCCAGGAGCAACTTTCAGCAGCCCCATCCTCATGGGCCGAGGTGCCACCTGGAGCCAGAACAGCTTCCCAGACCTGCCCGGGGAGCCGCTGGGAGAGGGAGGCTGTAGGCCCCTCACCCTTCTGCCCCTTCTGCCCCTTCTGCCCCTTCGCCCCGCTCCCAAGACCCCAGGGAGAGCTGTACCGACTGAGGCTTCATCAGCCACCAGCTGCCGGAGTGAGTGCCTGTCCTTGCCTAGGGTACGTCCGGGTCACCGTGGACCCTCTCCACCACACCCCTGCACCCCTCCCCTGCTGTGGGAGTGTCGTCGTGTTTTGAGCCAGGAACACTGAGCTTTCCCTCTGCTTCCCCAGCTAATTCTCTCCTCACGTCGTGTCCCGAGGGTACAGTTTAAAAATCCAGTTCAGAGGCAGTGACCGCTGGGCCCCATGCCTCTCTCCCCCGGAGAGAGGCTGCAGAGGGAGAAGTCAGCCCTCAGTGGGGGATTTCTCTTTCCCGAGGCTCCGAAGTGCACACTTTTTTCGTTGCTGCGAAACCAGCCTGCTCAGTCCCCTGTGGCCAGCGTGGCCTGGTGTCTGGCCCCTGGAGGTTGGTTGCCCCTGCGGGAGGTGATTCTCCACCCACCTAGGAAAGGCTAATCAGTTGAGCATTAGGGGTTCTAGTTCACGGCCTGGCTATGACCCTGGCCACGCCTTACGTCTCTGAGCTTCTGTCTCTTTAGGGTGAGGGTAGCACCTGGACCTCATGGATTCGGCTGCTTGCATGAGCATGTGCTTGCTCCAGCACAGCAGCTGTGTGCCCTGGCCGAGGGCCGTCACGGCCATCACAGCCCCTCTACCCTGCCACCCCCACAAACACCACCGCCATCTGCTGTGCCCTGCCGCCTCCCATCCCAAGCAGCCCAGCCAGGGTCTTGAGGGCCCTTGCAGGGGCCGGGGCGGCCTGGGAAGGCGAGTGTCTCCTGAGTGGGTCTCTCCAAGATGCCGCAGCTACGCGCCGGGCCTCGGGGTGGCCAAACTGGACCTGGGCCGTCTGGGCTGCAGGACCGCTGCCTGTGCCGACCACGTGGGGCATGTCGGGGCCCAGGGTGGCCTCTCTCCATCACCAGGTCCCTGTGTTCACCCCGTGGAAGAAAGGGAGTGGCCTGGCTTACACCACACAGAGTCTTGGGCTGTACGTCTAGGTCTGACTTCAGTGCACCTAGGGGATCCTCTGTGAGTAGCAGGCCAGGGGGCTCCATCTTGAACCGAGGTGTCACATGAGCTGTACCCCTGGCATCTGTCATCAGCTGGTGGGTCCAGCCCCTCATTACCCTTGTCACCAAAATGGTGTCCCCCTGGGCTACGCCACCTTACCTCTGCCTGGGAAGCTGCTGGGCCAGCTCCAGCCCTGGCCTGGCCTTCCTTCCCCACCAGTCCCGCCACCAGAATCTCTTCTGGACAGACACCGCCCCCAACTAGGGAATGAGTCTCAGCTGAGGAGTCCCAAGACCTGCTGTCACAGGTCCTGACCCCTCTGAGCCTCCCAGTCCCCTCCTGGCCTTGCAGGGCATGCCAGGTAACCCCAGGTCACCTGTGGGCTCTCTGGTGCTGGCTGAGTGGCTAAGCAGGGGTGTGAGACGGCCTCGTTTGTGCTCTCGCTGCCTGGCCCTGCTGGGGTCTGACCGCCGCTCACCTCACCCTGGGAGCCTCCTTAGCCTGACCCTGCCCATCTGCCCCCCACAGAGGGCAGGCCTGGTAGCCGTGTCCCCGCTGTCCCTGAGCATGACAGGGCAGGGGCTGCTGCCAGGCGGCGGCTCTCACAAGCTGTGTGGCAATCTGCTCGCCTCCGCGCCACAGCAGGCGCCTCCCGTGGGGCCGCAGTGGCCGTCTGCTAGGGGCGGGGCTGCAGAGCTGAGAGCCTGCGTGTCCTCGCTGCCTGGGAGGGGGATGAGGGACATGCTCGGGACGCTCAGGGCCCTGCCACCCCCACCGCCGGGGGCACACTGAACCAGTCCTAACTCTGATCTGCTCCCGTCCCTGTGTGTGCTACCTACCTCTTCCAGAGGCTGATGGTCACACCACGTGTTTCCTTTACCCGTGGAGAGTGCCAGGGGCTTGGCTGCGCAGGCAGAGCCGGCCTCCTCGGGCAGCTGTGGCCTGGGGGCTGGACTAGATGGGGGGAGCAAGGGTGGGCTCTGAAGCCTTGTTGGCCCATTCAAAGCCCGTGTCCAATCCTCCTGCAAAGGGTGCCGGGCACGTGACGGTGCCCCCCTGAGCCCTGTGGGACAGCTGAGCAGCCTCGCCAAGCTGGCATCTGTGCAGAGCCCAGGACCATTTCTGTCGCTTGTGGAACAACCAAGCTCCCCTGGTTTTATTTGGATGTGACACAAGGAGGATGACGAGGGTGGCAATGGTGGCAGCTGGACTTGAATTTCTAGCCCTCGTTCAGGTCCAGAGCCCTGAACACCGGGTCCCCAGCCAGCTTCCTTCCTCAGCGTCTGTTGGCTGCCTGCCTCGTCTTGTCACTGGCTTTGCAGGCGGGTCTGGTTACCAAGGTCCCATCCCTGAGTCCTAGGGAGGCTGGGGAGCGTCCCTCCCACTGTGTCAGTTTGGAGGTGTGACTCTGCCTACCAGCGTACCCACCACAAAACCGTTGTGGGCGAGGGTGGGACTCGCCTGTTCTGCTGCCACCTGAAATCTGTCTCTGTCGAAGACAGCAACAAAACAAACGGAGGGAGAAAAGATGCCGCCTGGCGCTCTCTCTGCGTGTGTGTGTCAGCCGTGCGGCTGGCGGGCTTGACGAGGCGGCGTCTCCTTGTGGGTGTCTGCAGCCCCGTCTGTCTCTGCAGGTGTGAGCTCCCACTGGGGTGCCCTTCGAGCCTCTCCCTGCTCTTCTGTCCGCCGGGCTGGGGTTCTGGAGGGAGACAGGCACACGTGCCTGCGGGCTGAGCACTGGGCAGGATGGGAGAGAAGGTGGGTTAGGCGGGGTGGAAGTGACCAGAGCCCTGGGCTCGTGGGTGGTACCCAGCCCTGGTTACTCAGAGCACGAGGCCTCTCCCGTCCTCTTCCTCGCTCCCACCTCCCCCGCAGTGCACCCTTTTTGGACTCTTGTGCACCCTCGCACAGCGGCACTGTCCCTCAGTCGGGAGCCTGCTGTCCTTCTCCGTCGTCATCAGCTAGTCATCAGTCCCTGGAAATGCACTTGGTAATGAAGACCTGCTTCTCGCCTTTGCTGGTTTGGGTTTGGTGACAGTCACATGACAGTAGGTGAGGCCCAGGAGTGTGCTGGTGGCTGGCAGGTCGGGGAGGCCCTGAAGTCTTTCAGCAGGTTTTTCCTGGACTTCAGCTGGGCCCAGGGTAGCTGTGCTTGTGCCCCATGCCCAGCCGTCCCTGCCGTGAGTCTGGAGGGTCTCCCAGCCCGTTTGCCTTTGAGGGGACCTCCGTCTCCCTGCCCCATGGGCTTCCGTTCCCACCAGGCACAGGTTGGGTTTTAACTTCAGGGTCCACTGTTCCCATTCCCTTGGGGACCTTCCAGGGAGAGGAGGCAGGACCAAAACTGGGGCAGTCTAGCTGGGAGGCTTCCTGCGGGTGCCATAGCTGCCCCGGGCCTCGCGTGCAAAGGGGTGGGAGTCAGCCGCCCCGCCCCTTTCCGCTTCCAGATGGCGTGTGTCTGCCAGGCCCGGGTTCCTGCACCCTGGTGGAAATGGGGATGGCAGCGGAGCAGCCCAGAGAGGTGCAGGGCGTGTGGGAGGCTGTGTCTCCCAGCAGGACCACTGTGCGCACCAGGCCTAAAGGTTCACTCATCCACCAGCCAGAGTCATGGTGTCCACAGGGCCATGACAGCCTGACAGAATTCTCTGTGTGTCAGGCTGGCCCAGGTACCAGTTCAGGATAACCCAGGGCCCAACCACGGCCGAAGAAAGGAGAGCGGGGTGGGGGCCGGCGAGCGGAGCAGAGGGTCCTCCTGCTCGCCGCCCGGCGCTGGGTCTCAGGCTGCCACCCACACCGGGGCCAAGCTCCGCTGGGGCTGCCTCCTGCTGGCGCTGAGCAGAGCTGTGCGGTGCCGCCCCGCCAGCCCTGCGTGGCTCTTGGGATGGTGGCCTGAGCGAGGGTCCCTTTTCAAAGCAGTGCCTCAGATGGTCAGGTGTTCTCTGTGTTCTCCCTCTGTCACCCCTCTGAGCTGAGCAGCCCCACTCAGCTCCGGGTCAGGCCCTGCACACTCCGCAGCGTCCCTCCCGGGCGAGAGGGGTGAGGGTGGTCCTGTCGTGACACGGCCCTCCCTCTCTGTTCAGGGCGTGCGGTGGCGCTCAGTCACCGTTGACGGGGCTGGTTAAGCGCACAGACTCGCTGCTGGGGCTGCTGCAGTGTTGTAGTTTCTGTTTTCAGGCCTCACGCCCCTCCCCCACGGCAGCTTTGGGGTCTCAGCTGCTAATTACATGTGCCCAGGTGGCCGCGGGTGCTAATCCCCGAGGTCAGACAGCAGAGGTGACACTGAGCACTCTGCCTCTTGTCATCTCCAGCCCGCATGCCTCCGGTTAATGACAGCACGGCCCGTGCCGCAGCCGCAGCCGCCCCCTTCGAACAAGGGTCGCTAATTGGCGGGTGCGTGGTCCAGGATCGATGGAGCTGGAGCACTCTGGCTGGCGGCCGGCGGCCGGCGGCCGGCGGCCCCGCCCTGCAGGATTACGCGTTAATTGTGGATGGGCTCCCAGGTGGGCCCCCACCCCCGCCCCGAGCTCCCGCATTCTTAAAAAGGAGGCTGGTGCAGAGACTAAAGACAGAGGGTGGTGTGGGGTGGGGAGAGCGGGGCTGTTGGGTGCTCCTGTCCCCGCGGCCCGGAAGCCAGTGCAGGTGGGGCCGAAGGTGTCTACTTTCATCTTCCCCCAGCCCTGGAGGACCAGAGCCCACCTGGCCTTTGACCCCAACTTGGCCCCTGGCAGCTGCAGCCTCTGCCTTGAAGAATAGGGGCCCTGGGTGTCTGTGCTTTAGTTTTTTACTTTTTTGGCTCCAGACCATGAATATCCACCCTCCCTTCACTCATAGGCAGTTCAGACAGGGCCACGCAGGGTGCAACCTGGGCACATAGTAGGTCCTTTGGACAGCCAAGCACCCGAGGCTGAGTGACATGAGCTTTATGGGCGGTGGCCGCATCACCACCACTCACAGCAGCCACTAGGTGATGCACCCAACCGCCCATCAGTGACGATGGACAAGCACAGTGGTCCCTTTCTACAGTGGCGTGTCACTCAGCCGTGCGAGGAACGCAGTGCTGATGCACACCACGACGTACACGCGCCATAAAACCACCACGCTGAGCGGAAGCAGCCAGCCACACAAGGCTGCACGTCGTGTGGTTCCACTGGCACGGGGTGCCCAGAATAGGTGAATCCGGGAGGCAGAAAGCAGACTGGTGATTGCCAGGGGCTGGGGGTGCTAGTGGGTGTGGGGCTTCTTTCTGGGTGTAGAAGACGCTCTGAACTAGTGGTGGTGGCGGGCGTGAACGCACGGAATGAACACGGCTGAGGCGCAGGCGATGGGTGCGGTCTGTGGTGTGGGTGTCGTATCTCAATAAAGACCCCACAGATCAGAGGAAGATCGGTAGCTATTTCACGGCAATCCCTTTTTGAAAGAGAAAGATCCCTGCCTAGTTTTTTTCCCCCCAAATATTTAAAAGGGGCTTTTTATCAGCATCTAAGTACCTGCAGACAAGTACACAGACCATAAGCACCCAGCGGGATGGATTTGCAGAGTGAACCCGCAGATCCAGAAGCAGAGTGAGCCCCCCCCCCCCCCAGCTGCCCCCAGCAGGTACAACTGTCTGGATTCTGTGCCCGTGCCTGCATTTTCTGCTTTCTCCACTCGGTGGTGGTGTGACTGTCCACGTGCCTAAGGCTCTGGCTGCCTCTCGCCCTGCCTCGTGCTATCCTGAGACCACGCAGGCTCTGTCCTTTTAGCTGCTGGTGCGCCTTGAGGTAGTTTCAGGTCCACGGGTACTAGGACCCCAGACTGTGACTTCAGTGGACATCAGCCCTGTTGTGCTGGGTACAGACCCAGGAGCAGGATGCCAGGCCAGGCCCTGGGCAGATGGCAGAGCCTGGGGAGACACGGGCAGTTTCCCAAAGCTGCACCGACCTGGGGAGGGTGTGGGTGCCCCAGCTCACCATCAGGATTTCCCTCCATCAGCCTGTCGGAGTGGACAGCAGCCCACTGCGCCCCTGGTGCTGCTGGGTCAGTGCCAGCCAGCACCGCTCCCACCGTGGTTCTGCAGCTGGTTTCCTGGTGGGTCTCACCGATATGGGCAGCCCGTCTGTTCCAGAACCTTGGCGGCGTCCTCTGGGGAAGGCAGGCCACTCACGTCATCCTCTGTTGGCTGTCTGACCTGGAGGCTGGGATCTAGACCCCAGTGCTCGCTTCTAGGGATTTGCCTGACCGACTGGGGGGTCACAAAATTCTAGGGCGGTTGGCTGGTCCATTTGGAAAACCAGGACAGCTCCCCTCTCCCTCTGCAATTCCTCACTGCCCACCTGGCGGGGCACTGACAGGTGGGAGCTGGGGGTGAGGGGGCCTGGCCTCGTTCTTGGCGTTGATGAGCAGAACGCCCTGCTGTGCAGCTCTTGGGGCCCAGCCTGCGGCTTGGGTGGGGGCAGGTCTGGCTGGACTGGGTGTCTCCCCGCAGGGAGAGCCACAGGGAGGAGGCCAGTCAGGAGCACCTTGCTCAGGGCAGAGCTCTGCCCCTCTCTGTGGGGCCTCAATACAAGTCACTCTGCCTCCTGCTCGTGCCACCGAGGCCGCGCTCGGCTGGCCAGGGCCCCGGGTCAGAAAGAAGGAAGTGCACCGTGGCGGGTTCTTCATCTCACTGATGCCCGGCCGCCAAGGTCATCTCGGAGCACCCGTGAGGCAAAGGCTTTATTCAGCCATATGAGAGTGGCCATTTGAGGGGTGTGGAGACAAGTGTCCCTGGGACAGACACAAGTTCTGAGTAAAATTCGGGGAGGGTGCCTGGAAGCTGATGGAGTTGTCCTTCCAGAAAGGGAGACTGTTGGTGCCTGCTCCCCCACCTGCCGGGGCCAAGGGGCCTTAACTGTGGCTCTACCGGACATAGGGTGCCCCACTGTCCTCCCAGAGGGGTCAGCAGTTGCCTGTTGAGTCCAGGAGTGAGATGGGGCATCTCCTGGCCCCTACTTGGGACTGTCAGCAGCAGCCACCAAGGCTGGCACCCCAAGTCTGGACGAGAACCATTCACGTACCAGTTCTGACCACCCGTCCTGCCCCCCACTCCAGCCAGCAGAGCATGCTCAAGGTCCCCCCTGCCCCCCACCCAGGCTCAAGGTCCCCCTGTGGCCTTGCCCACCTGGTACCTGGCACCAGGTGACTCTGCTGTGATGCAGTGCAGCCAAGGGCTGCCTGCTGGCCTTGGTGCCGCTCGCAGCGCTCAGGCGAGGTCTGCGTCTGCCCGCGGGGGCCGTGAGCTGGGGTCGGGCGCGGAGCTGTCCGAGTCAGCGGTTGAGGCTCTCTGTCCTTCTCTTGCAGGGTCTTCACTGAGCAGTGAGTCATCCCCCGTGTCCTCTCCAGCCACCAACCACAGCTCCCCGGCCAGCACACCTAAGCGCGTGCCCATGGGCCCCATCATTGTTCCCCCGGGGGGCCACAGTGTCCCCAGCACGCCCCCCGTGGTGACCATCGCCCCTACCAAGACTGTCAATGGCGTCTGGAGGAGTGAGAGCCGGCAGGTGAGTTCCCAGGGCACTTGGTGGAGCTAGATGTGGCCACAGGTCACAGGTGCGGGCAAGGAGGCCTTCCGTAGGGGAGGACTGGATTTGGGGTTCAAATTCCTCACGCCTAAACTTGTGCTCAGCAAGCACCTCTGTGGGCCTGGCAGGCTCTGGAGGCCGGCGGTCTGAGGTCCAGGAGCCAGTGGGCCAGTCCCCTCCGAGGCCCCTCTCCGAGGCCCACAGACGGCAGTCTCCTCCCTGTGCCCTCATGTGGTCTTCCCTCTGCGCCTGTGTCCCCGCCACTGCCGACACGGACACCAGTCACACTGGGTCAGGGGCACCCTCCCGGCTTCACTAGTCACCCCTTCAAAGGCCTGTCTCCAAGCAAAGTCACGGTCTGAGGTCCTGGGGGCTGGGGCTTGAACGTGAATCGGGGGGATGCACTAATGTGGTTTAGCCCACAACCCCACGTAAAGGGCTCCAAGTGGTACTTGCACGTCACAATCACTTAACAAATAGTAGCTGTTGTTACTGCCTATTGCTCAGACATGGGATTGAAAGAGGCGAAAGCCAGCCCCCTTTTCCATGTGCCACATTTCTTTGCTTCGGTCCTGTTGACACCTGCCTAGGGGGCCCTTCCTAACACTTAGGGGCCCCATGTGTGGCCGCCACCAGTGCCCTGCCTGTGCAGCAGGAGCGGGGAGCCGCCCTCAGCCGGCCCAGGGCTCCCCCCACACCCGCGCCCCCCACACCTGGTACTCCCTGCCCAGAGGACCCCTTCTAATTAAGACACTGTCGCTGTTCTTCTCTCTTGGAGTTTTCTGCCTAGTTCCCTGAGGGATAGCACCACTTGGAAATACTAATTAAACCACAAGGAAAGTAGGGGCGGGGGGGCCCCCACCTTGGCCCATCTCAGCTCTGCCCTGCTGGGGTGGGGGCTGGCATCAGCTTGACCGCTAGGGGTCTGTCTGCATTCTGCCCTTGGGGGTGGCGTCCGCCAGGCAGGGCCTGACCTGGGTGATGGTCCCCGGGCACCTTGGATTCTGGTGGGGATCCCTGTAAACAGCTGTGGTGGCCTGGGTGTGGCCCTGGCTTGACCCCCACGTTGGAGGTGACAAGCCCTCCTGGACTGTCACCTAGCCCAGTTCCCCCTCGTGCTTTCCCAGAAGCTGCTGCCTGGGCACCATCTGCTCTGCCCAGGGTGCAGTTTGGAGACGGGAGGGGCAAAGCAGGGCCTGGCAGGCGGACTCCGGCCAGAGGGGCTGGGAGCCGCCGGAGCTGCCCCTAGTCCTGGTTTGAGGGGGGACAAGGGTCCTTTCCCCAAGTGTCCTGCCTTCAGAGGGGACCGTTGCCCCTCATTGTCAGCTGTCTGGCAGTCGGCCTTGACCTCGGGGCCCAGCCACCTGGCTCAGACAGCTGCGCTTCCTTGGCTCCCCCCTGACTCACTCGGTCTCCGCGGTTTTTGAGTCCTGCTGTGTCCCTGGCTGGTGCTGGCTGCCTCAGCCCGAAACACCCTCTCTGCTCCCACCCAGCAGGGGCTGCTGCTTCCATTTGCTCCAGGACCCAGGATGCCTTATAAACAGGCCTCCTCCCGGCTGCTCCTCCCTCAGAAACACTGACTAACCCCTGCTAACCTCCAGAGAGGGCCGGGCCACAGATCTGCTCCAGCCGTTGGCAGCAAATGAAACTCTGATGCCACCCGGGGGGTGGGAGGACGGGAGGACGGGAGCGGGATTAGCGGTTGATGTATGGCTCATCAGCTCAGCACAAAGGCTCAGTGGAGAATTTAATCCTTCTGGGGAGGGGAGCTCAGGGAGAGGCGTGAGGGCAGGAGAGGGGGGTCACTTCCTGAAGTGCTAGCCCAGGAGTCGTGGGGGGGCCTCCTGTGTGGTTGGGGTGGGACGGGGTCAGGTCGGGTTGAGGGGCCTTCAGGGTCCCTTCTCTGGGGTCACCGAGACTTCCCAGGTAGTCGGAACTTGGAAAGGACCGGTGAAATGAAAAATAGTCTATTTTAAAGCTAACAGGGCATGTCCTGTCTGTCTGACTGGAAACCTCTCTAATCACCAGAGAATGAAGGATTTTCCTCCTTCCCTGCCTCCCCCTCATTCCTCTTCCTTTCATCGCTGCAGCTGCGCCCGCAGCCGTGCAGCCGCGGTGCGGGAATGAAAGGCTGCCCACAGATGCTCCTCGGTGCGTGCCTGGCTGCTGGGGACAGCCGTGGGGGCCCAGCCAGCGCTCTTGGGCTGCCTTGGGGTGGCCGGCTGCACCTCCGGGGCCTGGCCCGGGCCGGGGTCTGCTGCCTCGGCCCCTCCCACCCTGGGCAGCCCGAGTGTGCCCTCCAAGCTGAGCTGACCTCATTCCCAGGTGCCTGTCACAAGCTTAGCAGGGCACCAGCCAGATGGAAGGCATGTGGGTCTGGCCCACTGAACCCCCTGCCTGCCGCCTCCCCCTCCACCTCTGGCTTCTCCTACTCCTGGCTTGTCTCGGCCAGGCTGGGACAAGGTGCCATCTGGCCCAGCTGCCCTTCAGCAGGGTTTTGTCCCCCCAGGAGAGAAGGGGGCTCTACTTCATGGTGGCCCCAGTGAGGGGTGGGCCCCTGGAGCTGGTTGGTGTAGGCCGGGTCCTGGTGACAGGGGTTGGCTCGCACTCGGGCTGACCGGCCTCGTGCCAGGCAGGGTGAGGGTGTGCGGGAGAACCAGCGAGCCCCCCCTTGGAGGCAGCCCCTCGGCTGGCAGTGTAGGTGGTGGGAGTGCGGGCACAGGGACGCCTCCGGGCTCCGTGCTGCACTGCTGTGCGTGAACCCCTCCCCCACGCCCCCATGTTTCTCACCCGCCTCCCGGCCGCACCAGCACGTCATCCTTGATGCTCTGAGCTGGGGCTGCAACTGGAAGCTGAGGCACAGGAGGTGGCGTAAGGGAGGAGCTGTGTCCTTAGGTGAGCTGGGAGCCACCCCACTGCCCACGTAGGCAGCTGGGGGACACCGAGCCCCTGTGTGGAAAGAAGTCTCTGGGAAACGGGAAATGGGAGGCGGGAGTTCTGGGCTCCCAACTCTAACCCAGGGTGCTGGGGCATGTGTGGGTCCCGTCCTTGATGCCCGCTGGCTGAATGCCCCTTCTGGGAAGGGCAAATCAGAGTTCGTGAACCCACGAGGACCTCTCGGCAAGGGTGGGGGGGTGCCCGCCAGCACATGGGAAGGGAACAGATGTTGCTGCTCATTAGAAATTCCAGTCAGCGGCTTGTCTTCTTCAATTAATTACCGCTGACGTGTCTTCGGGAGGACTGTGGCGGCTCGGCGGCTGCCTGGCTGGGGCCTGTGTGGTGCTGGGAGCTGACGGGTGGACAGGGGCCTTCTCTGTGAGCCTCAGCTGCCCCACGAGGGGCCTGCCCCGCAATGCCCGCCCCTCCCCACCCACATGGGGATTCAGATCATCCGGGGCTCTGTCACCCCCGCCTCCCAGCTCTGAAGAGGACAATGGGCAGAGCAGGGAGGGCAGGGGCTGGAGGGGCAGGGAGCCAGGTGCCCCCTCAGGGGTCGGGCCCTCAGGCCCAGGTGTGCCACCACGTGTCTCGTGGTCATTCCTAGATGTGCTCCTCGGCCACCGTGTCAGCAAGACGTTCGAGGGTTGTGACCCCGCTCCTTTTCCAGTGCTTGGCCAGGGACTTGGAGCAGACAGACTTGGGCTTCTGCCCTGGGAGCCCCGCCTGCTCTCTCATGCCCTAGCTGCTGTCTGATCAGCAGCAGCCACTCCTGACATCATGCAGGTCAGGCCCAGGGAAGGAGGGCCTCCCTGGGAAATGGCTCAGGAGTATGTGGCCGCAGCTCGGGACCCTGGAGCGGAGGCGGAGGGCGGCTGTCGCAGTGATGGCGCTCTGGGGGACGGTGGTGCCCCAGAGTCCAGGGAGAGCCCTGGCTGCTCTCAGTGCTGCTCCCTGGGCCGGCCTTCCACTCCCTTTCAGCCACTTAACATGATGAGAGCAGTCAGAACCTTCCGATGGTGTGATTTCTTGGGACTGGCCGCTCCTGGGGGTGGGTGTGCAGAACAGCCCTCTGTGTGGCTGGGCTGCCCTTGGTCCTCGCAGGGGTCTCTTGCTCTCCCTGCATGCCTTGGGTCAGCCCTGCTCTGGGTCCTTGGGCTCCCTCCCCCCCCACCGCCCCAGGTTCCAGATGACTCCATCCAGGAGTCCGGGGCAGGTGGGGCCGTAGCCCGTAGCCATCTCCCACTCAGTGTGCATGAAGGTGTCCCCGGACAGGTCTGGCCAGTCAGCCCCGTGGCTGCCTGCTCTGGCTGGTGCCAGGGCCTCCCCAGGGGCTGGCTGTGATGTGGATTTCAGCTGTCAGCTCAGCGGACACATTGGCCCCAGGGGGGTGCCTGTGCGCACCTGGAGATCAGTGAGCGAGGCCCTGTGGTTGTGTCAGGCCTGCTGCTGGGCAGAGCTCACCAGTGTCACCCAGCTCTTCAAGTTTGGGTTCAGAGCTAATGGGGCCTGTGGGAGGTCCATGCTGTGTGGGGTGGAGCGTCTCTCCTCTCTGCCGTGTCCCCTCATGGACACTGGGTACTTGTCTTGGTGACCCCAGTAACCTTGCAGGAGGCTCTGTCCTTCCCCATCGCACCAAGGAGGGTGCAGCCCCCAGGTGGGTTCCAGACCAGGTGCGTTCTTCACTGGGACCTGTGTTTCCTTTGTCACTGTTCTGCCTCCAGTGCCACACACACTGCAGGTCGGGGCAGAAAACTCTAAGGGAGGGACAGTACTGGAACATGCACTAAACCTGAGGATTTTTGGTGAGGCTGGAGGAAGAGTGGCCCCCCCATCCTGGCTGGCAGCCCGCCCCGCCCCCACCCTGACCCAGTGTGGTCTGTCGCCCGCAGGACGCCAGCTCTCGGGGCAGCAGCAGTGGCCGAGAACGCCTCATCGTGGAGCCCCCACTGCCCCAGGAGAAGGCAGGGGGCCCGGCCATCCCCTCCCACCTGCTCAGCACCCCCTATCCCTTCGGCATCTCCCCCAGCTCAGTCGTGCAGGACTCCCGGTTCCCACCACTCAAGTGAGTCTGGGGGCTGGGTGCTCGGACGGGCATGTGTGCTCAGGGTCCAGGTCCCTGGGGCTGGGCCTGCAGCCTGGAGTCTACACCAGCTGTCTCTGAGGGTCACCCAGTTGACGGCTCAGCCCTGGGCCTGTGGCCCTGGCCGTCTGCAGTCTGTTTCCACGCCAAGGTGATGGCTGGCTCTCCCATTCTGCTTGAACGCCGGCTCTGGTCCCAGGGGTGAGGGGTCCCTCTGGGCTGCAGGTAGCAGGCACGTGCCTGCTGGTGAGGACAGCGGGGACCAGACAGGCGAGGAGTAGCAGCTGCCCACCTCTGCGCCCTGGGCCTCCTGCCAGCACTGGTGTCTCGTTAGTGAGAACCGGAACCTGTCCCCAGAGACTTGTCCTTGCTAGGGAGGTGGCGACAGGGGGAGCGTGGGGAGGCTGACTCATTCCCCAGCCAGGAGCAAGCGCTCCGCTCACCTGCCTCTCACCCTGCCTACAGCCTGCAGCGGCCTGTGCACCACGTGGTGCCCCCCAGCACCGTGACCGAGGACTACCTGAGGAGCTTCCGGCCCTACCACACCACCGAGGACCTCCGCATGTCCTCCCTACCTCCCCTTGGCCTGGACCCTGCCACTGCCGCAGCCTACTATCACCCCGGTTACCTGGCCCCGCACCCCTTCCCCCACCCGGCCTTTAGGTGAGTGGTCCAAGAATCCCCCTCCCCACACCGTCCCTACTGAGTCACCAGGCCATTACCCCACACGCCCTCGTGTTCAGACACTAGTCTGCTCGTGACAAAACGGAACCTGGCCAGGAATATGTTTCTCACGTTCTGGGGGCCAGACTTCCCCCCACCCTCTCGGATGAGCCTTTGGGGTTTGCCCTGGCAGAAATTCCCCTTGTCTGAGTTGTCATTTCCCCACTTCTTCCCTCCGTCGTTGGCCCCCCGGCCGCCCGAACTGTTCACAAAGCACCAGATTTAGGTAGAAGAGAGGGACTCCTTTCTGTGCAGCCATCTGGCGCAAACGTGGCGGTCATTGCTCTCTGCAGAAGCTTCCAGAACCTGAGCCTGATGGGGCTATGGTTACGCTGTGGACCACGCTGATGTGGCCACCAGTGTGGCCTGGAAAGGCCCTGGCCTGGCTGAGCCTCGAAGTGGCAGGCAAGGCCTCAGAGCCCCAGGCTGCTGGCATCTTGGGGCTTTTCTCCTCCAGGCGCTTTGGGCTGGCCGTGGATGTGACATCAGCTGAGCCTTTGTGGAGGCTACAGGACCAGGTCCTGCCTTTTTCTGTAGCTCTGGTATTCACTGGCCTGTCTTCTTGGCACAGGATGGATGACTCCTACTGCCTGTCTGCCCTGCGGAACCCCTTCTACCCCATCCCCACGCCTGGCTCCCTTCCTCCACTGCACCCGTCGGCCATGCACCTCCACCTCTCCGGGGTCCGCTACCCTCCTGAGCTGTCCCACTCATCCCTGGCGGCACTGCACTCAGAGCGGATATCCAGCCTCAGCGCTGAGAGGTGAGTCGTGTCCCGAGTCAGCATCCTGCGCTTCCCCAGCCTCCGTGGCAGTGGAGAAAAGCCTGGCTGGGCCCTGGCTTTGCCACTCTGTGGCTGGGTGGCTCCTCGGCCACTCCTGTGTGTGGTCTGCTGGCCTGTAAACAGAACAGTGACAGCTGGTGCTTCTTGGTGACTGCTGGAAATCAGCACCTCCTGCGTGAGCTTCAGTGAGGCTTCGGGCATTAGCACCGGCTCACGTCTCACTGACTCTGAGATTCTAACACCCCCCTCTGTGCAGGTCAGAGTGCTGGGGTTTCCCATGAAAACTCCAGGCTTGGCTGCCGTCAGCTTCTCCTTCCTGGGGGTTGGTGGTGGTGGACTCCTCCGGCTCCCCTGCACAGTGGGGCTCAGCCCCCTTTCCCGCTCCTCACAGGCTGCAGATGGATGAAGAGCTGCGGCGGGAGCGCGAGCGTGAGCGCGAGCGAGAGCGAGAAGCTGACCGTGAGCGGGAGAAGGAGCGGGAGCGAGAGAAGGAGCGGGAGCGGGAGAAGGAGCTGGAGCGGGAGCGGGAGAAGGAGCGGGAGCGGGAGCTGGAGCGCCAGCGGGAGCAGCGGGCCCGGGAGAAGGAGCTGCTGGCCGCCAAGGCGCTGGAGCCAGCCTTCCTGCCCGTGGCGGAGCTACACGGGCTGCGCGGCCATGCCACGGAGGAGCGGGCCAAGCCCTCGGAGCAGCTGACCCCAACCCGCGCAGGTACCCAGGGCAGATGCGGCAGAGGCAGACCTCGGCCCCCCAGGGTGGGCTGACTGCAGTGGTGTGCTGGCCGGTGCCTGGCAGGCAGCGCCTGAGGGGAAGGCCTGATCCCATGGCACCCGCCGACGTCCCCAACAGAGGCTCCCACCATGGCTGGTTGCAGCCACAAACCTGGGGCCACGAGACGCGGAGTTGGGAAGAGATGCTCAGTGGCACACGGCACAGACACAGTAGACATAGATCACCTCGAGAGTGTGCACGATGATCAAATGTAGCAAAAGGATTAGGAAGTCATGAACTTTGAGTGCTTTTTACCTTTGTTTTTAACATTTAATTTCATTATAAGTACTTGTATCTGACTTCCAGTAAGGGTTTACTTACTAACTGGCTCGCCTGGTTCCTAAAAATGTAACAGCCTGCTCTCATGAGCCAGCCTGTGCCTGCCTGGCCCTCCGCTGCCGGTGGGTCAGCCCTGGACTCGGTGCGAGCAGCACCTGCCAGTGCCCACATTTCCCTTGGGACAAAGCACACTTTAGGGAAGCATCCGTGAGGCCCCTGTGGTTGTCTTAGTTCTGGCTGTGGGGCGGCAGGCAGTCTGAGCAGTCAGGGGCAGGAGAGGAGACAGGAGCGAGCCAGTCCTGCTGAGATGTGGCTTTCTCCCTCTGCAGAGAAGCTGAAGGAGTCGAGCCTGCAGGTGCCCAAGCCTGTGCAGCACCCCTTGCACCCAGCACCTACTCCCCATCACACCATGCCCAGCCTGCTCTCCAACCACGGCATCTTCTCTCTGCCGGGCAGCAGCGCTGCCACGGCCCTGCTTATCCAGCGCACCAACGAGGAGGAGAAGTGGCTGGCTCGGCAGCGGCGGCTGCGGCAGGAGAAGGAGGACCGGCAGTCGCAGGTGTCGGAGTTCCGGCAGCAGGTGCTAGAGCAGCACCTGGACATGGGCCGGCCCCCGGTGCCCACAGAGCCCGAGCACAGGCCTGAGAGCGCCAGGTAGGGCTCGCTGGCTGAGGGCGCGTAGGAAGACATTTGTCAGACTCAGATCTGTTTCCAGCCAGCCAACTCTCGTTGAGCACCTCTGGTTTGCCCAGCACCCTGCTGAGCATTTCACTTCCTGCGTTTCATTTTCGTGTTCTAACTGCTGTTTGCCCAGGGAAACAGACTCTGAGGAGGGACAGAAGGTGCTCAGAAGCACCCTGTCCCTAAGGAATGAAGTCCACCAGGCCAGTGTCCAGAGCTGGGGCCTGCCCATGCAGCCCAGCTGTGTCTCCAAGGGGACACACATGGCATTGAAAAGCATTAGGGAGAAGCTTTAAATAATCACTACAGCCTGTTCTTTCTGTCTTCCTGTTTTCAAGCTCAAACTTTAAGATAGGGAGACTGCCTTTAATTTTTATTTAAGTAAAAACATTATTGATTTTGTAAAGAAAACATGCACCCATTTCCTGGCCCCACTGTAAAAGAGTTCACTGGTAGGCACTGGTGCCTGTCTCGGCCCCCCAACTGCCCACACTTGCATGTGACCTTGGCCCCTGTGCCCCATTCTTATAGCTGCCCCCCAGGCCTCCCTGCTTCCACCTGTAGGTCTCACTCATCTGTTGTCCCCTACCTTACTCCTCAGCTCTCCAGGGCTCATTCCAAAGGGCGGGGCTGAGACCTGTAGCCAGACCTCCGAGCCCTGTCTGGGCCTGCCCTGGGGACTCAGGGACACAGATGTGCACTCTCTCTGGGCCTCCATTTCCTCAGCAGTGCACAAAGGGGGTTGGGTGGGAAGATTTCTGAGTGCTTTTCTAGCTCTTGCCCATCATCTTGACTGGTATAAGAAGCATTTGGGTGTCTGGGCATTTTAAAGGTCTGCTTGTTCCCTCCCTCCCTCCCTCCCTCCCTCCCTCCCCTCTAGCTTTTGGCTGGCTGGTGTGTTTTCTTGCTGTGTCCTGGGCTCGACTGGCCCAACCAGCAGCCCTGCCTGGGTGTCTGCTGTTGAGTAGGGCAATGACGGGACTCGCTGGGCTAACTGGGTGTGGCTGGGCGTGAGCTGGTTGGGTCTTCCCACAGCCTCGGGCCTGCCGTCTGCCTCTCTGGGCCCACCTTGAGGTCACACAGACGCTTAGCCGAGTCTGTTTGTGAGCTGTTCCCTGCTCCTCTATCTCCCCTCATGCCCAGGGGACTGGGAGAGCAGCCAACACATGTCCGCATCTCCTGATAAAATCTGGAGCTCCGGTTCCCTCGGGCATGTTCCACAGCTCAGGGCCCCAGCATCCTGGTGCGGCTTGCCAGGACTCCAGCTGGGACTGCCTCCACCTCAGGGCCTGCAGCCCCACGCAGGCCTCGGGTGTGGGTGAGTGGCTCCCAGCTCTCACCCGGCCTTGGTGGTCCCCCACAGCAGCAGGTGGCACGCTCAGCCTTACAGCAGCATACATGTGACGTTCTGACCAGCCCTTGTGCTCCGAGCTAGACAGCCATTCAGTGCTTGGCTCCTGTGCTTGAAATATTTATCCTGCGGACATGTTTTATTCCTTTATTGTTTACTTAACAATGAGCTGTGGTTCCCTGTTGTACTCCGCTG
The DNA here is from genome assembly GCA_004024845.1 of Tonatia bakeri. Taxonomy (NCBI): domain Eukaryota; kingdom Metazoa; phylum Chordata; class Mammalia; order Chiroptera; family Phyllostomidae; genus Tonatia; species Tonatia bakeri. The sequence goes on along the minus strand of PVIA01002211.1, from coordinate 55,469 downwards.
ATTAGAGGCAGTGCGGTGGCATCGGGGTTATCTCCCGGCCCGAGTCCCGTCTGGAAAAAACAGGAGGAGCCTTGGTGTCTGTGGTTAAACGTCTCCTTCCTCGGCCAGGCAGTCAGAGACCTGCGAGCCTGGTCACATACACACAGTGCTCTCTGCCTCTTCCCCTTCTGTCCCCTCAGACCTTGCCCTGGTCACCTGGATAGCATGGGGCTTTCCTTTAAAAAAAAAAGATACGCTTTAGGGAAACAACACCCAAATAGTGTTTTGTGGAATCTTGTTTTAAATGCACTAAGGAAATCGTCATTTCGGAGGGCTGCATGGCAAAGCCACTGGTCTGATGGACATCCTGGTCAGGCCCCAGCCCAGCTGCTGCTTTGAGGCCACCTGAGGCTGCTGCAGTTCTGACGGGGTCCACTGGGGTCAGTAGAGGCACAGGCCCTCCCTGGCTGTGAGGGTCTCCCCTGTGTCACTGGGCAGAGCAGTCTGTGGAAGCTGGTCTCTCACTGCTGTCTGTGGGGACAATGGAGTTGTGGCCGCCTGGAAGGCAACCAGCCTGCCCTCCAATGTCTGCCCACAGCTCGGCATTTCTGGGTGTGGGTACCAGGGGCAGGGCCACCCCTTTGGCACCAGAGTCCTATCTTCATTCTCTCTGCGATGGGGCTCCCTTGGAAAACAGAGATGAGGGCCTGTCCTGACAGCAGTTCATAGGGATTCAGGAGCTGGAATAGAATGAGCTGTTGCGAGGTTTTGGGTGAGAAATGGACAGAAGGGGGTCTGGCCTGGGCCTGACACTGCCCCAGTGCCCTCAGCAGGCAGTGTCCACCGCCTAGCTTGCACGCCCTCTCTAAAGCACTTCTATACAGACTTGCCTCAGGCTGTTTGAAGAGGGTAGAGTCATGTGAAATGGCCAGAACTCAGGTGAGGAGTGGAAGCTGCGTCCTTCCTTCCAGCCTCTGGCCAACTGGTACAGAGATGGAGGCCTTCACACACCTCCAGCACCTGGCTCTCGAAGGGGGCTCTTGTCTGGGCCATCTGTGAAGCTGCCTCTTACACCCGGGCCCTGGCAGGCAGCCTGGGAGGCCCATGGGTGGGTGTCTGGTGTGCCCATTCTCTCGAGACTCATAGCTTGACCTGCTCACTTCCTAGGCCGGGACCGAACCGTCATGAGCCGGGCAGCCGAGACCCCCCGCAGCACTTTGGCGGGCCCCCACCCCTCATCTCACCCAAGCCCCAGCACCACTCCGTGCCCACAGCCCTCTGGAACCCGGTGTCCCTGATGGACAGCACCCTGGAAACACGGCGGGCCCCTGAGAGCCACCCTCTGCACAGCCACCCAGCCCCGTTTGAGCCCAGCCGCCAGGCGGCTGTCCCGCTGGTGAAGGTAGAACGGGTCTACTGCCCAGAAAAGGTGGAGGAGGGGCCCCGGAAGCGCGAGGCCACCACGTTGGACAAGTACCAGCCGCCACCGCGGGAGGCAGGGAGCCTGGAGCACCAGACTTTTCCTCCTGGGCCCGGGCCCTTCCTGGCTGAGCTTGAGAAGTCCACCCAGACCATCCTGGGCCAGCAGCGGGCCTCCCTCACCCAGCCAGCCCCCTTTGGGGAACTCACCGGACCCCTGAAGCCAGGCTCACCCTACCGGCCCCCAGCACCACGGGCCTCTGACCCTGCCTACATCTATGATGAGTTCCTGCAGCAGCGCCGGAGGCTGGTCAGCAAGCTGGACCTGGAAGAGCGCAGGCGGCGAGAGGCCCAGGAGAAAGGTCCGGTCTCCCTGGGTGGCCCTGACCTCCCAGGACTGGGGAGCAGTTGTGCCAGCCACTTAGCCCCTCGTATTATCCCTGCCTCCCACTCTGGGGTTTTAGCAGCACCAGGGAGCAAGGCCACTGGCTTGTGCACAGCTACCTGATACCTCTACTGAGGAGGTAGACCCTGGGCCCTTGCCCATCCTGCCGAAATGCACATTGTCCTGAAAAGCCAAATCAAAGCCTGCCTGTAAGGACGGTTGCACGAAAATGCATGATTAATAAATGATGAACAGAGGCTACTAAGATAGTTTTAAAAATTAATAGTGCAGCATAATAGGAGAAAGCTATTGAGAGACTGCCTGGGCCCAGTGGGGGCTCTGTACCGGGAGCCGCGGCCATCAGTCCCAGGTAGATGGGCCTGGACAGGGCAGGGGCGGGGGTTCTGGCCACCTCCTCACTGCTTCTGTGGGGTCAGGAGGCTTAGCCAGAGCTCCCTGGGTTCCCCAAAGAGCCAAGAGAATAGGCCCAGGAGGGATCAAGGGCCCCAGACCAGTTTTTTTTTCCTTCCTGCTGGTAACTTGAATCTGATATGGGATCAAATGCAGTCTTTTAGCCAGAAGCTGGGGCCAAGGCCACGTCTTCCCGGGTTGCTGGTGTAGGCTAGATTTAGGTCCTAAGAAGGACTTTCGTTTCTATTCACCTTGTAAAGGAAGGGTGGGAAACCCCTGGTACCCGTGGGTGCAGGGATTCTGCTGCTGTTCTGTGCACATTGAGTTTGCATGCGTGCTCTGTGCCTTTGAGACCACAGGGATCTAAGTGTGCCTGTTCCCTCCTGGGTAATGGACCCAGATGGCCACAGCAGGAACGAGTGGATGTGCACAAACAGTCTCAGGTTGCCACGGACACAGCCCTGGCCTGTGTGACGAATGGTCCCCTGCTGGGGATCGGTGTCAGTCCAGGGACTGCCTGGCTGCTTGGGGGTTATGGGAGCCCAGCCTGGAGCCTGCCTCCTGCCTCCACCTGCCATCCCTGAAAAGCTCTGGGACTAGGGGTTAATGCACATTTCCCCGGGGTAGAAAGGAATCCAGGTTTTGGGGTGTTAAAAGGGGCCAGCAAGGCCTGGCCAGATGGATGGAGCTGCGCAGGCAGATCACAGCGGTGCCCGCCCCGGGTCCATCCACTGGAGAACTGAGTCTGCTTGCCCAGCTAAATACATCTGTTCTTGTCATCAGGATACTACTATGACCTGGATGACTCTTACGACGAAAGTGACGAAGAGGAGGTTAGGGCCCACCTCCGCTGTGTGGCCGAGCAGCCGCCCCTCAAACTGGATACGTCCTCCGAGGTATCTGGGGTCTCGTCACTGCTCTGTCAGCTTACGGGCTGGGCCTCTGATGCCTGTGTTGGTGCCTGCCTCCTGGATTCCCCGCTGCCCCTGCAGGCCCTGTGTGTGCTGGGACCTCCCTGTGCTACTGCAGTCCCCACTGACCACAGGTGTCTGGGCATGCTGTCGGGTCCCCCCCTCGGAGGCCCAGCGCAGAGTTGGTACGGCACATGGGTTTTGAGGACCCCGGGAGGGACCCCTGGGACAGTGGAATCAGACCACTGCTGGTGGTTTCAAACTCATTTGTTTTCTTTCCCAACCTAGAAGCTAGAGTTTTTGCACCTTTTTGGCTTGACCACCCAACAGCAGAAGGGGGAGTTGCTGGCCCAGAAGCGGAGGAAGCGGCGGCGGATGCTGCGGGAGAGGAGCCCGTCGCCCCCGGCGACTCAGAGCAAGCGGCAGACGCCGTCACCGAGGCTGGCCCTGTTCACCCGCTATAGTCCCGATGAGATGAACAGCAGTCCCAACTTTGAAGAGAAGAAGAAGTTCCTGACCATCTTCAACCTGACCCACATCAGTGCCGAGAAGAGGAAAGGTAGAGCCTCGCTGGGCCTTGTGGGGGTGGGACTGACTAGGAGCTTCTGAAGGGGGACTCCTGGGGACACCTGGGGCCCACGTTGCAGGCAGAATCTGAAAACACTTCGGCCCCGGGACTCTCTTAACTGCTTGTGGCTCCCCAAGGAGGCAGCAGCCCCTCTGCTTTGGTAGACCAGCCCCAGCATCTCTGCCTTTTTCCAGCTGAAACTCGGGTTATCCCGTCTGAAGCCTGTTTTCTCATTTTATTTCGGATGGAAAAACAGACTCTCTGGTGTTCGTTCTGTATGTAAAGCTGTTCTTGTCGCTTGAGATGCAGGTTTAGCGAGCCTCTTGGGCCCGAGGCGCAGGCGCGCTGTCTTGCAGCAGAGCACTCCAGGCTCCGCGGCAGTGGGCGTGTCCTCTTACTGGGCCGCCGACGTGGCCCACTGGCCTTCGAGTGCTGCTGGCGGGAGGGCTGGGTGGGCTCTGCCCAGCAGGCAGAGCCAAACACACACTGAGTTTGCCCCGAAAGCTGCTTCCCGGGCGGCCGTGTGGGGGCTGGCTCTCGGGCAGGAGCACGTGGTGTGGAAGACATGGCGGGGTCTGAACATGCTGGGCACGTGCGCTTCCTTGGTCTGCCTGCTCGCTCGCTTAGTGCAGGATGTCGGCTCACATGAGACCTGGCCCGTCGGGGGTGCTCCCTCGCACACTTCCAGGTCCCCTTGCTGATACCTCCTCACCTCTCTGTGGGAGAAAGCCGAAAGGCAAGCAGAAGTGTGTGTCGGTTATTAGTTGCTTCTGCTTTCTTCATTATCAGAGGATAGCATTTTACATTTCGTCTTCAACCAGTAGGTTGGAATTCTCGCTTTTACTCAGAAGGGGCTGTGACGTGTTGATAACCAGTACAAATCCCTGGGAAGACACATAGTTCTGTTTGCAAAAAGTATCTTTTCGCCTGACTTATTTCTTAGAGGAAGCCACGGGGGATGTGGCCATTTAAGTCTCAGCAAGAAGTGCTACTGCAACAAGAATTTGTGGCGTCAACCATCACAGGAGTCGGTTCTTTTTCAGTAAATGGCGGCCGTCACGGGGCTTGTGCTCACGTGCCGGGGTGGGGGTGGGGGTGGGGGGTGCCTGAAAGCAGCCTGTGCTTGCAGAGGTGCTGTGTGGGACTTCGGGTTGTCTCCGTGTATTGGGGCCTACGTCTCGGTCTTTTAAATAAGAAGGCATTCTCCGAAGTCACCTTGGAAGATCAGAAGTACCCATTATTTCATGTAGCTGTCATCATCATACACAGCTGTTTCTGGAACACATCTGAAATGTCATGTAGTAAAAGCTGCGAGGAGTCTGGGCTCACTCGAACACGAAGTTTTCTTCTTTTAAACACTGCCTGTCCCCGTGGTGCCTGCTTTGTGTTTTCCGTGGTTTAAAGGACTTGTACCTGCCAGTCACGGCCTGGGCTAGAATCCTGCTCCCCTTCCCTCTCAGGAATGATGCGACTGTCTTGTTAACCTCAGGCTGCTTTCCTCATAGACAAAGAGAAACTTGTCGAAATGCTCCATGCCATGAAGCAGAAGGCACTGTCAGCAGCAGCAGCAGACTCACTCAGAAGCTCTCCGAGGGACAGTCCTGCTGTCTCCCTGAGTGGTAAGGCCCAGGGCGGGAAGAACAGCCCCGTCTGCCACTGCCCGGGACTACCCAGCGGGCTGCCCAGGGTCAGAAGCAACTGCTCAAGTCTTCCTCGCCATGAAACTTTCCTCCTGGAGACAGAATGTGCTTCTTTCCATCTTTCACACAAGCTTCCTCCGTGATGGCGAAGGCTCTCCTCGTGCAAGGCGTGAGAGCTGGAAGTCAGGGCTCGCAGAGTTAAGGGGGAGGGTCCTGGCTTCCACAGAATGCAGTGTAGTAGCCATCGCCCACCAGTCCGGCCGGCCCGAGCGCCGAAGCGCTGGGGACCAGGTCTTGACACCGCTGCTCCGGCCTGTCCTTCACTGGCTCTCTTCTGCGTCTGCCTTGCTCACTCTGCCTTCAGGCCTCTCCAACGTCTGCTTTCACACCTCTCTCTCTTTTACGGCTTTGATTATACATCACCGAGCTGCTGAATGGAGCAGATCTTTGTTGTCAGGCCCTATTCTTAACTCCTAACGTAGTCTTTCTTGTCGGGTTGGGCTACATAGCTTCTTACCTTTTGGATGACCTAAATCAACTTCTTTCTTCAGATTCTTTTTCTTTCCAGATGCCTTCCTGGGGCACCCTTCAAGGACGGACTTGCTGCTACCACACCCCATCTCTTGGCCACTCAGTGTGCACTGACGTTTAACTGAACAGCCCCAAGTCTTGGTCCTTTGTACTAGGTCTTTGTTGAATGTAAGCTGTAGAGGTCGGGGTCCACCTGGTCACTCGCAGCTCTTAACAGTTTCCTTGCTTTCTGTCTCTAAAAGAACCAGCCACACAGCCAGCTTCTCTGGATATAGAAAAGCCTGTGGGTATTGCTGCCTCCCTGTCTGACGTCCCAAAGGCCACAGAGCCTGGGAGACTGGAACAGCTCCGGCCACAGGAGCTCTCTCGAGTCCAGGAGCCGACTCCTGCCAGTGGCGAGAAGGGCAGGCTGAATGAGGCCCCTGTGGGCAAGAAGAGCCTGAGCATGCTGCATTACATCAGGGGCCCCGCGCCCAAGGACATTCCCGTGCCACTGTCCCACAGCATCAACGGGAAGAGTAAGCCGTGGGAGCCTTTCATGGCGGAAGAGTTTGCACATCAGTTCCACGAGTCCGTGCTGCAGTCCACCCAGAAGGCCCTGCAGAAGCACAAAGGTAAGGAGGCTGCTGTGTCACAGTAGCACTGGCTCATGTCCATAAGCCCCCGTGGTCACTCAGCAGCAGCCGTGGGCCTGCCCCTCGCAGCTTCAGTGTGCCTGAGGCACCTGGGGAGGTCATTAGAGGAAGATTCTGCCTCAGCACGTCTGGGGTGCTCCGTTCCTAGCAGGTGCTCAAGTGATGCTGATACTGCTGATCTGCAGACCACACTTGGAGAAAATTTAACATGTGATGCCATCTGAGTTCAGTAGAAGCACTTCTTTAGTAAGGGCAGGCGAGGTGCCTTTCTGGCAAAAATAGGATCCACGTGTCCTGCAGCAGAGGGTTTCCCTAGTGTCCCTCGCGTGTACTTCCCTGGAAATCTCCCCTCCTTCAATAACTGCACTCAATGGATGTTTCACCGAGCCTGGCAATCGCTTTATGACCTAAACGTGGTGCTAGCCCTATGTGGGAGCCCCAGGATTACTCCTTGCTGACATTTTGGTGGGAGCCATTGAAGGTGGGAGAACAGGGGTTGCTCCATTTCATTCCCTCTCCCCCCCCGCCAGGGAACGCGACGGTTCTATCTGCAGAGCAGAACCACAAAGTCGACACGGCCATCCACTACAACATTCCTGAGCTGCAGTCCTCGAGCCGGCTCCCTTTGCCCCCGCACAACGGGCAGCAGGAGCCCACGGCTCTGAGGAAGGGCCCCCTCACACAGGAGATGGACCAGGACTCGGAGGAGGACGAGGAGGAGGAGGATGGAGGAGAGGATGATGAAGAACCCCCCAGGCGCAAGTGGCAAGGGATTGAGGCAATTTTTGAAGCATACCAGGAACACATAGAAGGTATGAAGGGGAGGGGAGCCGACTGAGGGCCCAGTAAAGACAGTGAATGAAAGTTAATAGACACGTCAGTGCAGGGTTTCACTGCCAGCATTGGGGGCTGTTTCTAAGTGGTAGCACTGGCAGATCTTTCTAGGACACAGTTAGATACTAATATTAGAAGGTAAATTTTCCTTAGCTGTGTTGCACCAGGTGGGAGAAAAAAGAACCATTTTTCAGGCTTTTGCAGTTTCGTGGACTGGACTTATAACGGTAATTCTTCGTATGCAAACTTCAACACCATTCTCACCAGAGAAATGGAGGTACCAGGCGCCTGCTACCGCTGAGTGTGGCCGGTCTGAGGCCTCACCCTCTGTGCTGTCTTCCACTCTGCTGCCCTTTCTATTTTCTCATTGATTTTAGAGGGACAGGAAGGGGCATGGGAGAGGGAGAAATACTGATTTGTTGCTCCACTTATTTAAGTATTTCATGGTTGATTCTTGTGTGCGTGCCCTGACCTGGGATCAAACCCGCAGCCTTGGTGTATCGAGACGATGCTCTAAGCCCCTGAGCTGCCCGGCCAGGGCAACTGTACTTCTGAATCTTCTGTCAGTTCCGACACTCGTAGCTACATTCAAGGGCCCTGGAAAACGAAAAGTGTGGATTACTTTAGCCGAGCCCCAGAGAGCCAGGCCTCATCGTCTTTGAGCCTGCCTCGCATGCGAAGGTGGTTTCCCTCGGGCTCTGTCATCGTCCTGGACTAGCACTTGGTGCGGGGAGGCAAGCCCCCGTCAGCCGCCAGGATATTTTATTCTCAGCCTTGAGCATACATGCCACCTTGCCTGCTGAAACACACCCTGGGGGACTCGGGCACACACACCCCTCCCACACTGGCCTAGTGCACCAGGTGGTAGAGTCCTGGGTTGGGTGCTGGCTGAGTTACAGCATCGTCACTGTGCTTCTAGCACACCACCTTCCTTCTCCACACCTCACTATCCTGAAGATGCCTGCACAGGCCTCGTCTAGCTTAGATGGGGACTGGGAGCTGTGAACTTGGGAGCAGGGAGACGTGGAGGTGCCCGGCCTTGCCCTCCATAGTGAAACAGGCAGGCGGCCTACTGAGAAGAACCTCTCAGGTGCAGAGCACTGACTGGTGCCTGGCCTCCCAGTCTGTTGGTCCCACTGCCGCTGTGAGCCCTGGCCCCTCCGCGCTTGCCACCCTCACTGTGGTGGCGGTGCTGTCAGCGTGATGCAGTTGGGGAGTGCCAGCCACCACTAGCCGAACCCGGGCTGCCACGTCCTAGTTAATTTATTACTTTATTATAGAAGTGTTTTGTCAAGCAATGCTGTGCTGTAAAGGTTAAATACCAGGACTTGATGATGTGCGTCCTAGTCATCTTAAACACTCTGAGAAGTCAGACTGGCAAGGCGTACGTGTAGTCCCACCCGGAGCATCAACTGCACAGTTCACCTACTTGCCTCCTCTGGGTGGAACCCTTTATTTGAATTTGTCCATCACTTACATGTTATTCCTTTTAAATTTTTTATTTTCACCGGAGGACATTTTCATTTGCTTTATTTATTAAGATTTTATTTACTCATTTTTTAGAGAGAGGAAGGGAGGGAGAAAGGGAGAGAAATATCTGTGTACAAGAATTACATGATTGATTGCCTCTCACACACCCCCACTGGGGACCTGGCCGCAACCCAGGTATGTGCCCTGACTGGGAGTCAAACTGGTGACCTTTTGGTTCGCAGGCTGGCCCCCAAATCCACTGAGCCACACCAGCCAGGACACTTGATTTTTTTCAGAGAGGAAGGGAGAGAAGCATCGATTGGTTGCCTTTGTAACCCAGACCAGGGATCCACACGGGGCCTGGGGGTTGTACGTATTCAGACCAGGGGTTGCACGTGCCCAGACTGGGAGTGAACCCCCAACCTAGGCTTGTGCCCCAACTATGAATCAAACCTGAGACCTTTTTGGTTGTAGGATGTTGTTTCAACCACTGAGCCACACTGACCGGCTGCATGTTACTCTTTAAGTGTGTACGTGTGTATCCAGAAGCCATTGCAGCATTTTTTATTTTAAAAGAGTGAGGCATCCCTGCCTTCTCTGGGTTGATGTTTGTCGGTGCCTCGTTTGGGAATCCCTCCCCTGCTGCCAAGGACTTACTCTCCATTTCCTCCTAAAGCGTCACGTTTTGTTCTTCCTGTGCCTAGAATTCATTTCTAAGAAATAATGCAGAAATCTAACTTCATCTTTCCCACCCAGACAACCAGTGACCCTGGCTGTTGACAGGGCGCCCCTTCCCCATGGGGCATGCCTGTTGCCTGGTGCCCTCATGGGCCCGTCCCCCTTCCCGTGCTGTTCTGCCCCCCCGACCCCCCCACTTCCCCCGCAGCTCTCCACTGTTGGGAGTAACTCACCTGACCTGATCTTCTCTGCGGGCTCAGCTTTCTCAGCCCTTGGCTTTCCTCGATGAATTTTAGGGTCACCTTTGTTCCACCCAAAATACTCCTGTTAGAATTTTCCGTTGTGTTGAATTTACAGATTTGGGAAGCATTGACATCTTTGATAGTGATGTTATTCCATTTATGAATATGGTAGTAAATTACATTTAAAAAATTGCTGACTTTACCCATGAGCAGCTTACTTTTATTAGATTTTAGATACCACTTTGTTATTGTGGATTTTAAGTTTTTGTATGCCTTCTTGGTTAATCACAGATGATCAGACTTGCTGATTATAGGTTCTTCCTTTTGAGTGTTTAACTTTTTTGTCATACTGTATTGCCTAGCACCTGTCAGCCATTGAGTAGAAGAGGTGCTGAGGGTGCTCTTGTGAAACTTTAGAAATAGTCTAGCAAAGCGTCCCATTTGCTGTTGAGTTTATGGTGTGTGGGTGTCAAAGGTTAACAAACGCATTTTCTGTACCTGTTGAGATGACAGTCCTAGTTTTCACCTTTGCCTTCTGATGTGTCCTCCTTGCTGAATTGGACTTGTTAGCACTTACAATATTTTAAATGTTTTCTTCAGTGGTATTAGATGCTAATTTTATTGTGTTTTATTCTGTCGTCCCAGTTGCTCTGCCTCTATAAAGTCAGTCAGGTAGCCTTGCCTGGCTGTTTTTGTCCTTACCAAAGACATGCTTATGTTTTAGAGAGGGGGGGACAGGAAAGAGTGAGAGAGAAACTTCTCATCGGCGCCTCTCTGGTTCGTCCTGACCATGGATCGAACCCACAACCTTTCTAAGTTCATTCTGGCCATTTTTTAGCAGCTTAAACTTTTTCGAGGCTAATTCCTGTATTTTTTATGTTTCTTTTTGAAAAATATATCTTAAGGCCATAAGCTTACTCTTAATTGCTTCTTACTGTGTATCCCTTAAATTGCCTTTCAAGGCTTGGTCCTTTTTGATTCCACTGGGCCGGATCTGACTTAGTAACACTGATGTATTCACCAGCGCGACACAGAGAGCTGGGGGTGGCGGGGTCCAAAGGAGTACTATGCTGGCTGCTTTAGAGGGAGGGGAAATGGTCGCCGGGGCCGATGGGCCTTGTATACAGAAAACGAATCAACATTGATTGTCTTTTCAGAGCAAAATCTGGAGCGGCAGGTGCTGCAGACGCAGTGCAGACGGCTGGAAGCCCAGCACCACAGCCTCAGTCTCACAGCAGAGCAGCTCTCCCACAGCATGGCGGTGAGTCTTGGGGACGCCACACACGGGAAAAGGAATGGAACTCAGCTCCTGGTGGAGTTTTCTGAAGATACATACAGTGTTTTTGGTTTAACCTTTCATGTTTGGATTTAAGGGCACCCATACAGACCAGTTTTGAAGGAGAATCCTACCCTTGAATTTAACACTTGTAGTCTTGGGGTTGGGGGGGTTTCAGCGGTCAGTTGATTAACCTAGTTAAGGAGGGAGGTACCATTAATTCACAGAATATTGATCCTGGAATGATGCAGGTGCTATTTATATGTATCCCTTTGAAGGGATTATTTCATTGCCTTTGTCAGTCTGCCCTGACGTAACTTGCTAGGGAGGATTTTACTGAAGGAATGAAGTTATTGAGGAAGACAAGCCACCGCTTCCCCTTTGCAGCCGGGCTGCACAGGTCTCCCAGCCGTGCCACGCGACACCCCAGGGCGTCCTCTGTACAGGGATGTGGGGCTCAGGTCGGGTGAAGCAGCAGCAGAAGTTGTATAGCGTCAGGGCGTCATGTTTGAATCTCACAGTTGAAGCTGAGATAGCAGAGGACACTGTGAGAGCAGGTGCTGTGAGGACCCAAGGCTGGGGAAGCACTAGTGCAGACTTCCCCCACTGTCAGCACTGGGAGGGGGTTTCAAAGGGTTGCAGGTTCAGCCCCGGCTGGTGTGGCTCAGTGGGTTGGGCGTAGTCCCTCAAACCAAAAGGCGGCCAGGTCAGTGGTTCAATTCCTGGTTACAGGGCACGTGACTGGGTTGCAGGCCAGGTCCCCGGTTTGGGGCGTGCGAAAGGGTGCTGATCAATATCTCTCCCAGTTTCTCCCTCCCACCCCTTCTAAAAAAAATCTTTCTAAAAGTGCCAAAGGTTTACTTCTCCAAGTGGCCTCCAGCACAATTCTGTATCACATATATTTCCACGACACTGGTGTATATAACGTGAATTTCTCTCTGCAGGAACTGAGGAGCCAGAAACAGAAGATCGTCTCGGAAAGGGAGCGACTCCAGGCAGAACTGGATCACTTACGGAAGTGCCTTGCGTTGCCTGCAATGCATTGGCCTAGGGGTTACTTTAAGGGATATCCTAGGTGACGGTTTCCCTTGCACTAGGCCGAACCTATAGTATAGAAATATTATCTATTTTATTACCTTGAATATTTAATATTTTTCACTGGGAGGTTTGAAGCTTAAAAAAATAATAAGAATGTGCCATGCATGAAGCAAAGGATTCCAGGCTCCAGAAAAAGAACGAACTCGCCTTGACTTCAATGCAACTGAATCACCTTTGCAATTCAGCGAGCAAACAATGTAGGACAACGCCCATAGTTTACTTTTTAAAGGTGGTTTTATTCTTCTTTCCCCAGTCACACTTTTACATCTGGAAATGAAGGCCCCTCATCGACACTAACACTTCGTGCGTTCGCAGCCCCTGGGGGTGTGGGATGGATCACCACCCTGCTCTGTCTCTTGTGTTGCCCTGTTACTTTGCCTCAAGGCCCAGGTTTGCTTCTGCTGCAGCGTGGGGGGGGGGGGGGTCTCTTCCTCCCCAGGGCAGAGGTCCCCTTCAGCTGAATGAAGGTGGGGTGTGTTTTAAGTAAAGGGCTTCTTTGTTTCAGTTACTTTTCTGCAAAAAGTTTTCTTAAAAGCAACAGGTCCTAAGAGCACACGACGCAACAGTACTAAAGCCTCACCCATAGGCTTTTCCCTGGAAAAGCTCTAAAGAAAGCAAATCGACACACTGAAGGTACCTTTTTTATTACTCCGTGGGGGAAATGTACAGAGCTCTATGTATACATATATATTCACACCCACCAAATTGTTGCTGCAGTGGGGGTGTTTTCATACAAACAAATTTTGAGAGAAAAGTCAAAGGTGCTTCAGCCTTGTACTGTGTATATATTAAAAAAACAAAGTTTTGTATGTTTTTATTACTTTAATTATTGTTATAAAAAGCCTGCCATTTTTAATGTGGTTTGGGGGGATTTTTGTTTGTTTTCCTGTTTGGGGGTTTTGTTTGTTTTTTTGTTTTTTGTTTTTCTGGGCAAAAAAAACCCTTGCTTTTAGTGTCTGTACTGCTGCTGGTCAGGACATTAAATATTGAAGTGTTTTTAAACATTAAAGGAGAAGAAAAGTAAAAGAGCTTACCACTGGCGCCTACGCGATCACTTCATTTTTGAGTTGCACCAGAAAACGATGTAGAAAGCCATGCATTACTTCTTACCTCCTCCTCTGCCCCTCCCCCAGTTCTGGACAGCAGACAGCAGTTACACCCGGTTGCTATTAGTGAGGAGGAGCTAGTCTACGGTGAACCAGATTCTGGGTGTGTGCCTGTGCACCCACACACAGACATGGGCTTTGTAAAAGAACCTTTCAGGAAGTGAGCGGTCTCTGTGATAGAATTCTAAGGTGTCTTACAGCAGTCTGAGAACAGGTGCAAAGTAGAACCTTTAGAGGCTTTATTTAGATGCAAAGCTTTGTAAAAGCCTAAAAGTAGGATAAACAATGTCGGAGCTGAACTTCTCCTCCTGAGCTGACTATGGCAAGCACAGGAGCAGACAGAATTGGGATAATCAGATCCATGCAAAGCAATGGGGGAAATTTTCCCTCTTGTCCCAGTTACTGTTCATTCAGGCAGGGTTCAATCTAGATTAGATCAAGAAAGTATCTCTTGCCTGAATGGGCTTGAACCTGAGGCCAAAGCAGCCAATGGTTGGTCTGCCTGGGGAGAGGGGAAGGGGAGGAGGAGGCCTGAGCACCAACAAGCCTCCCCTTCACCCAGGGAAGGGCTGGCTGACCTTCATGAAGGCTACTCACTGAGATCAGTGGCCACACCCTCAGCCTTTAGCTGTGCAGAACAGCTTGCTGGCAGATGGCATTGTGTCGCTTTATCTGTTCCCACACAGTTTGCTTTGTATGTCTGCCAAGAATCTTCCAGTTATTAGCAAACTCAGACAAAAAGTGCCGCCAGTATTATCAGCAGTCCACAAGCACCTTCCTCTCCACAGAAGCGACCTGAGAACGAAGGGCTGTTCTGTGGGCCTCCTCCCTGCAAAGGCATCGAGAGATCAGTGTGCTCCACAGGTGGGGACAGGTGTTTAGAGGGAGCTCTACTGCCAGCAATCAGGGCAGAATATCACTGAATTTCTCTATTTAAAAACCTGCTTGCTGTTTCTGGTCTGAAAGCTTAGGAACTACATCTTAGCACTTCACTCCCAGTCCTCCTCCGTCACAGAAAATGTCTGGGTACTTTTGCTGATCAGCTTTGGTAATGGCCTTGGCTAAAGTAAAGAAAGAAAAAAATAGATCTAATAACTTGATGGGAAAGAAAAGCACAGCCCCATCCCTTCAGCCAAGGGGAGCTCCCTTGGCTGGGTCCGTCCGTTTAATTGTTAGGGCAGGAGGTCATGGCATGTGGGACCAGGGAACGCACCACTGCAGGGGTGGTCTCCCCCCAGGGGCGGAAGACGTGTGGCTGAGCTACTCACAACTGCATTCCCTCCTTCCCACTGGAAACACCACATGCACCCCGCACTTGAGCTTTTGTCACTCCACTGCACCCAACTCCCACCTGTCTCTGGAGATCTTAGAATATTCTTGGGCTCACTACGACAATCAGAGAACATAAAACAGAAACCACAAAAGGCAGCACAAATAAACTAAGAAAAAGGTAAGAAAGTGTCTTTTGAAAACAAGTGTACCACTAACACATAATACCCAATAATGGTTTTTCCATACAATCAGTTTTACAATCTGGCAATAGTTTCATCTGATATTGAAGTCTCTTTGCAGCTTAGGTTTAAATATTGACAAACTTGCTCTAGCTGATCTCACAACCTCTGTCAGTGTTTCATGAAGAGCTCAGTCCATCATCACTTTTCAGTGCTTCCCACAGCACCTGGAGGAGGTGGCTGCCCTGCCCTCTGAGGCGTCTCACTAAACTTGTCAGGGGCATCTTCCAAGGCGGGACCGTGTAGCCCCATGCTTAGTCAGACGTTTAGAAGGAAACCAGAGCTTTTCCCTATACTTGGTCCTACACACCTGGGCATGCAGTCAGCCAAACTGATGTGAGGAAACAACATGATTTAATCCATTCTTTCAGATAAGTGACTAAGGCAGGATTTCCAGCAGTTTAGTCTATATATTCCAAAGGAAATACAACACTAAATTGGCATTAACATCCTTCAAAGGAGCCCACACTTCAGAATTATAACACAGGAAGCCTTAAGTTTGTACATGGGATGGGTTTTTCTCAATGCTGCCAAATCTCAAAAATCACATCAAGATACTCCCTTTCCCTGAGTTGTGTTTTTTTAAGAGTGGAAAATTCCAAGGACCCACCACAAGATGGAGATGGTCAGCACAAGCCGTTTCTGTTACTCTCTTAAATAAGTGTATATTAGCCATTTAGCAGCGATCCCCATACTCTTTCCAGTAACCAAGCTATTGACTTTCTTACTGCTTGCAGTAGCCTGTCCCCAACCTTTTGATCCAGCACTTAACTTAAACTCCTTAACTCTGCCTTGGCCTGAGGAAGACCACGCTAATCGGTTGTGTTACTGTGTGTGTGCCCTGTGCTTAATCGCTAGAACAGTGAACCAGTACACGGGAGGGAGGAGGAGCGGTGCCTCGGTCACTCTGGGGGCAGTTTAGATGCTGTGAAATTAAACCTGTTCTAAGTGTACTTGTTTGAATTAATTGTATTGTAATATTATTTGTTGAATGTAGTAATTAGGTATTTATGAATATATTGCTGTAATTTCTGACAACATCCAAAAAATAAAATCTTCCTAAATCATGTTAAGAGGAAAATCTTTTTTATGTCATAAAATACAAGGCCAAATCTAAAATTAAAAAAAGCTCAACAGCTATATAGCTTTATAGGCAAAAATGTGAAGACAGATTCAACCAATAACTCGGGTTTTAAGAGAAAGGGATTAAGGGTCAAGATCTGAGATACACAGGACTCCTGCCCCTCCACAGTAATGGGGTTTCATTCTAGAAGATTCCCCAGATGAAATCTGAAGGACGCTGAGTTAAGAATGAGAAGAAAAGGCAATTCTGCCATCTGAGAGCAACCCAACCCTCTAAATGGTCACCTTAAATGACAGAAACAAGGTCTTCCGTGCCCTAATCCCTTCCCGTCTGGCCCTTCAGTGTTCAAATAACCATCAGCTGCTTGTTGAAAGGACACCTAGACGGGTAGCAGTTTGGAGTGGAGAAACTGCTTGAGTAGCGTAGTCAGCCTGGACTTGAAACGCCAAGGGCAGACACCAGCAGGGAGTCTCCAGGCTTAGCTGGTTGCACAGGGACACTCCTCAAAAAGCCCTGGAGGTAGCATGCTACTTCTTTTGCAACAATGCTGCTGTCGAAAACCAGCAGGCTGCAGAAACTTCCACCCACTGTATGACTCCAGACCAGTGATTTTCACCCTGTGCACCGCAAAAAATTTTAAAACATGCAACACCTGGCTATTCAGTCAGGAGCACTGCTTTCCCCTTTGATTGTCAAAAAAATTACAATGGCCGTCCAGTGTGAATAAAAAAAATTACATCTATTTTTTTGTCAGACTGGCAAAAAAAAATTTTTTGGTGTGCCACAGAATTTTAGTAATTAGTTTCTAAGTGCCATGAGATGAAAAAGGTTAAAAATCACTGCTCTAGACAATCTTCCCCCCTTCTCAAGGTAATATAATTTCTATGCAGAATTTAGCAGTTGCAAAATACTACAATTAAATTTTTTTCTCAGAGTAAAAAAGAACTTACTCTTATTTGAGCTTCTGCTACTTACAACAAAGAGTCTTCCCCTGAAATCCATCAAGAGCAGCAGTTACAGGTCCCACTGTGCTTCCTCTCGCATCTTCAGCTCCACTCATGCACTCAGTAACATGGAGTCAGTTTCTCCCTGCTTTCCCCTTCCCTGGGTAAGCAGCCCTTTACACCTTAGCCAGAAGTAGCCACGAGAACGAGAGATCGTGTATTTGACATTTACAATTGCCTACTACACACCTCAGTTTGGTCTAGAAGATCATTTTAGCCACGTGGCTTGCTCCTGCTTGATAGTTAAGCAGGGGGAAAAACCAACAGAGACTGGGTTGATTGCATCTTTATTGTGCATCTGAGCTTAGATGATCAACACCAGTCGGCATCACAAGCCGCTCACCTGCCTTCTCTGTGTGAGCAATCTCTACACTCTAAGTTTAGCCCATGAGATTGGTATCAAGAAAGAAAACTAAAGTCCTAGGGCCACACAACCACCTGAATACCTGTCTTTTCAAAACACCTGAGGTCACTGAACATGCCCCCACACAGCAGTTCCGGACAGGAGACCTGAGACTCTGCTAGGGAGATCGGCTTGTTTGCCAAAGCTTTTTTCTTTCCCCCATAAGAATAGTTGGCTTCTAGAAACAGACGTGGAATTCAAGACTATGTCCGGGACTACACGCACCCTGTTCCTTTGCAGCAAGGTTAGGAATCCAGCCCTTGCTTCATTACACGTTTTTCTTACATTCAGAAATGGTTCTAGACATCCAGAACTATGGGTACTTCTAGAATGTCCTGAGCACTCACACACCCCAGCAAGCCTCCAGCCGGCAGTGACAAGGCCTTTATAAACAAGGCCCTTCTCTAGAAGTCCTGAGACTGGGCACTTTCAGAAGGCTGCAGGTTTGTGCGGAGTTTGTACATGTGATTGAGCGCCTGTGTGAGGAAAGCCCCACTGGTGTTGATCTCCATCAAGGTCAAGTTATCCAGCTAAAATACAAGAGAAAACAACCTGGGTTGGTTGAGGAGTTTCTGATTTTGAGAAAAAGGTAAAATCTGAACAAAAAGAAGAAACCAATAGTAAGGTTTAAAAGCACAGCCAGAACTTCCTGCTTGTGATAGCCTGAGCAGGCAGCTGCCAGAGCGAAGGCCCGCGGCCCACCCACCTGGGCGTGTGACTCCTGCTGCCTCACGAAGCTGTCTGCAGACACCCGGAGTTTGGCTATGCGGGTGTCCCACACATCTTTGATCAGGGTGCGGATCTCATCTGCTTTGGGGATGTTGTCTGAAGCACTACAGGAAGCAAAGGTGAAATAAATTGCATAAGGAAGCACTCAATAAACTGAAGCAATATCCAGCTAGAAATGGCTTTTTAAAAAAAGGTTGCTTGGGTTCAGGCAAAATACATGTGCTGTTCTAGACTCAAAATTTGTTTTGCTTTGTTTTCAGTATTAAATTGTAAGAATTTCCAGCAGTTAAGCTTGGTGCCAAGAAAATCCAGCCATGGTCCACACAGATATTTGTGCTTGTGTTACCTGACCCTGGGGCGGGCAGCCACACGAGGACCTCTGTTTCCTAAAATTATTAGGTGTCAGAGAATAAGCTCTAAGTTGGACATCCTATGCCTCGAGATAACTGAGTGTTCTGTGCTATAATAGCATTTCCATCTAGAATGAATTTGCTTCACGGCTGGCTCAGAGGCCATGAATTCTATGGCTCATGCCCCACTGGTTATGCAAAGGCTCACGGCCCACCAGGGAAAGAGGACAACAGCTCTGTGCCAGGCGCTGTGCCCAGCACCACACAGCATTTCTGTCCTCACAAATGCCCTGAAGGGCAGATAGTGACCTATCTACAGGAACAACAAAAATATGTTTACAAAAATCACAGAAGAAAGTGCAATTAGCATAATCTGAGCACACCTATACTCAGTCAATTCCGGGTAAAAGTAAGAACTGCAGTCAGCGGGAGATACGCAGTCTTCCTGTGTGAGGTTTTCTCAACTAATCTTTGCAGGAAGAGAACTAGAAGACAGAAGCAGAAGCCAACATCATTCAGCACCAGGCATTCTCGGATAAGCTGAACATGATCTCTCCACATGCACAAGTTAGCTTGTCATTAGTAGTTGGAGAATTAGTGGTATAAAATCTAGGTAGTAGACTTTACTGAAAGCTGAAACATTTGGATCCTTTGCTCTGAACAGCAGGTTAGAGAACAAAGGGCCCCAGCCCCTTGCTAACGGAACTGCAGGACGAAGGTACAAAGGTCCCTCAGCCAAATGAACTCTACAGAATCCCAGGGCAAGGGTTTCAATAGGAACTGCATACATAATGTACTGAACTTCAAAAAAAAAAAGAGACCACAAGCACCTCACCTCTGCTTCCAGACTCTCCCCTGCAAGCCACCTCTCCACTGCCACAGCAGGCTTTCTCAGGTCTGCAGGCAGCAAGCACACTCCCCGAACATCCCCGGGGGCCCTCCCCCCAGAGACGGAAAGCCCAGCTCCCCGACTCCCACACAGTCTCCATGTGCCCCAGCAGCTGCGCTTCCCAAACCTACAATGCCCTTTCACACCCCACCTTCTCCCCCGGTACATCTTCCGTCAGCTTTCCGGCCTCAGATCCCTTCTCTGGCACCACCAGGCCCTCCCAGCACACTCCCGTGAGCAGCATGTGTTGCATGCGTTACCCAGTGTAACTGCTGGGAACAGGGTCACACTCTCCCCCACCAAACCAGGAACTCAAGACAACTGTCCAGTGAAACACTCAGGGGTGTGCGCACTGCCGCCTCGTATCAGCTGAAGGACAAACCCGTTATGCACCTCAGATGTCCATTTGCTTCTAGAAATGCCATTAGCAGGCACCTGGCCCTTGCTCTACTGCAGGCACTAGAAAGCTCCCCAAGTGTCGTTCTAGTTCTGGTCTTGAATCCATCAACTGAAAGGTTTCAAAAGCTTGACCTTTCGCAAATTACATTCTAAGTATGTCCCAAGCAAAACTGTCAACACTTTATCATCCCCTCCACTGATCCCTTCCTTCATTCATTAATTCATCCATTCACTCAACAAACCCGAGCGCTGGGCACTGCGCTGGTACACATAAGATGTAGTCCCTGCCCGTTAGAACTGGGGGTGGGTGACGAGTAAAGCCAGATAAGTAATTAGAAAATTGTAACTGACAAATGCTATGGAGGGGTACAGAGATGCCAAGAGGACAGGTAAGACAGGAAGGGAGTACCTGTTACGCTAAACCAAAGGAGGGAGCAGGGAACAGACGGACTCTTATGGGAGTCATGGGAGAAGGAAGAAGGAGACCGGCCTACGCAGGGCTTTGAGAACTGTGATCAGGACAGTAGACTGAACCGTAGACAGGCTCCGGGGAGCGGGGCAGGCCCACGGCAGCGCTATCTGCAAAGGCCACTCGCCCACACGCGCAGTGGGCAGCCACTGGTGAGGAGCCAGCACTGGGTGCAGGGAGATGACCACTACAGCACAAAGGCGGACGTGAGTCCTCTGGCCTTTCATGCCACAGACCTGCCAGAGCCCAAATGCACACACCTCCAGAATGGAGAGGGGTAAAGCTTTATCAGTGAAACTTTTGCAGTTAAGAAAAGGGCTACTGCCAGAAATAATAGGGAGGTAGAAGGAAAAGAACCCAGGATTTACTGGGAGAAAAGGAAAAATGAGAAAGGGAGAGAATGCAGGCACGTGTGCACGTGCATGCGGTGACTCCCAGGTCACCTGTCTGAGGACACCACCCGCCTCAGTAATGAACGTGGAACAAGAAGGGCAGGGTGGGGTCGAGGGATGAGGGTCCGGAGTCCAGTCTCACACGCGCGCTCTGAGGTGCAGGGCTACTTACTGATTCAGCAGGAGTTTGGTCAGCTCCATGTAGTAAGGGCTGGGCATAGGGGTAAAGGTTTCTTCCATTCGTTCATGGTCCCTAACCTTCTCCAATTTTTCTGAAATTGAGAAATGAAGACATTTTACCAATGCCATAACCAAAATATTTTTTAAACCTCCCAAATTTACCAAGTGCCTATATTACCTATTCGTTCAATTAACAAATACATTAAAAAACAGCTTTTAGAATATCATCTGTATTACTAAATGATACAGGGCCCAGTTCCTCAAGAACTCTAAGAAGGTCTAAATTATTGTTCTTATTGCTTTGGCCTGCAGAATATATTAATAAAAAAATGTCAGTCGGAAGTTCTTTTCGTAGTGAAAAAGCAAAGTATTCTACTTTTGATGCAAAAGTGAGGAATGTACCCAGTGACTGGAGAAATGTACTTATACTAAGTCTTCTTCAGAAAAGCAAATCAGCTTAGAACGACAGCCACTCCAGTCTGGGGCGGGACGGGAACAAGGTGGAAAGCCCAGCACTGGAACCAAACCACCACGTCCAATTCCTCCAGCAGCTGCACTCCTTTCCACACGCTGCAGCCGCTCGCCCCTCCCTGACCAGCTAGCCTGAGAGAGCCTCCAGCCCTAGACCCAGACTGCCCTCCGTGGCTAAGAGACACCCACAGACACAACTGTGCCGTAGGGTCTCACGTTAAAGGATGATCACCCATCTCCAGGGGACCCTGGTACTACCCTGCAATCCTATGAAATTCCTGGTCCACTCGCCCTCTCCACGCCTTCTCTCCTCATCTCACTGGCCCAGCTCTCAGCCGCTGCCTTGCTGATGCCCACATGCTCCTGCCACGTCTTCCTACCCTCCCTACATCTGTCCCCACACACAAGGGCCACTTCCAGGTATGCATTGGACCCTCCCCTCTCACCTGCACAGGACACCACTCCAGCAACTGTCTCTCCACCACCGTCTCTCAGTCTTGAATGGTTATTGCCCCTCACTATATGACCAATCCTTCAAACACGCTGCAACATCTTCTATCTCATAAAGAAAACCCTCCCAACACCAACTCCTTCTCCAGCTACCGATCCATTTCTCATGCCTTTCACAACAAAACTTAAAAGTTGTCTGATACTGGCATTAACTTCCCCTCCTCAACCATTCAGAAGGGTGTCTATCCCACCCTTCCACCAACACAGTTCACCCGGGGCCACCACCTCCACGAGACCTAACCTAAGGGCTCTGTCTCAGTCTCCACATCTGATGGGGTCAACCCTCTTCCCTGGAGTGCATTTTTCATTTAGCTTCTGGAAAACCAGAGTTCTCATCTCGCCGATTCCTCTGGCCTTCCTGACCCCCCAACACTGTGCTGCAGGGCTCCATTCCCTGGCCCTGTCCACCACCTAAACTCGAAGTCCTGCCTTATTTAAATATCATCTTCGTGCCTACGACAGTGTCCAAA
Organism: Tonatia bakeri; assembly: GCA_004024845.1. Lineage (NCBI taxonomy): Eukaryota > Metazoa > Chordata > Mammalia > Chiroptera > Phyllostomidae > Tonatia > Tonatia bakeri. Next base: position 33,425 of record PVIA01002211.1, on the reverse strand, counting down.
TTACATCCTTAAATCAGCACCGCCCGCTGAATTCCTGACGCAAATGCCCCAGTGTCCACATCACCCCCACGTGGGTCTCTCTCAGGCACCTCCAGTGTGACACGTTCCAACCTCCACTCCGGTGTCCACTTTAGCCCACGACCGCTGCTGAGGCCTTCCCAGTTTCAGAGAATAGCAGCTCCAGCTCCTTCTGGAGCTCAAGCCAGAAGCCCGGCGCCAGTCCATAATTAACTCTCTCATGCCCCACTGCCAGTCTCCCAGCAACTTCTGCTCATTCTTCCTTCAAACTACGCCTAAACTCCAGCCACCACGGCCCACCGCAATCAGCTGCTCAAACTATTCTCGGCTCTTGCCTGGGTAATTTTCTACTGCTCTCTCTCCACGTACATTCTCTGTATGGCAGGCTCTTTTCTTTTTCCTTTTTAGATAAAGGAGAAGGGAGGGAGAAAGAGAGGGAGAAACACATTTGATATGAGAGAGAAACATTAATCAGCTGCCTTCTGGACTCATCCCAACCAGGGACCGAACCAGCAACCCAGTAGGTGCCCTGACCAGGAATTGAACAAATGACCTTTACCTTGCAGACAACATCCAACTAAGCCACACCAATCAGTGCTCTTTTCTTTTTTAAAATCTAAATGAGAGTATGAAACACCTCTGTTCACGCTCTACAATGCATCAAAAAGATTGAAAACAGCCGATGTTGGCCAGGATGTGGACACTGGAATTCTTGGACATTTCTGGTGGGATTCTAATACTGGCTCAAGCACTCTGGGGGGCTGATGGGCAGTTTCTTACAAAGTTAAGCACAGTCTGCCCTATGACCCTGCAATTCCACCACTCTAGATATTTATATACCCAAGAAAATAAAAACATATCCACAAAAAGACATGGACAAGACTGTTCATAGCAGCCATACTCACAATAGCCAAAAATGGGAAATAACCCAAATATCCACCAACATAAAAATGGGTGAACAAATTGTGGCATACTCACACACCTGAACACTACTCGACAATAAAAGAATGTAATGACGTGCCAGGGGGAAACTCAGAAACTTCACACTGACTAGGACATCAAAACCCAAACTGACATACTAGATGATCCGATCTATGTGAAAGTCCAAGCACAGAAGAACCAATGTGGTGGCGGAAGCAGAAAGCAGCTGGCTCTCCGGCAGTGCCTACGGCCTGCCGTGCGACATTCCACCCCCGCTCACCAAAGCGCGGCTGGGTTCAGAGGAGCCCACACTGCTGGGGAGATCTTTACTGAGAAGCCTTGAGGGGAGGCAGCCGGAACAGGGCCAGGCCTGGTGGGACTGAAGAGCCCTTCGAAACAGAAGGAACTGGAGCTTCCCACTGTGTTTCCGGACCACCAGGGCCACTCACCCCTTTAGGACAGGGAGTAAGGAGGAAATGCCCAAGCAGTCTTTATCTTTTTTACCCACATCCCTTTTGATCTTTAAGAGAGAAATAAACATCAATTTGTTGTTCCCTCGTTGACGCGTTCATTGCTTAATTCTTGCATGTGCCCTGCCTGGGGATCAAACCCACAGCCTTGGTGTATCGGACAATGCTCCAACCAACTGACCTGGCCAGGGCTCCAAGCAGCCCTTCTTTCTTTTTTTTAAGAGTTTACTTATTTATTTAATTAATTTTCTTTTAGAGAGAGGGGAAGGTAGGAAGAAAGAGAGGGAGAAAGAGAAGAAGAGAAACTTGGATGGGTGGCCTGTCACACACTCCCAACCGAGGACCTAGCCTGCAACCACGGCATGTGCCCTGACCAGGAATCAAATAAGCGACCTCTCACTCTGAGGAACAAAGCCCAACCAACTGAGCCACACGGGTCAGGGCCCAAGCAGTCTTTCTCAAGCTGCATGAGAGTGCCTGGCTGAAAGTGTCCTTGCTTCTAGGAGTCAAGTATCCACTGGGGAGGGGGCAATCGAAATCGTTCAGGGCTTTTCAAATTCTATCAATGCGTGCGTGGTTATTTCCACCATCTCCCTCCCCAATAAATTTAAGGGTCTTTGCTATAATGAGCTATTCACGTCTCTGAGATGGAGAAAAGATTGCAATGGAAAAAGTCAGAGAAAAGTCTGAGTGCATCTGCAATGCATTATTTCCTTTTTGTTTTATTTCTAACAGCTTTATTGAGGCATGATTAACATACCATACAATTTACCCATTTAAAGTACACAATTCAATGATTTTTAGTATATTCACAGAGATGGGCACATTTTCATTACCCCAAAAGAGACCACCCCACAATCCCTCCATCACTCCCAAACTCCCATCCCTAGGCAAGTACTATTTACTTTGTTCTGGACAGTTCATATAAATGGAATGATACAATATATGGGGTGTGTGTGTGTGTGTGTGTGTGTGTGTGTGTTTCAGTTAGCATACGGTTTTCAAGGTTCATCCACACTGTAGCATTCCTGTACAAGACTAAAAAACATTCCCTTGTATGAATGATGCATTATTTTCGTGCATGCTCTATAATGTAAGAAAATAACTCTGCTCCTCAACATGTCAATCTATATAATTTTATGTTTAAATGAAAACAAATGCTTCTTTAAGGTCTTATAATACTTCTAATTTTAAAGCAAAGTGAAACAGCTTTAAAAGCAAAATCTGAACTAAAATTGATCTACACACCCAAACTGACAGGACACTGGTAAGAGTAGCTGACTCCAATGAGCGAATCGGGAGCCATTGATTTCAGCTGACCAGTGAATCATCCTTACCCACATCCATCCACTCCGGAGGAAGCAACCGACACTTCTGTCTTTGTTTCAGGTTAATCGCCAGCCACAGAGGCACTTGCACTGGTAAGCCAGGGTTAAAGGGCCCCAGATCACCCTGCCAGAGCGGGAGGGGGAAAAAACACCCGGTAAGACAAGACAGAGCTAAAGGCATTAGACCTCGCAGCCGTCAAATGACGTAACTGACATCGTGTAAACAGCAGTCCAAACAAATACAAGCCCTGGTGGTCACGGAGGCGCGGGAGGCAGCCCAGTTCTGCCCTCGCGCGGTGGAGCTGGCCGGAGCTGGCGGCACCTGGCAGCCCACCGGAGCCCGGCATCCCGAGGCGCTGCGGAGAGGCCTCCGGGGAACACCCGGGAGGCGCGGCCTACCTACAGGAGTTCCCCCCGCCCGCGTCGCCCGGCACCCAACCTCGCCCTAACCCGGTCCACGCAGGCCCCGGCGAGCTGGGCACGCGAGTCCGCTCCCGGCTTCCCATCCGAGACGAGGGAACGGAGCAGGGCGAGCAGGCGTCCACAGAAACCCCGGCAGCCTGGCCTCTCCCAGACGTCCGTTCCACCAGCCCGGGCCTAAGGCAAATACCGGGCCCGCGCCTTTACCCCAATGAGGTAGATCTTGTCCAGACTGAAGTTCGGGATAATAGTCACCAGCTCCTTCTCGGCCAGGAACTCTACCTCGGCCGCATCCATGGAAGCGCAAGTAGCCAGCCACGGACTCGTCGCGGCCTCCGGCCCTCCGGCGTCCCAGACGTGGTCAGCAGCTACAGCTTTCCCGCCACCGCGCGAAGTCCGCCCCCCAGCCGGAAAAGCCCTTGGCTGGCCAATAGCAACGCGGCGCTCTCTGCGCGGCGGCTGGGAGGCGGGAAGCACAGCGGCTGTGAGCCCGCGGATTGGCGAGCTACGAAGAGGGAGACGTCTTACCCCGCCCCCGCGGTGTCCGGGCTCCGGCCCCGCCCCCTCGTTGGGGGAGCCGGGGCCGTCTACCGGCGTAAGACGGCCACGCCCTCTCCCGTGTCCGGGACCCACTCCCACCTGGTGCCTCCCGCCTTTCTGTATCCGGCACCACGCTTCCGTGTCCCTTCACCTGCCCTCGGTGTCGTACCCGCCAACACTCTGCGTCAACACCCCTTACTCCTGGGGCCAGGAGTAACTGTATTGGGTCACAGAATTACCTGATACACCCGACCCCATGCGAGTGAAGGAAGGCGTTTTTTCCTTTCACTTCACAGTCTTCTGCCCTCTGTATACACATTGGTTAAAAATCTATGAAAACGTAGATTCCTGTACCCCACAGAACTGCTGGGGAAGGGCTCAGAATCTACATTGGCAAGAACCCCAGGTGAGGCTTATGAAGGAACAAGTTTGCAGACTGCAGCAATTCCGTGCTGATGTGCTCATCTCATCTGTCCGCTGAACAGCTATATGAGGCGCTTGTGTGAAACCTATCAGCAGTGGTCCCCCGTCTCCCCGCTGTGTCCGAATACCCTTGAAGTTTCTGAGTAAATAAGCACACTCCTGGAGAATTGTGTCCCAGGGGTCTGGGATAGAAACAGAACGTGGAATTTTAACCAGGGCCAGGGGATTCTAATGGGATGCTAATAGGCCAGGCAAGCTTCCACGGAGGTAAGGCAGCCAATGCTGGACTGGGGGGTGGGGATTGGGGACAGGCAGTGGGCTGGACTTGAATTTGAAACCCTGTTATTTATGCCCTGAGAAAAAGCATAGGAGATAGGAGGATTCCTGGGTTCTGTATCCCAGCAGGAAAGCTACCCACCCCCGATAACTCCGTGCTTTACCCTCTAAGCCCACCCCCCCCCCGAACCTGCCCATTTAGGGTTGTTGAGAAGATGACATAAGACTATTGTTAAGTTTCCACTGCCAGGGCTTGGAAAGCATGTCTGCTGTCTATCTGCATGGGACATTGTCATTTGCAGACCTGCAGACCTTCCCTGTGTGTCCTTTATTAAGGCAAATACTTTCCCAGAAAGTAAATAAAAGTCTCTCTGGATGCAGTGTGACCCAGGGCAAGTGACCACTCTGAACCTCATCTGCAAAAGAGGTAGGAAGAGGGACCTGGGGTGTTTGGGGAGGAGGGGAAGCTCTGGGCCACCCGGCCCCGCCTGAAATAGCAGCTCCCTTAGGCGTCTGCAGAGAGTGTGTGCCAACTCGTCTGCCTTTTGATTGACGGGAGACTGTTTTCTTCACTGGCAAATATTTGTGTTCCCAAGTTGGCGAGGTTTTCCTCCTGGCTTTTTGCAGCCTGCGAAAGAGCAAAGGGAAAGAGCTGGAGGGAACGCCGAGGTTCAGCGAGGCCACAGCAGGGTGAGTAGGAGAGCGAGCAGAGCCCTGTATCCACATCACCTGAGTCCCCGTGTCCTCGTGTGTAAAACAGAGGCAGTAAAATGCCGCTGCTGACCTCACTGCGGGGTTGGGAGAACAGGAGATAGTGTGAGCTTCACGCACTGCCAAATGGTGGTAGCCCTGGAGTCTCAAACTTGAGTGTACATCAGGGTCACTTGGAGGACTTATTAAATGGCTTTCCCATCATAGCAGCATGATTCACAACATCCAAAAGGTGGAAATGACCCAAATGCTCATCAGCTGAGGGGTGGATAAACGGAATGTGGTCTGTACACACTACGGAATATTATTTGGCCACGAACAGGAATGAAGCACTGATACCTGCTACAACGTGAGTGAGCCTTGAAAACATTATGCCAAGTGAAAGAAGCCAGCCACCACAACCATGTATGATCCCATTTGTATGAATCATCCAGAACAGGGAAATCTGCAGAAACAGAAAGGGGATTAATGGTTGTTGGGGCCAAGGGAAAGAGAAATGGGGGGTGACTATTAATGGGTATGGAGTTTCTTTTCAGTGTGGGTGGTGGAAATGTTCTGAAATTAGATAGTGGTGGTTGTTGTCTACTCTGTAAATATTCTAAAAATCACTGAATTGTACACTTTAATAGGGTGACTTATTTCTCAGTAAAACTGTTATTTAAAATTCCCTTCCCTGAGCTCCAGGCTCAGAAACCACACACTTAACACACTCCCCAGGAGGTTTTCATAGTGGGGGAAAGTGAGGAGGGAAATGATTTGCCCCAATCCAGTCCAGCTCCATTCCCAGAATCCAGAGAAAACTTCTAAATGCTCAGCTCATGCCTGGCCTCTCAAAGTGGGGAGAATGAGACAGTAGACAGACAGAGGGAAACGGGAGAGGGGAGGGGGAGGGGGAGGTGGGGGTGCTACTTGAGATGGGGTGGGCAGGCCCTCACACCATTATTTCCTGTTGTGAGAAATGCCTCCCCTAGCAGGCCAGAATGCCCCCTGCGGTAATATATTAGAATTAGATATAAAATTAATGCGGATGAAGGGACAAACCCCCATGCCAGAGAATTCCAAAGGATGTACATAGATGCCTAGGCTTCAAGAAGGTGGAGCGTGGCACTTTACTCGTGAAGTGTGGGCTGCCCAGCATGACTTTCGTCCGAAGAGAACAGGAGGGAAACGGAGAACAGAGTAACTTGACAGTGGAGAAACCTGGCCATCAGGACCTCAGCCAGGCGAACAGGGTCAACATAAGCAAGGATAAGCCAAGGTGACAGCATGCCCCCTTGAGAGCACGGATGAGAAGGGCACTTTATCCCCCAAACCTACAGCCCCAGTCTAACCGTGAGAAAAGCATCAGACAGATTCCAACAGAGAGACGTTCTACCAGACACCCAGCCAGTACTCCTCAGAGCTGTCAAGGTCATCAAAACAAGGAGAGTCAAAAAAACTGTCACGGCCCAGAGGAGCCTAAGAATTCATGACGACAGTGTCATGTGGGATCCTGGATGGGCTGGCTCCCAGACCAGGAAAACAAAATAAAAAAGGACATTAGGGGAAAACTGAGGCAATGTGAATAAAGTGTGGACTTTAATCAATAATAATGCATCAAAATCGGTTCCTTAATTGTGACAAACGTACCAGAATAACAGAAGATTAAAGACAAGGGAACCTGGGTGGGCAGTGTATGGGAAACCTCTGTACCATCTTTGCAACTTTTTTGTAACTCTAAAGCTGTCCTTACTAAGAAAAAGTGTATTTGAAAAAGCCTCCCCGGGCTCCCCAGGGACACCTAAAATACCCCCAAAGCTGTGAACCTGTTGCCGCCTTTGGGTAGTGGGAAGGACAGTAACTTTTGGTTACATAGAACTTAGGCTGACAGAACAGTGCTCCAAAATGAGCCAGCCACGGGGACTCCTGCACTGAAAGCAGTGGATCTTTCCTCAATGATGCAAATGTCCTGTACATTTCAGGCCAGTACGGTGGCCACACGTGGAAATTGAGCACTTGCAGTATGAGTGACTGATGGCAGACCAGGGTCCTCTGAAGGGTCATTCACTCCTGGGTCTGAGGTCGCCCAGCAGCCCACCAATGCATCCCCACGGGTGATCCTGGGTTGAGCACGTTTGGGAAGGACCTATGGTCCGCCTGTGCGTAGTGTATTCATTCTATCCTAGGTTAGTGCGAATCTCGGTTCTGTGGGAGTGATTTTATTACAGTAAGGAGACCAGTGGTCCAGGAGAATGATGAACTACAGTGAAGAGTTGAGGAGGTGGGTGAGAAGCCCCACAGACTCTCAGCCCTGCCTGCGCAAGAGGCAGGAGCCACACCTTGGCCGGAGGAGTCAGAAGCCCTGGCGTGGGGCTCAGGCCTGGGCCGGGGCTGAGAGCTCTGCTCTGACAACGGGGTGTAGCCTCTCTCCTGGGGTGTCTGGGGGAGCTTAGGGAAAGCACTCACTTGCAGCTAGCGGTGTCTCCCATCTCAGAAGGGGGCTCCGTTACAGTGATGCTTTGATAACAGGACACGATTGCTTCCCTAACTAAACCCCTGCCCCTAACTGGGCTCTAGGAGGCTAAAAGCCACAGTTCTTACTGTGACTTAAGCCCCTGCCCGCACCTGTCTCTACTGTGGAGGTAATAACAGGACCTCCTGGGGGACGGACCTTGGTGGCTCTGATTGGCTTGGGCCACCCTGCTGCTGCCATCCCTGTTCTGAATACCGTCCTCTCCTAGAGCCGCTGAGGCGCTCAGCTGTGTCCAACAAGGCAGACCTGGTTGCCGCTCTCAGCAGGAGAGGCTCCTTTTCCTCACGGCAGTCCCATGGGGCACCATCATCCGCTGACTGTGGCGAGATGTGAGGTGAGGAAGACATGCGGTGGCCAGCTCTCCGGGGCCTGCTTTGCAAGCCGCCTCTGAGAATGCGGACATGGCCCCGAGGGCAAAGGAAGGCCACCTGAGGGATGCGGGTAGAGGGTGACGCACAGATCTGCACTGTAGAAATACAACTCTGGCGGATGCAGTCCGGTGGGGGCGGTCTGGCAGCAGGAGACTCACCTGGTGGTTGTGGGCAGAAGTCCAGGTGCGTGGTGGCGGTGGCCTGAAGTAGGACAGCAGGCATGGGGATCATGAAGACAGGCTGTCCGAAACCAGAGCCCATGGGCTGCCTTCCTGTGTCCAGAAAAGCCAGGTGCAGGGATGCTGCTGGACCCACCCAGGCAGTCACAAGTATTTTTCCATCTACCTGTGGCCCCACACAGGCTGACAGCATGCCCTGGCCCTCCCTGGAGGTCCCGCAGCTTCCTCCCCACAGCTCGCTGGCCTCCAGGGTTTGGCAGGGGAGCCATCATGCCAGCCGCACAGCGCACATCATGGCTGAGCCGGGCGCTCTCAAATGGCTCCGACATGGTGCGAACACACTCTTGTGTCTTTTTGCCATCTGCTGCTGTCATTAAAAAATTACATTTCCATCTGTTTTCACACTTTTGTCCCCTCCCAGTCTCCCCTCCTGGAAGCATATAGCTCGAATCCCAAGTCTCAGATCGGACGTTGCTGGCCTCCTGGAAACTGGGAACTTCTGTGGGACACGCCAGGCTGAGGGCACGCGGGCTTTGTCAGTGGCCAGGGCGGTTAGCATCCATCCATTTCTACTTCAGCAGCCTTCACTGCAGTCCCTGCTCCACTGCCCACCCCCCACTTGGGGGGAGCCATTTACAAAGCTTTTTTATTGTTAGTTTTAATCAGCATGTGCAGCTCTGGCATTAAAAATAAATGAAAAATAAACTGCAGACATTAGTAACCATCCCCCAGGATGTATTTAAATGGAGGATCTGACTCAGGAAATAAGAATCAAAGAGCCATGTTTTGAGTTCAAAATAAATTGTCATTCTTGCCCTGGCTGGTGTGGCTCAGTGGATTGAGCACTGGCCTACAAGCTGAAAGGTCACAGGTTCGATTCCCAGTCAGGGCACATGCCTGGGTTGCAGGCCAGGTCCCGGGTTGGGGGTGTGCAAGAAGCAACTGACCCATGTATCTCTTGCACGTCAATGATTCTCTCCCTCTCTTTCTCCCTCCCCTCTCTCTAGAATCTTTAAAAAAAATAAAGAAATCATCAGTGCCACAGAGTCCCTACTCCCACCCACACAGCACCCAGACCTTTAATGAAGGGTCAGGTCCACACAGAACCCAAAAACCCCACAGGTCGGTGGACCTGGTGGATCCTCTCAAGCACAGCTTTGCAAACATGGGCAGCATTACCGCCAACATTCTGGAGGCCCCTGTGGGAAAGCCAAGTCCAGTGTCCTGTGCAGCCTCAGGCTGGCTCTCCCGCCTGGTCTCCATCTCCCTGTTGCCATGGGCACTAAAAGCCTGGATGAAGCGGTGATTAGCCTCAGCAGGTCGCTGAGTGGGCAGGAGGCCTGTGAGCAGTGCTGGGAGATGTGGAGCTTCCCCCGCCCTGCCTGTGGGCAGAGCCCGCTGCCAGAGTGAGTGCTCAGCCCCACCCCGGAGGCCCAGCATCTCCCTGGGTTCCAGAGGGAGCAGGACTGGGGCCACGAGTCATGAGCAGAAGCTGTGAGGGCACTTGCCTGGCCTGGCTGGTGCTCCGTGCTTCTGCCCTCCTCCATAAGAACGTACTCTGGTCACTGCTGGCCACAAAATGTGGGGACACGTGAAACAGATTCAGACCCAGCTAGAGCCTGACAAAGCCCAACTCCTGGCAGCCACTCAGTGGAGCCATGGCCAACCCAGAGACCAGCAAGTGAGAGGTCAATGCTTTTGTTCTGAGCTACTGCCCTCTGGAGGGGCTGGAGACTGCGGCCACAACCGCAATGTGGGTGGTCAGACCTGTCGGCCTAACTAAGCCCCAGTGAAAATTCTGGGCACTTGGGTGAGTGTCGCTGGCTGGCAACACCCAGGTGCATGCCTCCACTGCAGCCGGGAGAAGTCTGAACTGTCTGCACGTGACAGTCCCGGCTGCTCAGTCCCGGCTGCTTGTGAGTGTCTGGTCGGGAGACCTGGACCCCGCCCTTTGGGCTTCTTCCCTTCGCTGCTTTTGCTCTGCGTCCTTTGGCCGTGATAAACCATAACTGCGACTACAATGGTTTTTGTTTGTTTGTTAGTTCTGTAAGTCCTTCTCACAAGGTACTGGACGTACTGGACCTGAGTATGGCTGTGGGGATCCTGGAACTGTGCTTCGCTGTCCTCTACCCACACATCCCAGCATCACCGCCCAGACAGACTTCTTGCTCCCAAAGCTGTGGCTCAGGTTCTGCTTCTGGGAGAACCCAACTGGGACAGTGGACAAACCAAAGTCAGGACAAGCCACACAGCCTCTGACAGAAGCCAAAGAAAATGGACAGAACCCCCCGTGCCACGATGAGAACAGTCTACAGGGAGAAGGGCACCCCAACAATCTGACATTCTTTAAAAAACAAAACAAAACACAAAACTGCTCTGGCTGGTGTAGTTCAGTGGACTGAGCGCAGGCCTGCGAACTGAAAAGGTCGATTTCCGGGAATCGGAAGTTTGATTCCCGGTCAGGGCACACGCCTGTGTAGCAGGCCAGGTCCCCTGGCCAGCTGAGGGTGTGCTAGAGGCAGTCTACTGATGTTTTTCTCACTCTCTTTCTCCCTCCCGCCTCCTCCCTCTAAAAATAGATAAATAAAATCTTTTAAAAATGCACAAAACCACTGCCTTCCATTATTACCAGGATCCCGCAGCTGGCAGGGACTGGCAGGGACAGAGCTGGGGCTCAAACAAGGTCCGTGTGACTGACGAGCCGGTGGCCTCGGCCATGCCCAGGCCCACCACTCGGCGGTCTGCAAGTCATGGAGCCTGAGACCATCTGAAAGCTCGTCACCAGCCAGGCCTCCCTGAACGGTGATTCTCTCTAACCTGCCTCTGCGTCTGTGTGTTCCACCTCCTCCACCCAGCCCAGGAAGCATGGGTCACCATTCATTCCAGAGGATCTTTATTTACAATGCAAAAAAAAAAATTATAAATCACTTTTGCACTGTTTCGATACCTGTAAAACGATTTGTAAAAAATGGAGCCACTCCTTTGCAAGAAGTTCTTGTGTGTGTGGATCTCCTGGGTACCGACTGCATGGCCCAGGGCGGTGAGCATGTGTTTGTCCAAAAGAAAGCCTCCCCTGGCTCCCCAATGGCCGAGCCACGGCCCTGGGGTCAGCAAGAACATGCAGGCATTAGAGGTCTGGCCCACTCAGGAGGGCCAGGGGAACATCATTCTGGAAGCGTGCAGGGCTGACTTTCTGCTCATCTCGCCACACTTCTCCTGGTTAAGTGCCGAAATCACTCTCCCATCCAGCACACTCGGCACATCTGTCCCAGATGGCCACACCCCCTCGGGGACGCGTGGGACGAGGGATGGCCAGAGCAGGAGCCGGAGCCAACAAACCCCTGACCTGTGCCTCCTCCTCAGGCTTCAGGGTCTATCTCTCCATCCTCTGGACACGACCCCGTGTCTTCCAGCCAGACTAGGAGACAAAGGGAATCAACTTGTGGATGAATGCCCCACCCCACCCAGGCCCCCCTTCCCAGGGAGCTCCAGGGACAGTGCCTCTGGGCTCCTTGCCTTGTACCACCTTCCTGAGAACCCTCAATGGATGTTGAGAGGGGACCCCAGTGATGCTTGATCCTGCGGGGTTCCTATGCACCCCTCATCCCACACTCAGCGCTGAGCTCCCGGGTTCCCTGGCTAAGGTTCCTGGGATTGTGTCCCACCTGGGCCCCCCTAGGTCCAGCCTCTTAAAGCCCAGGGCTGGGCAGTTCTTGAGACAGGAATCTGAGGCTCAGAGAATAGAGACTCGCTCCAAGTCAGCAGGTGGCTAGGGAGGGCCGGGGTTCTCTCCAGTTTCTCAGAAGCCCCAGGTAGCTAATCATCACTCAGAGCCCTCAGGCCGGGAGGAGGTGGCACTCGAGTCTGGTGGCCTTCCCTCCTTCCCTAAATACCACTGGCGAGAATGTCCACAACATACCACAGGAATCAGCCACTGAACTTCCTCGTTTTTAATCATCTTCATCCTCTCTGAGGCACTATTATTGTCTCCATTTCACAGATGGAGAAGCTGAGGGTCGGGGACGTGGGACTTCCTGTTCGAAGTCACACGCCTATGAGTGGCAGAGCCACGGTCCAAATTCAGGGTTTTCTGATTCCAAACCTGTGCCCTTTCTCCTATGCTTCCCTTCTCCGAATGGGGAGAGCACAGAGTCAGGTCTGAGCTCTGTCTCTGGATGGGACAGGAGGGGACCCCTGCACTGGTCCCTCTGCACTAACCCATCCCTGGAACTGCTTAAGCTTAAAAAGCTAGGAATCCCCCTGGGGGGGCTCTGGGCTCTGACCCCACAGACCTTGCGGAGTACCACTGAATCTCCCCTACACTCACACGGCCCCGGGATCAGGGAGGGTGGTTAGGATCCCATTTAACAGATGGGGACACTGAGGTTCAGAGAGGGAAGGGAGTGTAATGGCAGCACCAAGGACCTGGGCCTCCACTGACCACCCTGAGCTCTTGATTGGACACTGGAGCCGGGGTCCGGCTCTTCTCCCACCTTGCTGTGTGCCCTTGGGTGAGTCATTCTCCCTCTCTGGACCTCCGCTTCCTGTCTGTAAAAACTAGAGATAAGGATGGCACCCACAGCCCCTAGGGTTGGGATGGGAAATAAGATTTGTGGGAAGCGCTCAGCTGGGTGCCTGCCGCTTGGACAGGTGACGTAGGAAGGTGGTCCACTGCAGTCCTCACTGAGCGTGGCCCAGCTGGTCACTGCACAGGCCTGGCCCAGAGTCCAACATCCTTCTCTATGTCACGGGCCCTGCAGGGCAAGCTGAGGTCCCAACCCAACACACCTGAGCTCTCACCGCCAGGCGTTCGGGAGCCCCACATCAGTCTTGTCCACCTGTGCCCCCCCGCCCAAGTCAGGCAGGACTCATGTCTCGATGGTTGGTGGCGGAACACTGCCAGCCACTTGGGAGGGTGTCTAGACTAGGGGTCCACGGGGTGAGGTCCAGACCACACAGCCTGAGTCTGAATCCCAACTCTGCCACTCACCAGCTGTATGGCAAGTGTCCCAACCTCTCTGAATCTCAGTTTACCCGTCTACAAAATGGGGGTGAACACTGGACCTATTAGGACTCAATGACTGCTATCAGAATCATTACTTATTATTCTTATTATTCACAACAGCAGCCTCAGACAGAGCCTTGAACAGCCTGGTTCAATAAATCTGTTTAACGAATTTGTCCCACCAGCTCCAACAGTGTCTACAGTTTCGGCCTCTCCCTCTCGCCCTCTCTCTGGGAACAGTTCCATCTTTTCCCCCCGCTCCGCGGTGAGCTGCACCAGAGGGCCTAGAGATCGGCCCAGCCCAGCATGAGTGCCTTTCCAAGCCTGTCCTGTCCAGCTGAACCTCTGCAGCCGGCAAGATGGAGCACCGGTCTCCTGGCTAGCAGGGGAAGGCGCATCCATCAATCACCTTGGTGAGCCCGCCCAGCCCCATCCATCACTTGCCCAGCTGCTGGCAGGGGCTGTCTAGCTAATTACTTAACATGCCACATCTTGCCGAGGCTGGTGCCACGGTGAGAAGCCCATGGTGGGGATCCAAGGGTAAATTTTTAATAAACCCAAGGAGAGGTGGGGACATGCACTCAGACCCACAGCACAAAAGGGGACCCCTTGAGCTGTCCCCAGCCAGACCCCCCCCCACACACACACACCCAACCTGGCTTGGTAGTGAGCGGGGCAGGGCGGCCTCACCTGTCCTCCTGGAGTCCCTCGACAGCATCACGCCTGTGGGGGTCGGGGGGGTGATGATGATGTTTGGCACGTCCAGGTGCTTGTTGTTCAGGACGGGGGCCTCATCGTGGCTGCTGCTGCTGCTGACACACATTTTAAAGCCTGAGAGGGCAGGCCACGGAACACACACGTACACACATGACAGAGAGACACGCATCAGTGGCTGCTGGGGAGCTGCCCACGCTGGCTGGCTGCCTGCGTCCCCTCCCGCCATCACCACCCATCCTGACAACTCTCCAGCAACAGGGCATTGCTGTCCCCACCTAGGTGAGGCTCAGAAAGGTTAAAGACCCCCCCGATCTTGCACACTCGGTGAGGACAGTGAGTTTTCCCTGCTCTGCTCACTGACCCTTGAGCCACGGCAGTGCCTGATACGTGCCAGGGGCTCAGCACGTGCCTCTGCACGGGTGACGGCGACAGAGCCTGAGCCGGAGCCCGGCCTGTCTGAGCGGAGGCCCACACACAGCCCCCCACCCACGAGCAGTTTCCGCAGGCGTCGGCAGTGTCGGCGTGGTTTCTTCCTTACAAGTCAGACTGAACTCACCAGAGAAACAGTCTGGGCTTGGGATTTCCTGTGCTAAGACTTCTGATGACACATTTGGTTTCTTCAATAGATATGAGGCTCGTTCGCTTTTCTGTTTCCACCTTGTATCAGCTTTGGGAAGTTGCCCTTTTCTGGGAATTTGCCCTCTTCTTCTCAAGTGTGAAATCCCTTGTCGCCTCTGTGCTCATAAGTTGGCTGAGCCCAGGCACAGATATCCACCTGACACTGAAGTACCCGCACCGTCCCCCCACCCAGCGCCTTCCTCCATTCTTCCCGTGTGAGTCAATGGCATCACGTCAGCCAGGAGCCTGAGGGCCTGCCACACGCCTTCCTTTCCCACCTCACCCTCCAACCCCGGCCTGTTTCAGCAACCCGCAAGCCCACAGATGCCATCCCTGCACGGTCTCTGACCTCCGACCTCCGACCTCCGACCTCCGACCTCCGACCTCCTTCCTTCTCCTCCTCCTGCCCCAATGAGTCCCCTCTGTCTCCCTCTTCAGGCTGCTCTCCAAACAGCAGCCGGAGACAGCCAATCTGATCACACCACATCCCCACCAAGAACACTCACTAGCTCCTGACAGTTAGCAACGGGCAACATTTCCCAAAGTGTGTTCCCCAGAACACTGGCCTCAGAGGCTCTCTCAGGAAGGGGGTTCCATGATCAAATGAGTTTGAGAATCCCACCGACTCTATCCTTCTCCTGGAGATTCCCGGGCACGTTGGAGAATTACAGGCTGTGAGAAGTCCTTCAGCAGGAAGCTGCTTTACTTGTGTTTGACCTTGGGATTCCTTAAATAACCTTAGCGTGTGTTCACATCTCACAGAGCCATGAAATACCTTGTTGATCATAAATTACAGTTAACCTCTTAGTTGAGCTTTCAGCCCTTACAGGCTGGCCTAACCTATCCGCAGCCGCACCCCCGCCGACTGCCCGGGCTCTCCAAACTGCTCAGCTTCCCACACACGGGGCTTCCCAGCCCCTTCGTGCCTGTGTATAGGCTGTTCCCCATGCCTGGAAAGCCTTTCCTCCTGCAGCATGGTGGTGAACTCCTCTACTCACCCTTCAAAGCCCATCACAGCAGGCTCTTGTTCGGGGAAGATGCCCCAGCAAATCTGATCCCTCCCTCCTTTGTCATCTACACTCATTCACTCATCAGTCCTCCAGTGCTGATCACAGTGCACTGAAATGATTAGTTCTTAATTCTGCCTTCTTTGCTGTGAGCCTCCGGAGGGCGGCCACAGTCTCGCTTGAGTCTAGCACAGTAACCGGGACAGAGCAAGGAGCAGTGCTTTGCATCTGAGTTGAACACCAACTTCAGGCACCCCTGGCCTGCGTGTCAACATCCTTAGCTCTAGGCTCCGCACACTGTTTTC
Source organism: Tonatia bakeri (assembly GCA_004024845.1). Taxonomy (NCBI): domain Eukaryota; kingdom Metazoa; phylum Chordata; class Mammalia; order Chiroptera; family Phyllostomidae; genus Tonatia; species Tonatia bakeri. The sequence continues at coordinate 17,604 of PVIA01002211.1, read as the reverse complement.
CCCACACAGCCCCAGGCTGGGGTCGTGTGAGCTCCGAGTTCCGGCGTCCGAGCCCCTGGCCGACAGCAGGAGCCGAGCGGGGATGATCATCATCCCCGCTGCTCCTCAGGCTGGCCCTGAGCGCCACTGGGGCAGTGCTCCGAACCATCCCTATGGGTCGGTGTCACGGTTGCCAGGTCCCGAGAGGCAGGGCCCGAGGCCCTGCCCTTCAGTGTGGGACGGACTTAGAGTGCATTCTAATGGACAGAAGAGGGCAGAGGGACGGCGTGTGACTTCCAAGGAGCGGCCATAAGAGATACAACGTCCTCCTTGCTCTTCCTCTGGGGAAGCAACTGCCATGTTGGAGGGCAGGAGAGAAGCCTGTGCGACAGCCCACGTGGCGGAGGGACCGAGGCCTCCAGCCCACAGCCACGAGAAGGAGCCACCTAGGAAGTGGGGCCTCTGGCCCAGCCAAGCCTTCGGGTAAGACTGAGGTCAGGCCAGCAGCTTCACCATTACCTCACAAGAGACCCTGAGCCAGAACCTCCCAGCTAAGCCATTCCTGAATTCCCGACCCACAGAAACTGAGATAATGTTTAAGCTACTAAACTTTGGGGGGACGCGTTACACAGCAATAGATGAGCAGTGCCATCATTCAGCAAGGCCTGCCCGTCCCGGGGAGCCCCTGTGCCCCTCTGAGGCTGCCGGGCTGCTGAGCTCTGCAGGCAGAGGCCCCAGCAGATGACCAGCCCCACAAGAGCACCCACCGCGGCCTCTGCCAACTCCTCCCAAACCGTGGTTCCCAAGCCTCCTTTGGTGCAGCAGAGCCTTCTGCCTGCAGAACATAAAATAAAAGGAAGCCACTCGGAGGGCCTTCCCGTTAACACTGGTGACAGTCGACGTTTACAGACCCTTTGCTGCAGGGCACATGCAGCGTTGGACGTCTGCCTTCGGGGCTCCCCGAGAGGGGTGAAGTGTCAGCAGCCCTGCCCCGCACAGAGGTGGAGACTGAGGACCCAACAGAGTGGAACTTAACTGAGTTGAAGAGCATGTGGCGAAGCCGGGACCCAAACCCGAACCCCAGCCTGTCAGATTCCACGGTTGCTGCTACTAACGACTACACTTTTGTTAATGGAGCTGGAAAACTTTATGAAAAGGGCCAGATAGTACAAACTTTTTACTGTTGGGGCTATGCAGTCTCTGTTACAACTATCCCACTTGCCACGGTGGTGGAAAGAGGCCTCAGAGAGTATGTAAATGAATGGGTGTGGCTGTGTCCCAATAAAACTTTATTTTTAAAAATGGGCAGCAGGCCCAATTTCTGTGGTTTGCCCATCCAATTCTGTAACGTCTCAGTGGAGTTTGGACCAGGGACTGGCATGGTGTCCGAACAAGCAATAACAGAGCCTCAAAAACCTGAGGCACTTAAATGCCAAAAACAAAAACCAAATTGCAAACCTGGCTGCTGCTGGGCGCCGACAGTACCGGCCTCTGAAGGGCAGCGGGCACATGAAATGAATGAACCGAGCAAAGCTCTCGCCCAGCTAGTGGCCCGGGGGGGGGGGGGCACCCGATCCCTGTAAGCGGCCCTGTAATCATCCATAAAGAGCGTCTCATTGAGCACCGGCAACAAAAGGAAGCTCTGATTATTGTTATCTGTGACAGGAGGGAGCCTCTCTGCTCAGTCTCTGAGGCCCCTTCCTCAGTGAATATTCTACAGTTCTAAAACAAAATGCTAATAGAGAAAAGCCACACTCCTCCCAGGGCCCCACATTTGCATTTTAACATGTTCTGGGAGCTTGGTGACAAAGCCACATTCTTAATCAGGAAGCATCAGGTCACTCAGTGGGCCCTGGAGAGATGCTGGAGGAAGAGAGGGGGGAGGGAGGGAGGGGAGAGGAGAAAGGAGGGAGAGAGGGGAGGAGGGAGAGCAAGCAGCGATGAGGGAGGAGGAGGAGGGTAGGACTCCAGATCCTCTCAAATCCCCAGGCTGCGCAGCCTCCAAGCAGAGGTGGCTGAGCAGGAGAGAAAAGCTCTCAGGAGGTAAAGCCGACTTTGGGGATTAACGACAAATGCCAACCCAGCCCCAGACAAGGAGATCATTTGTGCAAAAGCCAGAATTGTTATTTGTTAATTACCTGCCTCGCCTCCGGCCATTAAGAGCCCATTTCCTGAGGGGAAGAGCTGGTCTGAGGTTCCAGGGCCCTGCGACCCAAGGAGGGAGGGAGCAGGGAGGGGACCCCAGCACCTGGAGCCATTCAAAGATCTCTGGGTGGTTGTGATTGGAAGCTGGTGCAGGAAACCTTGCCCCGGCCTTGACTGCGCCCTGCTGGTTCTGGGCCCTGGAGATAGAGGAAGCCGGACTGCCCAAACCCAGCCTTCTGAGCCTGCCTCCCGTAGGGTGAAATCAGGAAGCTGATTTCCTCTGCAACCAGGCTCTGCCCTTGCCCTGCAGCGCAGGGGGCTCCGTGTTGGCTGCCCAATGCAATCATCTGGGAAATTTAAAAATACGGACCTGGGAGCCCACCCCCAGGGTGCCGGATGTCACTGCTTACCACCAGGACTTTTAAAAGCTCCCAGGAGAGTATTCTCATACCAGGGTTGGGAACCCACAAGCTAGGGTGACTGGAAACAGGGGGCTTTACTTTATGGGCCTCAGTTTCTTTGCCTGTACAAATGGAGTTATGGCACCAATCTTGCAGGAATGAAATACCCAGTGAGGGGCACGTGGCTGCCAAGTGCGGGAGGGACAACCACTGGGAGCCAGCTGGCTGGGGCCTGAGGGACCCCGGAAGGGGCGGTGCAGGAAGCAGATCCAAGGACTGTTGCCTCCTCCCACTGAGACCGGCCACCTCTCCTCTAGCGGCCCTGTGCCGGGCTCTGGGTTGAGCCTGCCCTTTTCACTACTGCATTAATCCTCGGTGTGGAAACTAGGGTCGTGACCATCCTCCAGATGAGAAAACCAAGGTTTAGAGAGGGCAGGCCCCGGAACAAGCAGAGGCCGGGGGCTCCAGGCCCGAGCGCCCACCTTGCCCTTTCTGGTACCAGCCACCACTTCTCAGCTTTCAGACGCCCTGAGCCATGCAAGCCTATCCTCTGTTCAGAATGCCCCAGGTTTCTAGGGACAGAGCACTGTTCTCTATGACAGCTTTCAAAAACCCCCAGGCCACTACCACACTGGTGGCTGCAGCCTGGAGCAGAGGGCAGGTGCTGGCTTCCACAGGCATCATGGCTCAATGGCACCCTCTGCTGGCACATTTAAAAATGACGCTCAGGCTGGCACCTTGTTCCCCCATTAGGATGGCATCCACTCTTCCTCAAGACACCATCTCACACACAGTGGGCCTGCAGGACCCAGGATGCAGTGAGAGGCCAGAGCATACACCTGGGCCTCAATCCACCTGGGCAGCAACTTCACCTCCTTGGATCTCCTTTCCTCACCTGCAAAATGGTTTGAATAATAGTCCCTACCTCCAGGGTGCACGAAGTGGATTAAGAACCGCACTGAAGCCCTCATCCAGCCAAACTGGGCGCCATCATTATGTGCAGTTTGCAGGCTAGAAAGCCAGAGCTGGCCTCAGCAGTGCCCACCCCATAAATACACGCTGTTATTAGCAGCACGAGGTGCCAACCTTAGCACTTATTCACCGATTCAGCCAATACTGAGCACCTCCTGGGTGCCACCCTCCACCCGAGTATGGGTCGGGGACCTTGTCCCCCCCTTGCAGCTGCACAGCTGGAGTGGGGGCTAAATGTCTATGCACTGACTCTGACAAGATACTCCTGGTTCCAACTAACACTCCAGCGTTCCCTGTTGGATGGGAGGGCCGTGGGCTTCTGAAGGAAGGAGGACAGTCCGAGCTTCAGTTCTCTGCTTCCAGGGTGAGACCGGGCTCACTCAGGCCGGCCTCCTCACTTGCAGAACCTGCTGCTCCCTTGCCCTGCAGCACTGGTATAAAGCCCAGCACAAAGCCGGGCCAGGGAGGGCTCAGTCAGCAGGCATTTCTTGTGCACCTACTATGTGCTAGGCATCGTTCCAGGTGCTGGGGACACAGCAGAGAATAAAATAGTCTCAACAGATGTTTCTCCCGTTCTCCACCACTCTTTGCCTTCCTATGCCTCCAGACCCCAGCAGCGGAACAGGGACCTCAAAGACATCAGGGTCGGCTGGAAAAGAATAGGGAGGAGAGAACCAGTGGTCCAGGCAGCTGTCGGGACAGGCCCACACTGCTGAGCTGGGAGGATGGCACCCATGGAAGGCCAGCGGCCATGTGAGACCCTCATGGGAATTCATCATTGTCCTTCCCAACTAGGCTGACAGTGTGAGAAGCCAGTCTCCCAGACGGGCACAATGAGCCACAGAGAAGTCAGGGTTCTGGCCCAGGATCATGTGGGATCTGATGCTGAGCCTGGCCTCCCTGGGTCCGGAAGGCCAGCAAACACCTCCCACAGCTGGGTCAGTGATAGGAGGAGCAAGGAGATGATGGGAGGGAGCGTGAGGATGGGGAGAGACGTGGGAATCAGAAAAGGCGCCCCAGAGAAGCCGACTGGAGAGCAGCAGGAGGGATGGAGGAAAGGCACCCCAGCCAGCCACAGCACGCACGAAGGCCCTGTGGCAGGGGCGCTGGGGCCAGTACTAATTCCTCAGAGGTGACCAGGAGTCTGGATTTAGTGCACATCTCTCAAAACACAAACCAACAAATGCCTCTGAGGGTTTCAGACGCACTTAATCTTTTTTAAAAAATTCCAATTAAAGGGAAAGCCTTGTGTTATTATGGATGAGGCCAGGGCACCGTAGCGGTTTCACCTTCTAGAGGCAGCTGGCTCAATGGAGATGACAGTGGATGCTTTAAATCTCTTTTTAATTAAGGAAAAAGCTCCGGTTTGCGTCAGGGATGAGCTGCTGGAGAGAAAACCTGGGGGGAGGAGCCAGAGTCAGGATCCAGCGAGGTGGGGAAATGTGTTCACCTCTCTGACTGCCCTCCCTCCTGCCAGCACTCCCCAGTCCCAGGAGGTGGTCCCCATTCCTCCCAGCTGCGGCTCCTTGCGGGGGGAGGCCATGGGGTCTCAGCCACAGTTGGGTGGGCTAGGTTCAGACAAACCCCTCCCAGCCCTCAGTCTGCTCACCTCTAAAATGGATGCAAGAAGATTGCTGTGATAAACACAATCAGAGAAAATAAACAATGTGCTTGGCAACCGCTTGTCCTGGAGAATGTTTGATGTGGGCAACCCGGGGCTCCTCCCCGCCGCGTCTGCAGCCGGGCGGCTCCTGCGGCAGGGCTGTCCCGTGCACGGCAGGGTGTACAGAAGCGACCCTGGCCCCTAGGTGCTGCGCCTGACAACTGGGCCAGCAAAAAAACGCCTCTGGACACCGCGAAGTGTCCCCAGGGGTGGGGCTGCCAGACCAAATTCAGGACACTTTTTTTTTTTAGTATACCAGAAAGTATGTCCCGCCCTGGCAAGCATGGCTCGGTTGGGTGTCCTACCACAAAACAAAAGGTCGTCGTTTTGATTCCCGGTCAGGGCACAAGCCTGGGTTTTGGGTTTGGTCCCCAGTTGGAGCGTGTACGAGAGGCAATCGTTCAATGTTTCTCTCCCTCTCCTTCTCCCTCCCTTCCCTTCTCCGTAAAAATAAATAAATAAATAAATAAATAGTATGTCTCATACAATATTTGGGACATAACGTACACTAGACAATTATTCCTTGTTTATCTGAAATTCAAATGTAATTAGGCATCCTGCTTTACGTTTTTTTCTTCCTGTGTCTGGCAGTGCTACCAGTTCGGGGGGAACAAGTCACAGCAGTCACAGCCTAAGTCAACAAGAGCTTGGCGCTTCGGAATGGTGCCAAGAGCTGCCGTCCCCTGTGGCCCCACCACATGGCCCTACCACATGGCCGTGCCGCTGGAACTACAGGACGGCCCGAGCCAGAAGGACGGGCATCCCCAACTTGCCCTTCGCCAGCTGAGTGAACCGAGCGAGTTTCTCACCCCCTCGGGGCCTGCTTCCTCACCTGTGAAGGGGCTAAGTCACAGACGGCAACACGCGGTAGCCCCTTGCAGGAATGAAGATTTGAGCTTCTGCCCTGGACCAAGACTCGAAACCTGTGAGGCTCTCACAAGGAGGCATGGTGTTAAGTGGAAGGTGTCCAGGGCAGCTGGGCCAGCAGCAGGACTCGGGGGCCACGTCATTAGGACTGGGGTTCCTGCTGTTACAGGGACAACCAGGCAAGGGGATCCCAGGGCCAGCCTCGTGCCTCACTCCTCTCCCCTAGTCTCAGCCCTGCCCAAGGTTATGCCCCCTCTGGGTACAGCCCTCCCCCATGTCCAGTAGATGGGCAGGTAAAAAGGCCTGTCCCCCTTGATCCTGGACAACTCTAGGGTCACCCCAGCTCCAGAGGGCCCACACAACGCCCGGAAGCCCAACGTGCCCTCGGCCAGCCTGGCTGCCCACTGTCCGTGGCGGGCGAGGATGCTCCGAGTGCTCCCAGGCTGAGGGTCTGTCCTGCCTCCCAGGCCAGGCCAAGAACAGTTATTGGCTTGCGTGCTGGACTCCAGGCCCAGTTGGTGACCCCTCAAGGTGGGTACAAACTCACTCACTAGTGCTTTGGTTGCAGAGGGCCTGGTTCACAGTCATACACACAACCTTAAAGACATTTTGAAAGGGCAGAAAGAGTAAGGGCACATTTTAGAAGCAACAATGGCCCAGCAGTGAATTCTGGGCACCCACCACACCCCAGGCCCTGTTCTTAGCCCCTGACCTGCCTCCTTCCGACCCAACAACAGCCCTGCCCTAGTGCCCATTTTATAGCTAGAAACAAAAAGCTCTGATTCAGCGAGTCCGAGACCCTCAGCCAAGTCACACGAGATTTGGACCAGTTGGGCCAGAGTACCTTAGCTTTGCACGGCCTATTTCTGCCACGGAGAGACCTGCAAAGCACGAAGTGAAACGACGGGGAAGAGGGAAGGTCAGAGGTGGATGTGGGCATGGCACTGCCCTGGCCCAGACTCACGTCTGCAGCCCTACCCTGGCGTCCGTGCCCCTACCCTGGCGTCTGAAGGCTCCTTGGAAACCATGCCCCCAGGAGTGGGAAAGGCAATTCCTAGGGACCGGAGAACCAGGCTGCTCAGCCTCCGGGCCAGCTGCACCCTGCCAGGTGATTACTGGCCAGCACAGACCTTACTCAGGAGTCCTGAGCAGCACAAAGCCAGGGCGGCCCCACTGTGGGAAGCCAGAACCGGACAGTGAATCCCAGCACCTGCCTCCCTGTCCCTGTGTCCCTTCTCCTTCCTGCCCCTCCCTGGAGGCTCAGTCTTCATCCTTCATTCATTCCAAATGCTTCCAGAGCACCGAGTCCATGCGAGACTTGGAGGAACCTGCCAGGCAAGAAGAGGTGGTGGGGGGTGTGGGCCACACGTCTGGGTGCCCAGTCATGTTCCCGGACGCCCTCTGTACCCCATGCCTCCGTTTCCTCAGCTGTGCACTGGGGGTGCTGACCAACTCTCCTCGGTGTGGGAGGAGAGGAGTGGGGTCTGGCTGGTGAGCCGTGAACTCCCTACTGGGCAGAGGGAGTGACATCACAGCGGCCCCGCTGGAGACAAGTCCTGCGTCTCCACGCCTGGGTTAGGGTCCAGAGACTGCTCATTCTGCAAACAGCGATCAAGTCCCTACTGTGCGCTGACCCAGAGCCAGGGCAGCTGTGGTCACGACCCCGTGGAACTGGGAGAGTAAGGGGGATGGAGGTCTCCTGAGGACTAACTGCTGTGCTAGGACTGGCTCCTGCCTAGGTGTGGTTAGGAACTGTCTCCTCCCACCTGTTGTGAAACTTGGCTTCCATGCCCGGGGGCCCGCCCTCCCTCCTGAGGGAGGACAGCAGGTGCTGGAGGTTCAGCTTTAGAGGACAGGGGGCTCAGTCCCTGCAGGGAGCCAGGAGGCTGCTCTCTTCAGGACAGGGCAGGGCAACAGTAAGTGCCATCCACCTCAGCGTTTACGACAGGTTAGGGTTAAAAAGTAAATAAATAAAAATGGTAATTAAACAGGCTCAGATTATCTACCCCTCCTCTCAGCAGGCAAGCTGGGGGGCTCCAGCCCTCCAGCCCCTATCTCCTGAGCATAGATCTATTCAAAAGGCTTCCGAAGGAGCCCTGGATCAGAGCCTGCACACCTAGGTTCTCAGCCAAGCTAACCTGCCCCTTGTCACCTCGGACAGTCGGCCTGCACCCCGGGCCCGGCTGAAAAGCAAGGACAATGGACCCGGACAGTGGTTCCCACCCTGGGCTGCCCAAAGCTTCACAAACATGCCGGTGCCCAGGACCCACCCACGCCAGCCAAATCCCTACCCTGGAGAGTGGGCCAGGCCTGCATCTTTCCAAAAGCCTGCCACATGATCCAGATGTGTGGCAGAGGTTGAGACCCCTGGTCTGGAATGACTGTAGTGCTTCCTGCTACTCTGCAAAGAAATCCTTGATACCACATCGTGGGTCCCGCTGCTCTGCCTCCCCCAGTGACCTCAGCTCTTCCTGTTCAACCCCCCACTCCCACCACACTTGCCTCCTCCATGTTCATCAGCTCACCAAGCTTGCTGCTGTCTCAGGGCCTTTGCACCTGCTATTCCCTCTGCCTGGAACACTGTTCCCTGCATCCACATAGCTGGCCCCATGACAGAGAGGACCCTGCCCATCTCATGCCCCTCGACTGCACAACTTTAATGCCCTTCACAATTCTTGTCACAGAGTCTGCAATCTGGGGCGTGTGTTCAAACGTTCATTTCTGTCTCCCCCACGGAGCTCTGTGACGCTCACTGCCGCATCCCTGGGCCCGGTGCAGTGCCCGGCACGCCAGAGGTGCTCAGTCATTGTTTGCCAAACGAATGAGAGGTTACGCCGGAATACAGCTCTGGTCTGGGCTGTTTCCCCGTGGAGAGGGAGCACCTGCTGGGTGTCAGGCGCTGTTCCGGTGGGTGCAGGGTGGGCAGAACACACAGAGACCCCTGCCAGCGGCCCCATGGGCAGGAAGCCGCAGCCCATTCCACAGATGGGAAGGCTGAGGCTCAGGATATTAAGACACTTTCTACCTTGTGGTAGATCTCACCAAGGGACCTTCCCTTTCAGATAATCATTCTGAAAACTGCTCAAAATGTATTAGCCAACTAGATGCCTCTAATCCTCTCCCTTTTCATGCAGCTCCCCATCCCTATTAGTGTAAAATCCCACATTCCCTGCCCGCCCCATCAGCTGCCGCTCTTTCCTGGTCTTTGCCCCAGCACTTCCCGCTGCCTGGAACGCTGCAGCTTCCCCGCCCTTTCCCAGGCCAACTCTGCCGGGCTTGGTTCCATCCTCAGTGACTCCATCCCTGCCAAGCGCAGGCCAGACCACCGGTCTCCATCCTGAGGTATGGCCGTCGTACTCAGGCCGCCTGACCCCAACACCCCAGTCCCACGGGGTCAGGAACCACGGCTGCCCTGCTCATCCCTGACTGGCCCTGGCCCAGTGCCCAGGAGGGACGCGATCGATGTTTGTGCCACGAACAGTCTCGCCCAACCCCGGACCACGGATGTGGGACAGCTGGGACCAAGTGTTCGCACCAGAGGGGGCAATATGGACGGTGCGACTCGAGTTGTCACTATGACCTGCGGCTAGTCTGGGACCTCCAACCCCACTCAGACAGAAAGGGCACCCTAAGTGCCAGCCTCCCCGCTCCCACCCCACCTGGGTCCTGGGCCGAGTGGAGGAGAGGCTCTGAGCCCCTGGCGGCAGAGCCAGGAGATGCACCTGGGCAGTCGGGGCCCCAGTGCCCAGGTGACTGTCCCCATCGCCGCATCCTCGGCAGGGGAGGCTGGGAAAAACCACCAGCGCTAGCCAGACTTCCCAGTGGGGACTCCCACGAAACACCTGACCAGTCGTACTCAATGGTCGTCACAGAGACGTGAAAAATGTCACATAGACAAGTAACTTCCAACAAACTGGCACAGCCCAGAGGAGCCTGAGGAGGAGACGTTACGACAAAGCACGAGGTGGGGCCCTGCGGGACAAGGACACTGGGAAGAACTGAGGACACCTGAACGGAGCACGGACTTTAAAACACCGCCCTGGCATCAGTTCAGTAGTTGTGACGGGTGCTCCGCGCTAACGCACGACAGTTAACTACAGCGCGACGTGGCTGGGGGTGTGTGGGGACCGCGTACTACTTTTGTAATTTTTCTGCAAATCTAAAACTGTTATAAAAAATAAAGGCTATTAAACAACAGACCAACCACCAACCTAGGACAAACTCTCTGCCTCCTGGCTCTTTCTCAGGAGCCCATCTTTCTGGCGATGCCAGAGTTGGCTGGGGCTGGAGCTGGCACCTCCAGGGGGTCCCAGAGACCACACTGGTCCCCAAGGTGGCTGGCTGGGTGCCCCCACCTCCAGTCTGGCTCTCCCCCGTGGCAATCTCCACACAGTGGGAGCTGTCGCCGGAGTAGGAAGGTGCACGTGGCTGGGATGGAAAGGGAGCCCTGTTCACTGGACATCGGCTTCAGTGCTCAGCTCAGATATTTCTCAAGACTTGGCCCTGGAGATGTTCCCATTTATCCCTCCATTTTACAGACAGGGAAACTGAGGCTGGGGCACATGAAGTGAGTTGCACGAGGTTGCAGTTAGCTGGGGGCAGAATGGGATTTGAATTCAGATCTCTGTGATCCCTGGGCCACTTCACCAGTGGTTCTCAAACTTGATCAGACTCCAGAATCTCCCTAGGGTTTGTTAATAACCCCCAGAGCTTCAAACTTGGTAGGACCGATGGGTCCTGCAAGTGTGCATGTCTGACTGGTCCCAGGCGATACTTAGGGGGCAAGTCTGAGGACCCCACGGACGACCACACAGCTCTACCGCGCTGTGTCCTGGTCAGTGCCACGGGCTGCAGACTGGTAAAGCGCGCTCACGGACCAGGGAAACCACCCTGCGCCCGACAGGCCACGTGCCCTTGAGCGCTCCTGTGCTGCAGCCTGTCTACAAAGCTACCTCCGTAGTCCTCCCGCAGGGAGCATGAAATGAGCCAACTGGGGGCATGCGCTCGGGCGCAGTGCCAGGCTCACGGGGACAGCCACTCAGCAGCCGCGCCGGCCTGTGCAGGAGAGGACACCAGGGAGGCGCTCTCGGACAGGGGAGTGCTCCAACAGATCACAGCGGCCACGGCCAGGCCCTGGAGCAGAAGGACCCCCCTACCGTGCCCACTCTCCTTTGGCACATTCCCCTCTCCAGTGTTGCTCTCTCATGGTCTCCTGCCTCAGCTGAATCATTACTGCCAGTCAGGAGAAGCAGTCCTGCCCCACACTCAGGAGGCTCAGAGGCAAAGTGACTTGCTGTGGGTTGAATAGCGTTCCCCCCAAAATTCAAAATTCAAGTCCATCCAGGACCTCAGAATGTGGCCTTATTTGGAAATGAGGTCTTTGCAGATGTAGTTAGTTAAGGATCTCATGATGAGATCATCTTGGATTTCACGCTGGTTCTAAGTCTAAAGACTGGTGTTTGTACAAAAGGAAGAACACAAGGACACACAGGGGAAGGTCTTAAGAAGACAAGGCAGAGATTGGGGTGATGTAGCCACAAGCCAAGGGACGCCTGGAGCCCCCAGGAGCCGGAAGAGGCAGGAAAGATCCCCCTCAGTGATTTCAGAGGGCGCGTGGCCCGGGGAGACCCTGATTTACAACTTCTTGCCTCCAGGACTGGGAGTTAGAACACATCATACAGGGCTAAGGTGAAGATTTAGGAACTCATGTGGATAAAGTTTCTGGCTACAATGGCTACTTTAAAAGTCAAATTAAAGCCCTGACTGGTGTGGCTCAGTGAGCTGGGCATCATCTTATGAAGCTGAAAGTCACAGGTTCAATTCCCAGTCAGGGCACATGCCTGGGTTGCAGTTTTGGTCCCCAGTCAGGGCACGTGTGAGAGGCAACCGAATGATGTTTCTCTCCTTCTCTTTCTCCCTCCCTTACCCTCTCTGTAAAAATAAATAAAATCTAATTTTAAAAAAAAGTCAAACTGAAATGCTTTCCTCTGATGAAGCGAGGCTTCTAGGACCAACCTGCCTGGGTTCAAATCCCGCATGGATCCCAGCTGGGTGGCCCCAGACCATCGGCTGCCTCTCTGTGTCTCAATTTCCTCGCCAGGAAGCAGAGTCACAGTAGTGCCGACTTCGTGGTGGGGGGAGGGGCGAATGCGTCGTCCACTGGAATGCAGAGAACAGGGCCTGCCCAGGCTCAGCCCCCCAGGAAGAATTTGCCATTTATCCTAATTATCTGTATAACCAAGATTCTGATTGCTTCAACTTATCCCAAAGAAATAATAATTTTTAAAAAATCGCAAGAGCCAAGGTGTTCAAAATGGCATACTCTACAAAATCAATAAGTCGGAAACAACCCAACGCCAGCTCTATTTTTTTTTTCTGTTCTAGAAAATTGTATTTCTAATGATGGGTGATAAAAATTACTATGCAACCCTCTTGAGTAAGAAATGAAGCCTGGCCCTGGCCGATGTGGCTCAGTTGGTTGGGTGTCATCCTGGAAAGCAAAAGATCACAGGTTCAATTTCCAGTCAGGGCACATGCCTGGTTTGTGAGCCTAGTCCCCAATTGGGGCATGTGCTAGAGGCAACCAATCATTTTTTCTTTCCCTCTCTTTCTCCTTACCTTCCTCTCTCTAAATAAATAAAATATTAAAAAAAAAAAAGAAATGAAGCCTGCACTAAGGAAAAATACCCAGCTGCACTTGTGACCTGCTTGAAGAGGTTTCACTGCAGTGAAAGTGACACAATGCTTTGTAAATGGCAGGTTTTAGAGTTCCATTTTCTATAGGAATTTCTCTCTCTTTTTTAAGTTATATTTTATTGATTATGCTAGTACAGTTGTCCTGATTCTGCCCTCTTTGCCCCCCTCCATCCAGCACTCCCACTCCCTCAGGCCACCCCCCACCGCTGTTCTTGCCCATGGGTCATAGGACGTGGGGCCAACCCAAAGACCACCTCCTAACGAACTTGACACGGCACCAAAGAACGGTGGAAACGATACGACCTCAAAAACGGCAGCACCAGCACCAGCACCAGCACCAAATCACTAACTAAATTTTTAAAAAAGAGTGTAGAACTGCATGTGCCAGTGCCACAACCTTGTAAAACTGTCCCTGCCGGCAGCCAGGTAAGAGAAAGCACAGGGACAACTGTGAGGGTCATAGGACTGCAGGTGTCCAGCACAGTGTGGTGTGGCTTCCTCAAATGGGATGTACTCCTCATGGAAGCAGTGAAAACAGGGCTCTGCAGAGGGCGCTGGGGCAGCTGGGCCCCTGGGCCTGAGCTGTCCTGGTTTAGCACAGGGAGAAGGGCTCCGTCCCCTGCCCTCCCCCAGGCATACCCAGGCCTGTGCTGGCCAAGGCTGGGGGGAGGGCCGGGGGTGGGCAGGGTGCTGGCAGCCCAGGGCCAGCGAACTGGCCCCAGAGAGCTAGCAATGAAAAATGCATGAGCAAACCTGCTTGGTACCGCTGGCTCCTGTTCCAGCACTTAGCTCCTCCAGGGCCCGGCAGGAAGAGAAGGCCCTTTTACAAGCTCCCAGCCCCAGGAGCACTCCAGTGGCTCAGGCTTTCAGTCCTAGGTGGGGTGGGGTGGGGTGGGGGGTGGGAACCCTCAGCATCTGCAGGTCCCGGGGCTGAGTCCCCAGTCTACCTTGGGCTGGAAGATAAGTTGCCCCGGAGGCCCCTTCAGGGGCTTAGATGTCCCGACACAAAAGCCAGAGGTGGAAGCAGCCCGGTGTCCCTCTGGGGAGGAATGGATGCACAGCTGTGGCCTACACCCACAACGGAATATTACTCAGCCTCATAAAGGAGACTGACATGTGCTACAAGGTGGATGGGCCCTGAGGCCGCTATGCCGAGTGAAATAAGCCAGTCACAAAAAGACAAATACTGTGTGATGCCACTTTTGTGAGGTCCCCAGAGCCGGCAAACCCACAGAGGCAGAAAGCAGGATGGCAGGTGCCAGGGGCTGGGGGAGGGGAGGGGAGTTCTGTTCAGGTTGGGATGGTGGGAAAGCTCTGGAGGCGGATGCTGGTGATGGCTGCACAGCAGTGTGCACATGCTAGTGTCACCGAGCTGTACACTTAAACACAGCTAAAATGGTAGATTTTACATTTTGTATATTTTACAATAAAAAACAAAACAAAAACCTTGTCCTGACCACCTGCGCTGTGCCAGGCACGGGGGAGACCTGCAGGGGAGCCCAAGAAGGAGGGCCTTGGGCCTCCGAGGTTCGATCTCTGGAACCCACCCCTGGACTTCCACCCCCTGGAGACACTCACTCAGCAAACACCTTCCCCAGCTCCCGCCTGGGCTCAGCCTGGAACCTCAGAGGGACCAGGCCCTGGTGGGACACGGGCTGTTCAGGTTCCATTAGCACCTTACACCCACTTAGCCAACAACAGCCTGGTTTTCTGCAGGGGAACCGCTGCTCCCTGCTGGCACACCGTCTTGGAGGAGCTGCCCATTAAGCTGCCCCGCCCCCCACTGAGGGACGGGCATGGGCCTTCGTCTTGGCCTGGACTTCCTGAGCCTCCTGACTTCCTGTGGCGAAGGGATGGAGCCAGGGTCAGCTCCCTGGCGTCCAGGAAAGCCCGGGCTGGTGAGCATGCTGCACGTGGCCAGGGGCCATCCAGGGCGACTCCCAGATTTCAGGCTGGGGAGACATGGGTGGGAGCATTTGTCACAGAATAATGAATGGGCTTTGAGGGGAGGCCTCGGAGTGGGCCATAGGGATCTGGGTGCCCCCAGGTCATCCAGATACTGGGCAGAAAGGTCTAGAGCACAGGACAGAGGTCTGGGCTGCCAACACCTGCAGTGCCTCTCAGTGATTCTGTGTCCTTCTAGAACTTTCTCCCTGCTGTCCTTTCCCCTCTCCCAGTTTGCCTTCTCCAGATGCCTGCAGGCCGAACTTGTTATCGGGTGATAACAGGCCAGCGGGGCAGAGAGCAAGCACCCCGTGCTGCCTGGTACCACGCCTAGATCCCCTCACTCCCTTACTCTCCACAAGCCTGGGATTAATCCCACTGAGGCGGAAACTGAGACTCAAGAGGTGCCGTGATTTTCCCATGTCACTCCACTGCCAGTAAAAGGAAAGGCTTGGAGGAGCCCTCAGAGTACGAGCCAGCCTTTCTTGGGTGCCCGCTGTGTCTGAGCGCTGGGTAAGTGGGAGGGGCCACGCCCTCTGCAGGGCAGCAACGTTCCTTCTCAGGGTCTGCCCTCTTCTGCCTCATTCCTTCACCTCCCCACCCTGGCCCCACCCCCACTGGAGAGGTGAGGACTGCAGCCCACCTTACCTTTCAGACAGGACAGCTTCAGCCCCATGGCAGCACCGGTGGGGGCCTGCGGAGAGAGCAGAGGCTTGTTTGTATTGGCCACGTGTGGCCCGGCCCCTACCCCTGGGCCCTGATGGGTGCACAACAGGAAGTAGTGGGGAGAGAGACTCGGGCCTCCAGGTCGCAGCGCCTGCTGACTACATCTGGGCTGAATTTGCTCAAAGCTGAGTCTGTGCTGGCGGAAAAAACTTTCAGGCACCTCAAAGCTAAATATACTGGAGGCCGGCTGCGGTCTGGGGTGAAGTTGGTAGTGAGGGCGTGGTCAGGGGCTGACGAGGCGGAACCCTCACCACCTGGCCTTTCCTTTTAGGGACCACAGATGGTGGCTGACTTGATGCTGCGAGGACCCTCAGCCAGGCTGGGTGCCTCTCTTTTATTTTTATTATTTATTTATTTTTAGAGAGAGGGGGAGAAAGACATTGATGTGAGAGAGAAACATCGATCGGCTGCCTCTCGTAGGTGCCCCCACAGGGGACAGTCTGTAACCCAGGCACATGCCTTGACCGGGAATCAAACCTGTGACCTTTTGCTCTGCGGTACGACGCCCAACCAACTGAGCCACACCAGCCAGGGCAGGTGCCCCTCTTTTAAAAATGCAGGTTCTTTGGAAATCTAGCAGATTAAGCTATAAGGGTGTGTGGTCCCCAGTCCACAAGCATTAAAATCGTCCCAGCCAGTGTTCCCAGGACCTTCCCGCGATGTGATACGTCCTCAGCGTCCTGGGAATCAATGAACAGAGGAGGCCACTGGTGGTGCTTGAACACCCATGGGCTCTTGACACCAGATCCTCAGCAACAACCCTGTGAGGTGCTATTACTGCCCCATTTCATAGATGTGGAAATCTGGGCTCAGAGAGGCGGAGTCACCCAGCTTACTCTGAGAGTGAAGCTGGGATCTGAACGTGGGACTGCCCTGACCCCCAGCTGGGGCCCATGCCAGGGGGGCCTTCGAGGCTCGTTTCCACTGTGGAGGGCTCCCTGAGTCTTTGAGAGGCCGATGGGGGGAGCTCAGTCCTCTGTCCACAGGGTGTCGCCTGTATGCCAGGCTGGACGGGAGGGTGGAGGTGGCCAGGAGAGGTGACCCCAGATCTCCGACACAGGTATGTGACCCCATGAGAGCCCTGGCCCTTCACTCTGGAGTCTGCTTTTCCTGCCCGCAGGCTGGGGTTGAAGACAGGTGCCCCTGATGCACATCTGTGGCTTTGCCAACAGCCTTGGACGTTCCACACTCTCCCAGCCTCCCTCATTCCCTGGTGTCAGACCTCCCAGCCCCATCCCCACTTCCCACACCCCCCCCATCCCAGCATCCAATGTGAAAGCGGACCCCACACAAGTGGATATGAGGCCAAACGGGGCACCGCCCCTATGCAGGTTGCTTAGCCTAGCAGGGCAGACAGACACACCAACTGGCCCTGACAGAGGCATTGCAAGCCCAGGGGAAGCAGAGAGAGGCCAGGGGTACAGAGGAGGGTTCCTGCCCCAGCCTGGGAGGCCTGAGAAGCATGTCCCTAAAGATAGGCAGGAGTGCCCTGGCCAGGTAGCTCAACTGGTTAGAGCATTGTAACCAGCTCTACAATGCCAAGGTTTCGGGTTCAGTCCCTGGTCAGGGCATGTACAAGAGTCAACCAATGATGCATAAATAAGCAGAACAACAAATCAATGTTTTTCTCTCTCCTTTTGTTTCTCTCTCAAATCAATAAAAAATACTTTAAAAATCTTAAAAAAATAAAATAAAGATAGGAAGAAGTGGGCCTAGCAGGGAACCAGGAATAGAATGTGCGAAGGTCCAGAGGATAAGAAGGGCATGGTCACAGGAGGAACCAGAGGGAGGAGGTTGGAGCAGGAATAAGATGAGGAGAGGCAAAGGTATGCTGGACCCTGAGGGCTTTGGAGGTTGGTTACAGGGTTCAGAGGTTATTCTGAGGGAAGCAAGCAATAAGTCTGCATTCTAGAAGGCTGTGCAGGCCAGGGGCCAGCAGCTAGGGAACACCAGGGCCCCCAGACTGTCCCTGCATGGGTGGTGCTGCTGGGCCCACAGCCTCAGCACCCTCGGGAGCTTGTTAGCAATGCAGCATCTCAGGCCCACCCAGACACACTGCACCAGAACCAGGAGTCTAACAAGGCCCCTGGGAGCCGTGTGCTTGTTAAGGTCAGAGAGGCTCTGCTCTGGGCCAGAAACTGTACAGCCTGAACTGCGAAGACAGTGGGGCAGTGGGAGGGAAAAGCAGCTGCAAATCAGGGTGACACACAG
>PVIA01002210.1:0-222847 GCA_004024845.1 Tonatia bakeri | reverse complement strand
AAGAAGAAGAGAAAGAAGGAGGAGGAGGAAAAATGAGGAGGAGGAGAAGAAGGGGAGGAAGAGGAAGAATGAAGAAGAAATAGAGAGACAGAGAAACACAAGTATAAAGGAGAAAGATGGCAATGAATAAGCACCTGTCAATAATAACCTTAAATGGAAATGGATTAAATGCTCCAATCAAAAGACACAGGGTAACTGAATAGATTTTTTTAAATGTCCCACATGTATAAGGTCTACAACAGACCCACCTCAGAACAAACGATCTATACAAGCTAAAAGTGAAGGGATGAGAAAAAATATTCTAAACAAATGGACATGAAAAAAACCTTGGGTAGCAATATTTATATCAGACAACATAGACTTCAGAACAAAGGCAAGACAAGAGACAAAGAAGGTCACTAGATAATTCTTAAGGCAACAGTCCAAGAAGAGGGCAGAACCCTTATAAACATACATGTGCCCAACACAGGAGCACCTAAATATATAAGGAAAATCTTGGAGGATTTTCAGAAAGAGATTGACAGCAATACAATCATTGTAGGAGATTTTAACACCCCACTGTCAACAACGGAGAGATCTTCCAAACAAAGATTCAACAAAAATATTGTGACATTGAATAACTCTCTATATCAAATGGTTTAATTGATATTTACAAAACATTTTACCCTAAAGAAGTAAAACATATATTCTTTGAAAATACATATGAATCATGTTCAAAGATGGACCATATGGTAGGACACAAAACAAGCCTCAACAAATTCAAGAAAACTGAAATCATATCAAACTTCTTCAACAGATCACAATGGCTTGAGACTAGAAACCAACATCAAGAAAAAACTCAAAAACATTCAAATACATGGAGACTGAATAACACATTATTAAATAATGGGTTAACAATGAATGGGTCAACAATGAAATCAAGAAAGAAATAAAAAATATCTGGAAACAAATGAAAATGAACACACAAAAACCTATGGAACACAGCAAAGGCAGTCCTGAAAGGGAAGTTCATAACAATACAGGCTTACCTAAAGAAGATAGAAAATAGACAGGGGGAAATTAAGAATAGTATAGGAAATGGAGAAACCAAAGAACTTATATGTTACGACCCATGGACATGAACTGAGAGGGGGAATACTGGTGGGAGGGGATATGCAGGGCAGAGGGGAATAAAAGGGAGAAAAAATGAGACAACTGTAATAGCATAATCAATAAATTATATTTTAAAAAAGAGAAACATCTTAATTAAACAACCTAACCATACATCTAAAAGAACTAGAGGAACAAAAACAAAGCCCAGAGCAAGTAAGGGGCAGGAAATAATCAAGATCAGAACAGAATTAAATGACATAGAGACTAAAATATAATCCAAAAAATCAATGAATCTAGGAGTTGGTACTTTGAAAAGATTTTTTAAAAATGACAAATCATTAACCAGACTCATCAAGAAAAAAAAGAGAGAGGTGACTCAAATAAATAAAATCAGAGACAAAGAGAGAAAAAAAATGTCCAGACGCCTGGCCAAGATGGTGGATACACTTTGCCACCTCTCCCAACCAAAAGGACAACAACAAATTTAAAAGCAAAAAATAACCCAAACTGTCAGAAAATCAAACTGTATGGAAGTCTGACAACCAAGGAGTTAAAGAAGAAATATTCATCTAGACTGATAGGAGGGACAGAGATAGGCAGCTGGGGTGGAGAGGACTTGTGGTGAGGTGGCAGCTGGAGGACAAGGGTGGGTGAGGCAGTGGCTGGCAGACCAGGTGGTCCAACATTACATGCAAATAAACTGAGAGGAACAACAGAGGAGCAAAACAGACCACGCAACCCAGGGTTACAGAACAGGGGAATAAAGCCTCAAAACCACTGACTATACAAAACTGTAGGGATTGTGGTGGCAGGCGAAACTTTCAGCTTCACAGGAGAGTTCCTTGGAGAGACTCACAGGGTCCTAGAATGCACACAAACCCACCCACCCCTGGGAATCAGCAACAGAGGAGCCCAGTTTGCTTATGAATAGGGGGGAAGTGACTGAAAGCAGAGCAAGAGCTGAGCAAGTGGCATTATTCCCTCTCTGACCCCTCCCCCACATACATACCACAACAGAGAGATGTGGTTGCCTGGCCCTGGTGAATACCTAAGGCTCCACCACTTACTTCTTAACAGGTACACCAAGACAAAAAATATATGGCCCAAAATGAAAGAACAGATCAAAGCTCCAGAAAAAATAGAACTAAGCATTGAACAGATAGCCAACTTATTAGATGCAGAGTTGTGCTGGCAAGGTTGTAGAGAAAAGGGAACCCTAGTACACTGTTGGTGGGAATGCAGACTGGTGTAGCCACTGTGGAAAACAGTATGGAATTTCCTCAAAAAACTAAAAATGGAATTGCTTTTCGACCCAGCAATTCCACTGCTGGTATTATACCCTCAGAATCCTGAAACACCAATCCAAAAGAACTTATACACCCCAATGTTCACAGCAGCACAATTTACAATAGCCAAGTCCTGGAAGCAACCTAAGTGCCCATCAGTGAATGAGTGGATAAAAAACCATGGTACAGTTACACAATGAGATATTATGCAGCAGAAAGAATTCCCTACCCTTTGCAATAGCATGGTTGGAACTGGAGAGCATTATGCTAAGTGAAATAAGCCAGACAGTGAAAGACCAATACCATATGATCTTACCTATAAGTGGAACCTAATCAACAAAACAAACAAGCAAGCAAAATATAACTAGAGACATTGAAATTAAGAACAAACTGATAATAACCTGAAGGGAGGGAGGAGAGGAACACAAGGGAAAGAAAGGGAAGGGTTGTCAAGGAACATGTATAAAGGACCATGGACAAAGTCAAAGGGGGGAAGAATTGAGGGTGGGAGGTGGGGGTGGGTGGGGTGGGGCAAACTGGTGGTGGGAAAATGGAGACAACTGTACTTGAACAATGATTTAAAAAAAGGAAAAAAAATAAAAGATGGGCAAAAGACCTGAATAGAAACTTCTCCAAGGATGACAAAAAGATGGCCCATAGACATATGAAAAAATCCTCATCATCACGAGCCATCAGAAAGATGCAAATGAAAACCACAATAAGATATTACCCCACACCTGTCAGAATGACTACCATTAATAAATCCACAAACAACAATTTTTGGTGAGGATGTGGAGAAGAGGGAATGCTAGTGCACTGTTGGTGGGAATGCAGACTGGTGCAGCCACTGTGGAAAATGCTATGGAGTCTCTTCAAAAAATTAAAAATGGCCCTGGCTGGCGTAGCTCAGTGGATTGAGCGCGGGCTGAGAACCAGGCATCGCAGGTTCGATTCCCAGTCAGGGCACATGCCTAGGTTGCAGGCCATGTCCCCCAGCAACCGCACATTGATGTTTCTCTCTCTCTCTCTCCCCCTCTCCCTTCCCTCTCTAAAAATAAATAAATACAATCTTTTAAAAAAATTAAAAATGAAACTGCCTTATAACCCAGTGATTTCACTGCTGAGAATATATCCTAAGATTCCTGAAACACCAATTCAAAAGAACTTACACACCCCTAGTTTATAGCCATGCTATTTACAATAACTAAGTGTTGGAAACAGCCTAAGTGCCCATCAGTAGATGGAGTGGATTAAAAAATGTGGTAGATTTACACAATGGGATACTACACAACAGATGAAAAGAATGAATTCCTGCCTTTTAGGGCAGCATGGATGGAACTAGAGACTATTATGCAAAGTGAAATACGTCAGTTGGTGGAAGACAAACACTATATGATCTCACTTATAACTAGAACCTAATGAACAAAATAAACTAAAGAGCAAAATAGAACTAGAGACATGGAAACATGGAACAGGCTGACAGCTGTAAGAAGGGAGGTGGTAAGGCAGGAATGGTGGAAGGAAGGGAAAGGGTTTAGTCAAAGAATATGGATGAATGATCCATGGACATGGACAATGGAGTAGAGATATACTATAGTGAGGGGTGGGTTGAGTGGGTGGGGGCAAAGGGGAAAAATTGGAACAACTGTAATAGAATAAACAATAAAAAATAAAATAAAAGGAGCATGAAGACAAAAACAAAATAAAATATGAAGACTTTAATACCACACTTTCAATAAATGGATAGAATATCTAAATAGAAGGAAGGTCAATAAGGAAAGAGAACTTCAATAACACTGTAAGCCAATTAGAACAGACATTGATAAAACAGTCCACCTAACAACAGTATAATGAATATTCTTTGTTAGTGCACATGAACCAATTAAACAACACACTCCTAAATAGTTAATGGGTCCAAGAAAAAAATCACAAAAAAATTAGAAAATGCTTAGAGATGAATAAAAATAAAAACACAGCGTACTAAACTTACACAGCAAAAACAGCACTCAGAAGGAAATTTGCAGTTGCAAACAACTACATTAAAAAGAAAAACAATCTCAGATTAATAACCTAACTTAACACCTTAAGGAACTAGAGGAAAAAGCAAACTAAATGCAGAGCCAGAAGAGGAAAAAAAGAAATAATAAAGATGAGAGTAGTAATAAATAAAATAGAGTATAGCAAAACAATACAGAGAATCAACAAAACCAAAAGTTTGTTTCTTGAGAAAAATCAAGAAAATTGACAAATTTCTAGCTAGGCTGACTAAAAAAAGGAGAGAAGACACAAATAAAATTAGAAATAAGAGGGTAAATATTGCTACCAACACAAAAGAGACCACTGAAGAAAACTATGAACAATGGTCCACCAATAAATGATACAACCTAGGTAAAAGGGACAAATTTCCAGAAACAAAATATTACCAAACTAACTCAACAAGAAATAAATAAAAGACTCAATACACTGTAACAAGTAAATAAGTCGAATCAGTCATAAACCTCCCAATAAAGAAAAAGCACAGGATCAGATGGCTTCACTGATGAATTATACAAGATCTTCATAAAATCGACATTAATCCCCCTCAAACTCTTCTAAAAAAATAGAAAAGGGGGAAATATTCTTTAACCAATTCTGTGAGGCTAGAATTAGCCCTATATCAAAAGCAAAGATACCACATAAAAAAAACTACAGACCAGTATCCCTTATGAAAATCAATGCAAAAATCCATGACTAAATACTAGCAAACTAAATTCAGTAGCATTTATACATGATTAAGTGAAATTTATTCCCAGAATGTAAGGGTGATTCAACATGTGAAAATCAGTAAGTAGAATATACCACATTGATGAAATGAAGGAGAACAACACATGATCCTCTCAACTGATGCAGTAAAAATATTTCATTAATTCAATAGTTTTTCATAATAAAATTACTCAGCAAATTAGAAGAAAAGAATTTCCTTACCATGATAAAGTGATTCATTTAAGACAAACCCACAGTCAACATCATACTCAATAGTAAAGACTGAAAGCATTCCTCTTAAGATCAGGAACAAAACAGGATGCCCTCTTTCACTACTTCTATTCAACATGTGTAAGAACAACAGGTGTAAGAACTGGTAGAAAAAACTGTAACAAAATTTCTGGGATCTATATGTTGAAGCAACAGTAACTGTAGACACATTGACTAAAGGGAGTCTATTTTTCAGAGGGGAAAATTAGTTCATAAGAGCCTTCTCAAATTAATGTATAGATTAAAATAAATTATATCAAAGTCTCAATGGAAACTTAAAGAAATAATTCAAACCTCATCTAGAAAAATAAACTGGCAAAAAAAAAACGCTAAACAGTGTTTTGGGGGGAAAACCATCAGAGAATCATGTACCAATAGCAAATATTACAGTAGATTTTAAAGTATCCATAATCAACCTGGCATGAACTTGAAAAGAGACATACGGGATCCCTTTATATTATTCTTGCTACTTTTCTGTATCAAAATAAAGACTAATATTGTATCAAAATAAATCAATACCTGAGTCTATTGCACTACAGAGAGAGACTCACTGATACGCCTGAATGAATTGCAACCCCTAGGTCCCTGGGAGCAGTTACTATCAGAATTGGTCACCTGTGACAGCATGACAGGAGTACTCACTTAGAAGGCAGGGATCCTTCACTGGATGGGAGTGAAGAACTCCTGGAGAGAGGGAGCTGGAAGTCGTTGCCACTGCATATCTCGTGAGGCAAGGGACAAAGCTCTGTATTCAGGAATTAAGTCAGAAATTCCACCTTCTCTTAAACTTGAGGAGAACAGAGACCAATAAGTCCTCTTCACAATCACTTCAAAGTCTCAGAAGCACTTAGGTCTCACTAACAATAAAAAGAACCTCAAAACAATGATTCAGATGGAGGGTGGGAGAATGGATATACAAGTGGACATGTAAACAGATGCAATGACAAGGGAATAAACACCCGTTGGTGGTAAGGAAGGGTTTTGAACTCTTTCAACTGTGACCCTGCAAAATTCACTCTTTCCAAACTACCCTGAATCTTGCATTTGCAAGTGACAAAACTCTGGTTTTTCCCAAACAAGTTTATTCCATTCTTCTTTAATCAAAACTGACTGCAGCACTCTAGAACACCAAATCTTCTCCCCAAATCTTAGGAATTGGAAGCAATGGTTTCCTGGGGGTGGCAACATTAAACAGTTAAAATTCTGGATGAGTAACAGTGGGAGCCCCAGACTCCCATGAGTGTAGTTACTGCTACTGTTGGGTTGTCTATTTTCCTGCTATTTATTTCCTAAGTTCTCCTCTCTACTTTGTTCCTCTTCTCTTGTTCTCTGTTGGGTTAAGCAAGTACTTTTCGTATTCCATTTTACCTTCACCGATGGCCCTTTAGCTGTACCTCTTAGTTTATTGTTTTAGAGGTTGCTCTAGGGAATTAAATATGCATCCTGAATTTATCACTCTGCTTCATGTTGTCATCCCACTTCATGTATATGTAAAAACCTTACAAGAGTATAATTCCACTTTCTTTTTCCCTGAAACCTTTGTGCGATAGTTGAAAATATTTTATTTCTACCTATGTTACATTGTGATTCAGTAATCTTTGTACACTGGTTCTTTCAACCAAGTATCCTGGTATTTCCTTTCCTCTTTGAGGGGAAAAGACAAAAGCATAGATAGTTACTAGAAGGTAAAGACTATTGAGATATTATTCCTTCAATCATAGAATGGTCCTTCCACTTTCATTTTTTGAAGAGGACTCAACACTTCCTTTTTAAAAAACTGAAAGAGAATATGAACTCGGTGTCAGATTTGCATAAATGATGAAGTAACATTATTTGCAGCTCATTCTTCTTTCCAACTGACTTTTTCATTGGAAACTTGTTCAGAAAGTTAAAGGAGCCACATCTCTTAAGCAGAACAGAACATTTTGTACAGCAAAACAAAAGAGAAATTTCAAACTGAAAAGTGATTTCATCACAAGGTTCAAATTTGACACCTACTCTGGTTCCAAAATTTAGTCTCAAATATTTTCTACTTTCAAAGGCAAAGAACGAGAACAGAAAACCTTTTAAACAATTATAAAATAAGCTAAAAGCATCAAAACTTGGTTCTGTGATTTCTAAGACTTGACATCTAAAAGTTACAAAATCATTTAAAGTATAACTATATGAGAAGTGAGCCCTGGCTGGTGTGGTTCAGTGGATTGAGTGCTGGCCTGCAAAGCAAGGGGTCACTGGTTCGATTCCCAGTCAGGGCATGTGCCTGGACTACAGGACAGGTCCCCCAGGAGGTGGGGGATGTGAGAGGCAACCACACATTGATGTTTCTCTCCCTCTTTCTCCCTCCCTTCCTCTCTAAAAATAAATACAATCTTAAGTTTAAAAAAAAGAAAGAAAATTGACCTCAATTACTCTAATGTGGCTAAACAGAAAGGAGTTTTCTTCATTGATATATTCTATAAATGTGACACCTGCAAACTGGCCAGGTACAATGTGTAGGAACAAGCTTCACTGGTAAGGCTCTTTTCACATATCTTTTAAAACGAGGGTCAACAAGACCCTAAAAAGGTTTTCTAAAAAGGAAGATATGATTTCATTCTCCCTTTAACATGAACATCTATGTGCTCTCAAGAGCTGAAAATCCAAAGGTTTTTTTCTCCCTTCAAATTACTGTGCATATGTGCTCAAGGTTAATTTTATTATAAGTGCTTAATGGATATTTTAGAAATTATTTTTTTTAGTTGGGTTTCTGTCAAACTTTATAAAACCCATTGTGCTTTCAACAACAAATCCAATAAAACAACACCTAACTTCTGCATCAAGTTTTTCCTAATATATTTCAACTTTCAGTAAATTATTTCTGACAAATTGAGACTAGTGGTCAATGAGGCACAAAAGGATTTTAAAAGAATACATAAGAAGTATAGAAAATATTGTGTAAATTGGTTTTATACAGGTGGAGTAACACATTTTATAATCACTGCAGTCCTTATTTAGGCTGTTCAGATCCTTTAAAATGTTTAATAAAACTTGTTTTACTGTATTTCTCTTGATTTGATTTATAAGCATTAAATATTACTTTGATTTTGTGAATCAGATTTATAAGTCTGCTCTTTAGGTGTTTGCAGTTTAGTTGAACATGTAAATGGCATTAAATTTTTAGGATTTAATCATAAAGTTTTAATGAAAAACATTAGGCCAAAAAAGGCATTTTTTAATAATTAAGTTCTGTTAGCTGAGTATAAATTTAAAGGTAAAAAAATGTGCCTAGAAATAAAGTTAATTTTAATATATGGGATAATAAGTAAAACACGAGGACATGAGAATACTGCATCCTATGTACAAAAGCACTTCTTGGGAATGAAAACACTAAGAATCGCCACCGGAATGACTGTCACTGCTACTTACTCTAGAGCTATAGGCCTATGCAAAATGAAACTAAAACAGAATGTATATTAAAGTATCAATGTGTTCTGAAACTCAGAAGATTACACAGCATCTGGTTACCAGAATTTACACAAACTGAGTGTCTTAAAAACCTAGTAACAACCCCTGCTGTGTGGTTCAGTGAATTGAATGCTGGCATGCAAACCAAAGGGTCATCGGTTCAATTCCTGGTCAGGGCACATTCCTGGGTTGTGGGCCAGGTTCCCAGTTGAGGGCTTGCGAGAGTCATCTATCTGATGGACATTTCTCTCACAATTCAATGTTTCTCTCCCTCTCTTTCTCCCTCCCTTCCCCTCTAAAAAAATAAATAAAATTAAAAAAAATCTAGTAAGTTCTGCCTGGTATTTTTTCATGTTCTGCAAAGCAAAAATATCTGGGTCTAAGCACTCTAAAGTTTTAAACCTTTCAGTCAAGAAAAAAACTGGTTTGATCTTATTATCTATTTCTTGGCAATGAAGTAAATTCCTTTAAAAAATTCATTTAGAAAAATCATATGAACTTACCAGCCAAGAAAAACAGCTATCATTTTAACTATGCCCACATGACCTTTATGTTGAAAATACAAAGTGAAATAAATCAGAGAAAGACAAGTACCTTATGTGTGGAATCTAAAGAACAAAATAAGTGAACAAAATAGAAACAGACTCATAGATACAGAGAACTGATGGTTGGTTGGGGGGGGGGTTTGGTAAGCTGGGTGAAAAAGGTGAAGGAATAAGAAGTACAAATTGGGAGCTGCAGAATAGTCACAGGAATGTAAAGTCCAGCATAGGAAATGTAGTCAATAATACTGTAATAATTATAAATGGTGCCACTTGGGTATTTAAAATATAAAGGGGATCACTTTGTAAAGTGGTTGTCTAACCACTATACTGCACAACTGAAACTAATATAATTCTGGACAAAAACTGTAATGGAAAAGTAAAATATAAAAAAAGAGAAAACAATCATTAATCACTACACAGGAAATGGATTCTGTATCTTTCTATAGGAGAAAAACTTTACCAAAATAAATTGTTTAATAGCCTTACCACATTTATTCAACAACTTGATAGTCAGAGGATGCATATGAAAAGTGAAACTGCAAGTGAATGAAAATGATACTCAGAGAGATCCAGTGATGAGGGTAAAACACAAGAACTTGGATTTGAGGAGGGGGGAAACCTACATGCCATGTATGCCCTACTGCAGGCCTATAGTTCCAGGATAAAGATGGGAAAGATAGAAATAAAATATCTATTGACAATATTTAAACCAAAAAGCATTAAAAGAAAACTGACTCTCAGTACTAAAATCCAAGAATAAAAATTTAGGAAATCATTGAAATAAAGTAATCTAAAGCTATAAGTCTTCACTAAATTCCAGAAGCCAATCTTTTAGACCATGGTATCACATTAATATTTAATTTAAAAATTTAAAGATCTCTAAGTATTAGCACAGGACAGCTGCAATGTGTATGTGTGAATGGATGGAAGGATATATAGACAGACCGACAGATATAGACACATATAATTTCAAAACATTTACAAAGGGGGACCCCAAAAAACCAGTATTTATAAAAAGTTGTGTATTTATTCTTACATATTTAAACTCCAGTCACCTTCAAAGTACTCTCCATTTAATGCAATACACCTATTGAGACATTTTTCCACTGCTCAAAACAGTTTTTGAATTCATTGATTTTTATGCCTTTTAGTGCTTCTGCCATTTTTTTGTTTCACCTCTTCCACATCAGCAAAATGTATCCCTGTGAGGACTGTTTTCATCTAGGGAAACAAAAAGAAGTCACTCGGCCAGACTGGGTAAATAGGGAGGGCAGGTCATGAGGGTCATGTTGTTTTTGGTCAAAAACTGCTGAACACTCAGTGTGGTGTGGGCAGGTGTGCTCCTAAATCACCCATCATGCAATGGGCAAATGCCCTGAAAGAGTCTTCAAAAAAATTCACTGAAGCCGAACACAGCCTCTCACAACAACACCAGCTGGTACACTGATACAGAGGGGTTCCTAGGACACTCACCTAATGGGGGAAGTCTGTATAAGGGGTCTGCCCTCCAGAAGATAATTCTGTTTTTTGGGGGGACCCCCTCATATTTGCCATCCACTACTTTGCAACCATTCTCCCAATTTGATTGGGACAATATATAATTTTTGTTAAAGTCCAAGTACAAAATGAGTAAAAAGAGAACCATATTTGGAGTGAGAATCCTTTAATAACTATATTCATTTCCAGAGAACAATAAATATAGAAATACAGGCAATATATGTAACAGTAATATTTTTCTTAGATACAGAAAGCACCTACTCTTTTATACAAGTTAACGGGCAAACACTTTTACCAGAAATCAGCAGTTGGAAAGCTACACAACAGAATAAAGTTACAAACAAAATGAAAATTCATTTAATTACTGAGATTCACACTCCAGGTGCTGTGTCACAGGTGAAATGGGAAGGCTGGAGGGCACACTTCAGCTTCGGGCAGCAGCAGTCTGAGGTTGCTCAGATTGGAGCTGTTTACCAAGATACTCCCTAAAATAAAATAATAATAAAATAACAAGGCAAATTAGAATTTAAATGACAAAGAATCTCTTTTAAAATAAAAGTACAATATACACTTTTGTATTTTAAGACATAAAAATTAATAAACTAGCCCTAGTAAACAAATCCTTTCCAAATTTCAAAAGTACCTATACTGTATGAAGTTCAAACACTCTATTTAAAATACATAAGCAAGTCATTACACATACAAACAAGTAATGCTGCATATGACTAGAAGGCAAAGCAATTACTTCTCAGGTGAAGCCTACTTTACTGTTTAGGTAAAAGCTTTGTTTACTGCTGCAGCCACTTCCGCAATCCAAGAAGTTTCAAAATGAATTTGAGTATGATTCCACGTAAGTGGACTGATACATTAAAAACACACTCCCTGACGTTAGAGAATACAAGTATCTATACCTGGGGATGAACACAAAAGCACATGAAAATCACCCACCAAAATTAACATCAAGAATTACAGCACTCCGTAAGAGCTGCGTGTTAGGGAGCACTGACTGCCCTGGCCCAGTCTAAACCTTCAGAGATGGCTGTACTGAATCCACAGAGCGATCACAGAGCGGAGACACACTATTTCCATTTTACAGACAGGTCATGATGTTCTCCCAGAGAAAATAAATTGAATATGCATTCACAATATGTGTATTCCTTGCTCTAAATTACATACAGATATCACTTAATTCCAGGACAGAAAACAATCTTTAACTGATTTTCTGTGAATGACTTGGCCAAACTTCTGTTTTTAAACTATTTAATAAGGACAAGAATATCTAAAAGTTTCCCTCTATCATAAGAAAAAAAGCATGAGTTTTAGTATGGAGATCTGGGGTTTGCCTTCCAGTTCTACCACCTCACTGAGTCCACAGTTGTGGGAAGAAGACACTTTGTACGTTAACATGAGGGCTAACGGAAAGGCACTGTGTGGGAAGTCACCTTGCCCATGGACAAGCAGAAGGTACAATGGGGTCTGTGTCTTCCCCACTCTCTTCAACTGGTTTTTCAACCTCCCCTGATCTGTACCTCCAAGGAACAACCTTTCGGTGCCACCAGCATCTACCAGTAAATGTGATCCTGCCTTTCTCCACAGAGGTACAGAATAAGGGGAAAGGGCTGGTCTAAGCTGTTTTACTGCCTTGCTCTCCCCTCTGATATCAGCCCAAAGTTAACACAGGTGTGAAATAAGATTGGAATAGAAAACAGTTTCGTGAACTAGAGTAGTGAGGTGTCAGGAGGTGAACACCCAGAAGGTGTACAAAGGTGAAGAGTAATTAAAAATACTGTGAGACTAAATGAAACTTCGAACAACATGAAAATGGTTTATGGTCTTTTTAAAATCCTTATAGGAAAGTTGTTATTACTGACTTATTAATTGTGGGCGTCATGTTAAAGCATGTAATATATTCTTATGTTAACTAGGAATTACCCTGACATGATTTAGACAATGGAGATCTTAATTTTGAACCAGGAATAAACAAACAGTTCTAATTTATACAGAGATCAAAAGGAAAGCCATCCTACAAATTTTACTTCTTTATTTTATTTTTAAAAAGATTTTATTTATTTATTTTTAGAGAGGGGAAGGACGGGAGAAAGAGAGGGAGGGAAACATCAGTGTGTGGTTGTCTCTCGAATCCCCCATGGGGACCTGGCCCACAACCCAGGCATGCGCCCTAGACTGGGAAATTGAACCAGTGACCCTTTGGTTCACAGGCCAGCACTCAATCCACTAAGCTAATACCAGCCAGGGCTCATCCTATGAATTTTAGTAGACAGAAAAAGAGCAGAAGTTTATGGTCACTATCAATGCCACCACTACAGGGAAGCCTGCAACTACGAAATATTTGTGACTGCATACGTTTATTTGGTTTGCTTCGGCGGGGGAGTAGAATATAATATTTATTACAAAATTTCCAGATCTTACACATTTTTCTACATATACCTAAGGAATGAAGCTGAAATTAGATATGCTTCATTTCAAGAGGGCCTTCAAATATTCCAGTTTTGACTGCTGGATACTTAAGGTAAAGGGCAGCAGAACCTGCCAACCCCACAATGCCACTTGGCATATTGATAGTTTTAAGTTGTAGGCACCTGAAAAACAGCAAATGCAGACACAGGCTTCCTATGAATTCCCCATATCTGCCTAAAAACACATCCTTCACAAAGGACTCAACTCTCATAACCTCTCCTCAGCAGTTTCATCAAGAAGATAGCACTGACTCTCATCACGAGAGACTGAAGTCCACACTACCAAGACAAACTTTGTCACAAACTACCTCCCACCCATGTTTCCTAAAAGTCACTTATTCTGTCTGTCCCCCTCCCCTTCCCCCTATTAAGATGTACTTGAAGCCTAAATTCTAAATCTACCTCTTTGAGTTACTTATTGTATTCCTGGGTATCTCCCATGTGTGCAAGAGGCATACATTTTAGTAAACGTTTTCTCTTATTAATCTGTCTTCTGTTACAGGTGTCTCAGCTTAGAACTCAGAAGAGTAGAGGGAAATAATTCTTCTCCCATACAAGAGTGATCTTAGAAAACATTTTAAAAGTGTTCTCAAAGACACCATGCCATCCTTCAATTACAATTGCCTGTGATTCCTTCAGTAATGGACCAATGTCAAGGACCATATTCTAAATGTGTTTCCAAGACAACTGGTGTAAGAAAATGGCCAAACCTCCCAGAGCTCAGCACTATGACTGCTAAGTGATCAGAAAGGGTCCTTGTGGATTTGGTCACTAACATACACAGAGGGTCGCACCTGCTACACCCCTTTCAGAGACATGAAGGGTGGTTCGTTCCCATACCAGATTTAACTAATCTTTCAGGAACAACAGTGAACACTTAAAGGTGGGGAAGAGATGACTGATTTCTTCACAACAGACATAGGTTTAAAGTAGAAGGATACTAAAGAACGAAGGTGAGGTGTTCTGGCAGAGAATTAAAAACATGCCCAAACCTGGCTTCTTCCCCACCAGTCTCTGCTCCTCTGCTTTTCTGGCCAGAGGTATTTATTATGAATAATATGCTCTAGCACACTGTCACTTTTTTCCTGCACACAACGCCATTGAGGCATTCACTTCTTCATGACCTTAGTGCCTGGTGTACAGAAACCAGGACCTCCTTTCCTGTGTCTTCTGAGGATTATGCAATTTAGGGTTAAGGCAAAGGGCAAAGTCACATATAGATATAAAGTGTTAACTAAGAACTTGAAAATCAAGAACATAACTTGAGGTATTACAGGTCATAAAATGTCAAAAGTGTAACCGAAGAAAAGTCCAGATGGAACTCATAGAAAGAAGTGTCTTCCTCAGGCTTTCTTGAAAATATTGGGTTGGCCAAAAAGTTCATTTGTTTGTTTTTTTCCTGTAAGATGGCTCTAGTAGCACTTAGTTGTCTTTAACTTCATTAAAAACACCTTTGTTGAATTGTATTGTGACAGCTGTTGTACCAGCGTGCATTAAAAAACAAACTTTTCAAAATTGGTGAATATGTAGCCATTTTAATATTGAAAATGGAAGATGAATATTGAAAATGGAACATGTTTGGCATATTATTTTTTATTATTTCAAGAAAGGTAATAATGAACTGAAACACAAAAAAAAGATTTGTGCAGTGTATGGAGAAGGTGCTGTGACTGATTGAAGGTGTCAAAAGTGGTTTGCAAAGTTTCACACTGGAGATTTCTCACTGGACAATGCTTCAAGGTCAGGTACCAGTTGAAGTTCATAGCATTCAAATTGGGACATTAATTGAGAACAACCAATGTTATACCACATGGGAGAGAGCTGACATACTCAAAACATCCAAATCAATAAAGTTATTGATGAAAATGAAATATATATATTTTATTTTATGGAAAAAACTAAACAAACTTTTTGGCCAATCCAACAGTATGTTTGCTATGGCATGTGGGTTGTTGAAATCTCACAGAGAACCGAAACAAGGCTCAACTGAAATAGATACTGTATTCCAGAAAGAGGACAATTGGGGGAAATTTACTTCTTTGAACTTGGTGTGTAAAATGTTAGAGTCTTCTCCTTTGATGTCAAATGGCAACATGTAGTCAATGAAAACATTCCCAAGATTCACTCAAGTCTGCCTCTGAATCCTCTGTGACCCCAGCCAGAAAGAAGTGCTGACTCCAAGTACTTGGGGCTGGGAATACAGAATGGCTGCTGCATTCCACTGTACTACACATCATCATGAAAACATGATTACAGGTACATCCATGTTATTACCCTCCATCTTGAGAGTATCCCTGTGAGGCAGGTGTTATCACCATCTACAGGGAGAGAAGAGAGCCTGGGAAAACTTCAATAACTTGCTCAGGTGCAAAGTGAGCAAACGGCCTGGCCAGGGCTCAGATCCTATTCTCTTTCTACTGTAAGGCTGGCTGCCTAGCCTCCAATAAAAGCCTAGAAGGTGCAGAAAACAGATACTCTTTCTATTCACTACTCAAAACAGTTTTTGAACTCATTGATTTTGATGTCTTTTAGTGCTTCTGACATTTTTGTTTGTTTGTTTGTTTCATCTCTTCTACATCAGCAAAACATTTTCCTTTGGCTTTTTTCATCCAGGATAGGGGGAGTCACTTGGGAGAGATGGGGAGAACAGGGAAGATAAGGCACAGGGGCCATGTCATTTTTGGTCAAAAACTGCTGAACACTCAGGACAGTGTGGGCAGGTGCTCTTGTAAATCACCCATCATGAAACAAACACAATGAAAGTGTCTTAAAAAAAAATTCACTGAAGCTGAACACAGCCTCTCACTATACCACCAGCTGGTATACTGATACAGATGGGTTCCTAGAAGTCACCTAGCAGAGGAAGCCTGTATTACAAGGAGCCCATCCTCCAAAAAATAATTCTCAATTTTGGGGGGCCCCCCCTCATATTTAAATTCCAAACTGTCTCCACAATGCTTTAAAATCTTGGCCTAGGGAATATAATGACCAACCTACTATTGTACTATTTTTTTATTGTACATGTACTATTTTTTAGTACCTGCTGTATATTAAGCACTACACTACTAACTGCTTGATAGACATTTTCTCAGTTACTCTTCACAATAATATGCATAAAACCTACAGATAACACCCACTTTATAGATAAGGAACTGGAGTTTAGCAATGATAAATAACATAATGTAATATTAGGATAACCAGTTAGTGGCAGGAAGGGTATTTGTACTCAAATCTAATTTTAAAACTCAAGAGTCTTAATCACTTTATATATCCATCATTATAATATTATACGGAGTATTTTCACTGGCCTAAAAATCCTCTGTGCTCTGTCTGTTCATCCCAATACCCCTTGCAACAGTTGATCTTCTTACTGTCTCCACAGCTTTGGTTTTTCTAGATGTCATATGAGTGGAATCATACAGTATGTAGGCTTTTCAGACTGGCTTCTTTCACTTAGCAGTATACACTTTAGGTTCCTCCATGCTTTTCACGGCTTGATAGCCCATTTCTTTACAGCAATAAATAATAATCAGTTGTCTGAATGCACCACAACTTGTTTATTCACCTACTGAAGGATATTTTGATAGCTTCCAAGCCTGGCAATTATGAATAAAGCTGCTATAAATATCTACATGCAAGTTCTGTGTGGATGTAAGTTTTCAATTCCTTTGAGTAAATACCAAGGCACACAACTGCCAGATAATATTGGTAAAAGTATGCTTAGTTCTGTAAGAAAGCACCAAACTATCTTCCGAAGAGGCTGTGCCATTTTGCATTCCCAACAATAATGAATGAGAGTTCCTGTTGCTCTCCACCTTCACCAGCATTTTGTTGTCAGTGTTCTACATTTTTGACAAACCAATAGGTGTACTGCTGCATTTCATTCTTGTTTTAATTTGCTCTTCCCCGATGACATATGATGTGAAGCATCTTTGTATGTGCTTATTTCCATTAATACATCTCCTTTAGTGAAGACTGTGTTAAGGCCCTTGGTCCATTTTTAATTATTACTAAGTTTAAGAGTTTGTTAAAGAGTATTTTGAAGAGCAGTTCTTTATCAAATGTGTCTTTTGCAAATATATGCTCCTATTCTGTAGTTTGTCTTCCAACTATAGTGACATTGTACGTCACAGAGCAAACATTTTTAATTTTAATTAAGTCCAGCTTCACAATTATTTCTTTCATGAATCAAACCTTTGGTGTATCTATCTAAAAAGACATCACCATATCCAAGTCATCTAGATTTTTCTCCTATATTATCTTCTAGGAGTTTTATAGTTTTGCATTTTACATTTAGGTCCATGGTCCTTTTGAAATATTTTTGTGGAGGATGTAAGGCCTATGTCTGATTCATTTACTGAGATATGGATGTTCAGTTGTTCTAGCACCATTTATTGAGGAAAGTATCTTTGCTCCATTATATTGCCTTTGTAATAAAATTGCATTTGTCAAAGATCAGCTGACTGTGTTTATGGGGGTCTATGTCTGGGCTTTATATTTTATTCCATTAATCTATTTGCTTATTCTTTCACTAAGAGCACACTATCTTGATTACTGTAGTTTTGTAGTTAGTCTTCAAGAAGTGAGGTAGGGTCATTCCTCCAACTTTGTTCTTTGCCTTTAATGTTCTGTTGACTATACTATGTCTTTTGCCTCTCCACATAAATTTTAAAATCAATTTGTCATATCCACAATCTGCCAAAACTCACACAGGAAGATACAGGTAATCTGAAGAGGCAGACTGTTCCTTTCAAGGAATCAGTCCATTTCATCTAGGCTATCAAATTTGTTCACAGCACTATCCATAGTGTTCACAGTTTTTCTTTTCTATGCTTTCCATTTCCATGGGATTGGTAGTGATGTTTCCTCTTGCATGTCTAATATTAGAAATTTGTGTCTTCTCTCTTTAGTTGGTCTGGCAGAAGCTTATGTTACTGACTTTTTCCAAAAACTAACTTCTGGTTTCATTGATTCTATCTACTGATTTCCTATTTTTAATTTATTTGATTTCTTATTATTCCTTTTTTTTTCTACTTAGTTGAGTTTAATTTGTTCTTTTTCTCATTTCCTACACTGGAAATTTAGAACATTAATTTTCAAGCTTTCTTCTGTATTAATGTATGCATTCAATGATGTAAAGGTCCCTCTGAGCACTGCTTTCATCCTATTCCACAAATGTAAAAGTTGGGCTTTCACTTTTATTTAGTTCAAAATATTTTTAAATTTCTTTTGAAATTTCTTCTTTGACCTATGTGCTACTTAAAAGTGTGTTCTTTAATTTCCACACATTTTTGGGATTTTCCAGTTATCTTCCTGTATTTCTTTCTAGTTTAATTTTATTGTGTACTAGAAGCAACACTGCATGATTTCTGTTCTTTTAAATTTGTTAAGGTGAGCTTTATGGCCCAGAATGTGTTCTATCTTGGTGAATATTCACAGTGAGCTTGAGAGAAATGTGTATGTTGCTGTTGTTGAATGAGTCAGTCTATAGATGTTGACTATATTCAGTTGATTGATGTTATAGAGCTTAACTATGCCTTTAATGAACTTTCTGCCTGAAATCTGCCCAATTTTTAGTGTTGAAGTCTCCAACTATGACAGTGGAATTCATCTATTTCTCCTTACAGTTCTGCTAGTTTTTGGTTCACATAGAGTGATTCTCCATTGTTAGGTGCATACATGTGAAGTGCTTCTACATATTCTTGGAAAACTGACCCCTTTATCATTATGCAATGTCCTTCTCTATCTCTGCTAATTTTTTCCTTGGTCTGAAGCCTGTTTTATCTGAAATTAATATAGCTATCCTGCTTTCTTTTGATTAGTGTTAGCATGGTATATTTTTGTCCATCCATTTACTTTTAATCTATATGTGCCTTTATATTTAAAGTGGTTTTCTTATAGACCACATATACTTGGGCCATGCTTTTTGACACACTCTGACTTTTAATTGGGACAGTTAGACCACCAACATTCAGGTGATTATTGATATGGTTGATTTTATATCTACCACATTCATTACTGTTCTCTATTTGTTGCCCTTGTTCTTTGCTTCTACTTTTGTCTTCCACTTTTCCCCCCATTTTTGTGGTTTTAATTATTTTACATCATTCCATTTTCTCTCCATTTTTAGCATGTCAGTTACGCTTTTTTTAGTGACTGCCCTAGTTTGCAATATACATTTATAATTTATCCATGTCCAAATAATATATCACCTCATGAGTAGTGTAACTTCTAATAACCAAATAAGATAATCCTAATTACTCCCTCCCACCCTTAAAACATTGTTGTTATTTCACTAAAAATAAACATACATAAATACACAGGATAGACACACGTAATACAATATACTGTTGCTGTTAGTATTTTGAGCAAACTTCTATCTGTTACATCAAAAAATAACCAACTTTTATTTTACCTTCATTTACTCTTTTTTTATATAGATCTAGGTTTCTGACACACATAAAATTTTCCTTCTCTTCAAAAAACTTATTTTCATATTTCTTGCATAGCAGATCTACTAAGAATAAATTCCCTCAATTTTTGTTTATCTGAGAAAATTTTTGTTATCTCCTTCACTTTTGAAGGATAATTTCACAGGGTACAGAATTCTAGGTTGGTGGTTTTATGTTCTCAACACTTCAATATTTCACTCCACTCACTCTCTTCTTGCTTGCTGGGTTTCTGGAAAGCTGCACATAATTCTTATCTTTGTCTACAGGTAAGGCATTTTATCCTTCTGGCTTCTTTCAGGATTTTTCATTTTTCTTTCTTTTTAAGTTTTATTTATTGATTTTAGAGAAAGGAAGGGAGAAAGAGGGAGAGAGAAAGAGAGAGAGGATCATCAATTTGTTGTTCCACTTATTTATACATTTATTGGTTAATTTTTGTATGTGCCCTGACTGGGGATGAAACCCACAACTTTGAGTGTATTGGGACAACTGTCTAACCAACTGAGCAACCCAGCCAGGGCCCAAGATTTTTTTCTTTATCTTTGATTTTCTGTAATTTGAAAATTATATGCCTAGTATAGTTTTTCTTTTTCTTTTCATATTTATCCTACTTGGTGTTCTCCGAGCTTCCTAGATCTGTGGTTTGTTGTCTGATGTTAATTTGGGGATATTTTCAATCATTATTGTGTCAAGTAGTTCTTCTGGTCCTTTTCCTCTTGTATCACCATTGTGTATATATTGTATCTGTTGTAGTTTCTCCACGATCCTTGGATACTCTGTTCTATTTCATTTGTCTTTGTTTTATTTCCTTTTCAGTTGTAGAGGTTTCTGTTGATATATATTCTAGCTCAGATTCTTTCCTCAGCCATGTCCAGTCATCTAATAAGCCCAACAAAGATATTCTTCATTTCTATTACAGTGTTTTTTACCTCTAGCATTTCTCTTTGGTTCCTTTGTAGGATTTCTATCTTTCTGCTTACACTTTTCATCTGTTCTTGTATGCTGTTCTTTATCCATTAGAGTTGTTAGCATATAAATCGCAGTTGTTTCAAATCCCTGGTGTGATAATTCCAACATCATTGCTGTGGCTGGTTCTGAAACTTACCGTACTCTTCAAATTGTGTTTGTTTTGCCTTTTAGTGTTACTTGTAATGTTTTCTTGATATCTGGGATACAACATTATAAACTAGACAAAAGGAATAAGGGAAATGGGCCTTCAGTAATGTGGTGGTGAGGTCAAGAGAGAGGAAACATTTTACAGTCCTATTATTAGGACTCAGTCTTTCAGTGACCCTGTGCCTCTGGTCTGTGAACTTTGCAAATGTTCCTCAGGGGTTTTTTTTTGTTTGTTTGTTTGTTTGTTTTTTTAATCCTCCCTTGGGTGGAGCAGCATGGCTAGAATCGGCTACAGTTGATTATTTCCCTTTGCCAAGTCAGTTAAACTCTAATAATATCCCAGTAGGTAAGGCTCTGGTTAACTAGTTTCCCCTGAGGACAGGACTTGTTAAGAACAACAGAGTGCCCTGATGTATTTCAAAATGGTTCCCTTTTCCTTGTCCTTGCCAAAAGCCCAAGAGGATTTTTCTCCAATATTTACTGTGAGAACCTGGTCTAGTTTCTGGAGCTAAATCTCAATCTATGATGGGGCCCCCCTATGATCTGATCCCCTTGGAGATTTTAAGTCTCGGATTCATCCACACAGCCTCCTGAAATTCATCAATTACAGTTCAGGTTTTCCTACTCAGACACTGGTTCCCACACTAGTTTCTGCTTGGCAGTCTCTGCTCCAATAAGTCTTGACTCCCTATATTCACCTATCTGATTCCCTAATCTCATATGACAGTGGTTTACCTTGTGTCTTCCCCTCTCTTATGGATCCAAGAAGAACTGTGGATTTTTCAGTCTGTTCTGCTTTTTACTTGTCACACTGGTGACTTCCAAGCTCCTTACACACAGAACTGGAAACAAGAAGTCCTTCCTTTTCTTTTTAAATTCTGGTTCCTGATCAGTAAGTGGTTACAACCCAAAGCAATCGTACAAGGCAGAGCATGCCCCCTAAATAACATTACATACAAATCTAATTATGCAATTACAGTGTGAAAGAAATATCTGTGTTACAAGGACTTTTAAGAATAGAGTTTACTTTATATTAGTTACAAAGGTAGTATGTAAGACAAGTCCACACTTAAGGCTTATTATAGACTCCTTTTTTCTATAAGTGTACTTAGAATGACTCTTAAGTGAATAAGGAAGGAGAGGGGGTCTGATTTACCTTTCTCCAGTTTTTAGATCAGTGCTTAGCATGTTCTAGGAGCTCAATAACTATCTAATGAAAAGTAGATGAAGAATCCTACAGGCAATTTAGAACCTGAAAAAGGATGCATTCTTCTCCTGCGGGGAAATGTACTGAAACACTTGGAGAGACAAAGATGCCAGTAGTGAAACCGCCCAAGTACTCCACAACCTAAACCAATCAATTACCAGACAAGTGTTCAAACAGAATTTTAAATGATTTTAAATTAAAGTCTGCTTATAACAAAGACACAATATTTTAGAATACAAGTTCAATGTTTTAATAATATGTAGTGCAAAGTAAATTAAATCAGCTTTATAATGAAGCTTAAAAGCTCTCCTAGCCTATAAAATTATTCTTCAAAGAACATTTTCCCATGAAATGTGCAAAAACTAAAATAAACCAAAACAAGTGGGCCGGCTGTTCCCCCAGTATGAATTGAGTCTCAGAGCTATCTAAAGAATGAGCAGATTGTACAAATTTGAAATTCTACATACAAGGAGATAAAAGATCTTTAGGTTGTTTGATTGACTTTGTCTGTAACTAAGAATATCAATTATAAACCTTGGGAGTCACAGGCCTTCTCTCTCTTCTTTTCCCCCCAACATCCCACTTGCCTACAGGTTTTATAGACTCTGCCTCACTAAGTGGACATCCTCATAATCCATGGCCTGGACTGATAAAAAATAAGTCTTCTTACTGGCACTTTTTCCTCTAGTCTTACCCCTCTAATCCACTAGCCCCTACTATATCTGAAACTGTCCTTCTAAAATGACATATTATTTTTACTATCCCTCTGTAGTTTAACAATCTTCTGTAAAGAGTTCAAACTTCTAAGCACAGCAAGATGGTTTTTCATAACCTGGCTACTACTTATATCTCCAACTCTATTTTTAGCTTCATAACTGGACTCCAGCTGTTTGGAACCACTGGGAAGTCCCAAAGAGGGTAAGGATTTCTCTGGACCTTGATGTGGAACTAGGTCCACTCTCCATATGGCTACATAACCCTTTCCTAGACTATGGCAATGCAGCATGTGCTTATCACAGTCCCCAACAAGGTGGCTGACATGCCTCACAGAGTACAAGGTGGCAGTAAATACTTTCTAGTCATTGAACAGTCTAGTGTTTTCCCCAAATTATAACCAGTAAAGATAGCTTTGTTTAAATTTGGAAGTCCAATATAAATTTTAAAAATAAGTGATTAATAGACCTACCAGTTATCATCCCCAAACTTCTCTGTTAAAAACTAGTTAATCCATAGCCATGAGGATGAGGGCCACACCCGAGGAACGACAGCACAGTGAGCTGGAAGAAGCCTAGATTCCAGAGCACTTATGGTTTTGGACTGCCAAGCCCCACATTTTTGTATGAGACAGAAATAAACATCTATCATGTTTAAGCTGTTGTTATTTGGGGTTTTGTTGCATTGTTAGCTGAAACTATGCTACCAATCATTTCTTCTCTTGAATAAACATATTAGTATCTATGCTATACTAGATATACACTGCTTTTAATGCAAGCATATGTGACGAAGTCAAACACCTGGTATTTAAAATATGCTAGGTAATAGCTTACCTACAAATTTAAATAAACCCAAACAGATGGCAGTAGAACTCAAATTTTTTCAATACTGAAATTCTGAAAATTTCTTCAATATGCAGCAGTCCTAACATAATTTCCACCTGATAGCTCATCTGTTATTTGTTGCCTATATTTCTAATTCTTATCCATGCAGATGATCAGAAAAGCTGTGATATCAATCCAGAGCTAACAAAATAAAGTCTAACAACAAGCAACATAGAAAATCTTAGGCATCCCAGAAAATAGCCAGCAAGGTCAAAGTAAATTATGAACACATAATATCATCTATCCCATTGAGAGACTAATCATTCAAAACTAGTTTAAGCAAATAAACAGGAGAGTAAAAAAATAAAACAAAAAAAAGCTTTTTAATAAAGGCAGAATGAGATGACTTGCTTTTATAAAATCCTTTGGAAAGAGATCTATGTTTCAAATGAAATGTTGACAATGTTTCTAAAAACATAGTATATATGAACAACTTGGTCTGAAGATCACTTACCACTGACAAGAAATCATTTGTCAGTGGCAGAAAAAACAAGGTAAAACTTTCAATGAGCAAAATGTAGATTAGATCAAAATTCTGTTTTAAACATTTTAGACCACAACTTATATTCAAAACTATGCCAAAGATCGTTCAAGTAATAGAGCAAAAAATAAGACATCACTTATTCTTCTAGAGCTGTCACAAATGAGAACACTTTCAATAACAGTTAATATCTTGTCCTCCAGACTAATCTATACATTTTCTTTTATATATAATAGTCAACCCATTTATTTACCTATAATTTATATTTGCTCTAATTTAACATGGTTTTAAGACCAAATAATTTCTACTACCAATTTTTCCAAATTGGGAGATCAATTTTCCATTCTAAAGTTTCAACTTAAAAATTTATTTCAGGAAACTAAATGGTTCCTATTCATCAAAACATAAAAAGTCTATTCTTAGTGCTCCAATTTTTCAAAAGTATGTATTTAATATTTTAAATCAAGGTACGTAAGATTTTTTATTTCTTCAGAGGTAATAAATCATCAAAGTTAAAGTAAATTGTG
This sequence comes from Tonatia bakeri, assembly GCA_004024845.1. Taxonomy (NCBI): domain Eukaryota; kingdom Metazoa; phylum Chordata; class Mammalia; order Chiroptera; family Phyllostomidae; genus Tonatia; species Tonatia bakeri. Next base: position 198,116 of record PVIA01002210.1, on the reverse strand, counting down.
GCTACCAAATTTTAAGTAGATATTATGCTACCATAAGAACTTCAGAATATTATTTAAAGAACCAGAGAGGCAGAAACAATTAACATATTCTACTATCACCCAACAAATAACTTCTGTGTACTAGAAATTCTAAAGTATTAAAAGCATAAAGCATTATAAAAAAGAGAGGTATGAGAAACATTACCTCAAGGAGAATGCAAATGATAAGAGAGTGTGTTTTTTTTTAAGAAAAAAAAATGTATGATGATAGGTAATAAAACAGATAATTCAAAATACAGGTACTTGGGGAAGGACAAACAGGTCTTGAAATTGCCAGGTTATAAATCACTACTTGTAAAACAACTTTTAAATAGGTATTTAACATGAGTTTAATATAGGCTCTTCAATATTTTAAATTACTATATTTAAGTTATACAAATTATTTTGACTTCACTGTTAAATAGGCATACCAAGCAAAAATGATTAACTGAGAGAAAAATCACCAACATGACTTAAAAAGCCAAGATACATCCCCCCCAACAAGCAAACAGTAAAATTTAAAGGTTATGATGGAACCTATATTTACCTTATCAAAACACTGGCTGTCTGCTCCTAAATATTCTACTCCAAAATACTCTGTCTACTCCTAAAAAAAATTGGGAAAATACTTAAGTCTTAGGAGTCAGGCAAAGTTTTCCTTACAAGTTTCCTTAGAATTTTCTTAACACCTGTGAAGTAAGTCGCTTTCCCTTTCAGTGCCAACAGAATCACTGCTCTAAACCTAAAGTCAAGTCAGGAACTGGAGGTGGAAAAGCATCTCTTTCCATCAACCAAGAGCCAGGAGCAGTAGGCAGTGATTAAATAAAGCAAAGAGAAGGGAAAGCCAGGTAATCAACCTACTGGGGCCAATCCATTAGTTCTCTTATGTAGGAAAGGAATGTCTGATTGCTGGGCATGAGCTCCACATAGCCAGCTTTTCTGCACAAAAGCCAGGGTGTGTTAGCAACAAAGGGGAGAAGAGATTTTTTAAAACTAAATAATTCAGCCAACTGCAGACATGGTAGCATAAATCAGATAAAAATGACAAGGACTTAGGGTGAAAAAGGGAAAGAATAACCAGGATAGTAAGCAATAGACACTGACAATGAAAATGGAGAAGAGACAAGATGGGCTCATTGCACTTTGCACTGCACAACAAAGCAAAGCCCTGACCAGTATCTTGTCAGGAACTCTTACTGTATGTGGGGAAAGAGTACAACCAACCGTACACCATTAAGGCCCCCAAGTATGCCTTACTGAATAGCATGATAGAGTAATACTAAGTTTGAAATTTGGGTTTACACAGATCCATGTTCAAATCTAACAGCCATGTATTAGAGAACTTGGGCAATTTTTTAACCACCCTTATGCACTGGAATTCATATCTATAAAAATGACAACAGTAACATCTATCTTGCAAAGATGTGTGAAGATTAAAAAAGATAATATATATCCCTGGCTAGTGCCTCAATAATGTGAATTCTCTTCCCTCTCATGGTCTTGAACAGAACTGTTCCACTCTACTTCGGTCCACTATCTGTAGCACATGCCAACAATTGAGAAAGAGTGGGAAATACTCTGAACACTTTTAAAAAACTGTATTGCTTCCTAACTACTACCTATCCCCACCCCACCTTCAAATCAAAAGTTTAGAACAGAAAAACTTAAATCTTTAGCTATAAGAAAACATTTATTCAGCATAAATTGGAGACTTACCTCTCCCAATATACCAATTCATTTCGATGAACACTGATTTGCTAAATCAGTCCAGACAAAAAATTATTAATCTCATCAGTAGAAGGGGTATTTGACAGGGAAGTTTGTCTACATATTTAATAGTGGATATTCCCCACCTAGTTACCTTTTCCCAACCAACTACCTCATCCTGACTCTTCAGGTCTTCTCTCCATCAACTAACTACTCAGCTCTTTAACCTTCAAATTCTCCCACTCTAACTCACTTATAGCACCATGTAAACACCTCCTATTTTAAAACCAATGATAACAACAAAAATCCAATTTCTACTCCAGGCACTCCGAAGCACTGTCCTTTTTCCTCCCTCTATTAATGAAGCTTCTAGGAGAAAGCCACATTGACTTTATTTACTTCTTCACCTTCCTCAGCTTGTGCCAATCTGCCTTCTGAGGCCACTAAGGGCACTGGGCCAGGTCACCAATGGTATTCTTGTTGCCACTTTTAGTCTTCCTCTTCCTTGTCCCCTGGGCTGTATTTTACACTTCTTACCACTTACTCGTTACTTCTTGAAATAACCTCCTTTCTTTTTGCTTCCCTAAGGGCATACATTCCTGGTTTTCTCCTAATTTTCCAGCTATTTCTCCTTAGAAATGGCTTTCTCCCACCCCCACCCTCCTTGTATAAAATCTATTGCTCTGTCAGCCCCTGAAATATTCTCATTTTATTTTGTATTTTTATTACTAATGAGATAGAACTTTTGTTTCTCAAACCTTTGTAATTCTTGTTTTGTGAATTGTGTTTAAGTTTTTTAATTTTTTCAATTACAGTTTATATTTAATATTATTTTGTATTAGTTTCAAGTGTTTTGTCTCATTCTCCAACAAATGGTTCTTAACCTTTTTGGATCACAGACCTATCTGAGAATTTTATAAAAAGCATGTACCTGTCCCACAGAAAATACTTAAACACACATTTTTGCACACAATTTCCGAGAATTAATCCAAAAACCTCCGAGGTGAAGAAGTCCTGTTCTACACATGCTTTTTCCAGGCAATCTCATCCACTGTCATGACTTCAATCTTTTCTCTTTTGATTACTTTGGATCTATCGTTCTAACTTACATCTCGCTCCTAAACCCAAACCTATATTTCTGACTACCCTTTTTATTTCTCTTTGGATATAATTCAGAGAAATAAAATTCAAGGTGACAAAAAAAAAAGTCACCCCTTCACTGCTATTCGAATCCAGTTCCTCCTCTGTCAGGTAAAGGAGAGACAAATGATCAAGGAATAGGCACGGCAGGACTCAAAGGAACTCCCCATGCCCAGATACTGAGAAGGGCATGTCCAAACTGAGCCAGCCAAAAGTAGGAATCTCAATATAAGAAGACACAGAGGTTCAGCTGCCTGCTGCACAGCCTCCATGACAGGGTTAGGGGCAGGGAAGCCATTCTATAGAAAAGAACTAAGCAGAAGGGCTGTAGACATGAGAAACCATGTAGCCTGAAGAAAAGAGAAACAGTTGCCTTGCTTCCTGCTAGCTTTCTGTTTCCCAGTTTCAGTGAATCTGTGTGACTTCGCCTAGTATTAGATTCTGTGAGTTGCAATGACATTCTTACATCTCTTCTTACATATAAGCTAACATAAGTTTTTGTTTCTTGTGGGAAAATGGAGACAACTATATTTGAATATCAATAAAATTAAAAAAAAAACGACAACGAAAGTTCAGACCTTAGTTTACTAAGGTACTTTGACTAGTAGAAACAATTTGATTCCTGTTTTGTTCTATTGCATCATCTAATGGCTACCTTGTTTCTATAACTTTATCATTTACTTTATTTCCTATGAAGCTCTTGTACTTTCTACTGACAATCTATTAAAAACACTGCAAATATTTTTCAAAATTATTATCTAGCCCTGGCTGGTGTGGCTTAGTGGACTGAGCACCAGCCTGTGAACCAAAAGGTCGCAGGTTCAATTCCCAGTCAGAACACATGCCTGGGTTGGCCGGCCAGTCCCCAGTAGAGGGTGAATGACAGGCAACCACACATTGATGTTTCTCTCCCTCTTTCTCTCTCCCTTCCCCTCTATTTAAAAATAAAAAATCTTTAAAAAAATTATATAAAGGTAAATTTTTAACAACGCAACTTTATCAAAAATGCAAGTTAACAAAATTGGACCACATATTTTTACTTAAAATAACATACATCTTGAAAGAAAAATAGCAAAATTGTTGTAGGTTGTCAAGAGATGGTAAACTTGATATATTTTATTTGAAACATGCATAATAATATGCAAAATATGTTAGAAAAGGAAGTAGGTCTATGTATGCACACATAAACACACAATTTCCTTATGTAGGCAGAACAAAGACAAATGGAAAAAGTCTCAAAATTATGCTAGTTATTATACTAACATCACTAACATACTAACCATAAACAAATAATTGCCTTACCAAATAAGATATCTCATTCATTGATATGTCTAATAACTATAGAAAATAAATATATGAAGTAAACTGAATGCCTCATGATCAACTTTCTTAACATTGTCTTAATGCTGGAGAACACTCACTCTTAGTGTAGCAAATAAAATCTCTAGTATTAAATTCTGATGAAAAGCATGGTTAGGAGATATTTTTCCTATGACTTTATAATATCTATCATTAAAACACCCTAGGAGAAATCAAAGATGTAATGTCATTTCCACAAAATCATAACTAAGATAGAAAGCTGATATTGGGTTCTATTTCTCTCAAGATCACTACCTGAAGTGAAACTTGTCAAATACTAATTAGATGCAAGAAGAAAAGAAGAAATAGAAAGAAGATAAAATTCTTGTGGCTTGGGAGAGCTAAGCTCTGGTATATAGAGTCCCTAGCCATTCTCTCCTCCTCTTCCAGTCTCCAACACAAACAGACAAAAATATGTTTGCTATAGACAAGGAACTGTGAATATGAGCTATGTTTTTTAATAGCATTGAATCATTGTACCATGGTTATGTAAGTAAGAACTTTTTCCTGTTCTTGGGACATATGTGCTGAAGTATTTAGGAAAAAGAGCTACAAGGTCTGCCACTTAGCCTCAATAGTTCAGAAACAGAGGCTGAGAAAAAGAAAACAAATGGGGCAAAATGTCAACAACTGGTGAATCTAGGTGCAAAGTACACTAATTCATTGTATTGTTCTTGCAACTCTTTAGTAGTTGAAATTCTTCCCTATAAAAAGTTTAAAAAAAAGACACAAATCTTCCTAAGAAAATGATTTTCTTTCCACACTTCCCCTTTCCATTGCAAGCAGCAGGATGAAAGCTATACCTAAAGACAGGGGTGTAGGAAACCTGAAGGATCTTGTTTTTTTTTTTTTCCCAGCAGAGCTGCTCTACCAGCTCTGGATGTACCAATGCACACAGTTTATACTACAAAAGAAAAAGAAATGCCTTGCTTGTTTAAAAAAAAAAATCTTAAAAGAAACAAATTGGTATTCAGATTACTACAAGTATGTCAGATCTTTCCGAAATCCAAGACAGTGCACATGACTTCAAAGGTGGCCTTTTAGAATTACAGTAGTTCAGCTATTCCCAGACTCCTAGTTTTGGTTTTGGTGACACTGCTGTGCTTTCCACAAACAGCATGTTCACAGACTGCCATTGCCTCAAGTCTTTCCTGCACTCCAACTTCATCTTCACCAACTAACACATTCTTGATCCTTCAGACTTGGCCCTAGTGTTGCCTCACCAGGAAATCTTCCCTTTTGAAGGCTCAGCGTAGATGAGGCACGGTTCCCAAGCTCCCATGACACCTATTCATACTTCTGTCATAGCCCTCTTAGTCCTATACTGAACCTGTGTGCTGTGCCTTTATTTTCCATTTCATCTCTATTTTAGCCCATACTGAAGTACCTAATATTTCTGTCCACACCTGAATTAGAGACAAGGGGTGCTAATAGCACAGATAAAATCCTCAACTGGGAAAGTAACTAGAGACAACACACTAATGTTTTTTCATAAGACATTTCTGGGCTGTTTAAGCAGGCTAGGAAAAACTCATCCAAGAAACTATTCCCATTTCAAGCATCTACAAATACTTAATTCGTAAGGAAAGTGAGGCAAGAAGCTTCTGAAGGTATGAGAAGTACAGGGAAATGTTCTTAAGCTTTGACAGTGTGTAAAAAATATGATATTTTAGGAAAACTTCTGGCCCTCGTATTAACACTGTGGTACCTTTTCACAGAATTCATATTTTTAAAATATACGTCAGGGCTGGCAATTAATTTCATATGAGGGGTTTAAATTTAGGGTAGGTACCTACTGTACCACTGTATATTTCTTTTAAAATGTAAATTCAATTGAAATTCAATTAGAGGATATTTACATCAAAAGCTGTCTTTCTTAAGATGGCAGGCTTATCACTTCAAGTGGTCAGTGGGGACAAAAACTTGTCAGTTCATTTCTGTTACCCATGAGATGTTTTCCCCCAACAAGATGTAACATCTGGGTAACATACATAAAAAGAAACTAAGGAAATAGTTAAAAAAAAAAAACCTCTTAGACTAGTAAATATAAAGTTTCCTCAATCTTTAATTGTTAGCATACTCTATTCAATTTAGGTTAATTTGATTCTTTAAAGCACACACACACACACACATACACACAGCCCATGAAATGACAAATATAACGGCCCTGACCACCAAGAAAGAAAAAAAAGAAACAAAAAAGCATTTAAAAGCTAAGCAAGTTGGTTCATTTTTCTCTGCCTCTCCTTACTAGACACAACTTTTCTTTTGTGTATGCTTAACCAGTCCTTCAGAACCCAATTCAGGTATCTGTACATCTAAGAAACTGATCTTAATCAAACAAAACTACAACATGAACTTGTCCCATAGATACTTACTTATACCTTAGTCACATGCACCTATGTATGAAATCTGAATTTGATTTATTTAAATATAAAGTATGTAGACTCTATTACCCATCAGTAGTTTTATTTTCTTTACTGTAGAAATGCTTATTATCCACCTCCTCCAAATGTTTATTCAGCCTAGTAGTCTACAATAATCTAAGATTTATGTTACGCTGGCATTTCTTAATCAATTTTAATTAAGTGATACATAATGTCCAGAAAAATAAAAAGTTAGTACAACCTCAAAACATCTCTAACAAGCAAAGTAGAAGCAACTTTAGACTGGGAGACCCAAAGTTGCTCAATATTGAGACAACAGCTATAAAGAATTCCTTTTTACTTGAAATTGGCTTTAATATATATATTTTTAAATCAAGTAATATCAGTTTTTTTTAAAATATCCAAGACAAACGGCCTTAAAGATGTTTTCAAAAGTTCCACCATTGAAAGTGTCATAAGGATAACATGGAAAATTCCAGGCACCCAAAGAGGGAAAACAATTTTCTAAATTAATTCTGGAAATGTTATATGTTTATGAAAAATCATATGAAGTGTTTTAGTAACATGATTATTAGCAATACAAAGTTAAAACTTACATTAGGGTTTTTTCTTCAATTTAGTTCATAAGTAACTATTTTATTCATTGTATTTATGGCTGTGTACTAATAGAATAACTAAAATAACCTCAGAGAACAAAGCAGTATCACCCATACCATAGCTTGGTGAGTTCTTTGTTCCATTATTTCCCTAACATAAAATCTCTAGATAGGATAATACTCTTCAAACTTATTTTTCTGCTTGAAATAAGGATGAAAAAAACCCAGCAACAAATAAAAAATCTATATGAAATCCTCTACCTACAAAATTCAGTGTTTCTTTCCTGAAGTCTTGAGCTGTCCATACGCATATATTGTTGCTTCTGAATTACAAGCTGATTACATTTTAAATCATTCTGTAGGAGAAAAATGATGACATTTTATGATGTTAAATTACAAAGTATACACTGAGGGTATATATAAAAGTTCTCTAGAGTAAGTTGTCATTTTTTATATATTCTGCCAAATTCATGAATATAAAAATCCAGCACTGCTCAAAAGAATAAGGGCATGCCAGGAACGCACAGTGGGTACAGGAAGATCAGAGAGTCCGTGTGGCATTCAGGAGGGCTGTGAGTAGGCATGACTGGCTCCAGGACCCCTGAACTAAGGAGGCACCTGTGTGTGCCAACTATCCCCTAGCAGCTCTATTCTGACCCATAATTCCCCTACCAAATCAGTGAGGGTTATTTGTAATCCATTTTTCCATGCAAATACAGATGTCAAGTAGAAGGGGAGAAACACTGGCTACTCTATGAAGACCTGTAACTTAAGGTAGTAATTTTGAAATTAATCATAAACTTATAAAAATTATTTTCACATGATATAACTCTGTACTACATGTTATGTAAACCAGAAGTAAATCCATCTCTACATTATCAAGAAATGTTATATTTAAGTCCTTAAAACAAAATAAAAAACCAGTATCAAAAGATAGCCCAATTCTATTATTTTAAAAGTATCCAATTTATGCTTAAAATGTTATTCTACCCTTATACTTAAAACAAAACAAAAAATTCCTACCATAAAATATTTATAAAGTAAACATAAATATTTATTTTATATCCAAAATTATACTTTATTCTAATGAATATAGATAGTTTAGGATTAATGTAATACAAAATATCTAAAAATCATTTACAATAGAAAAGTAAGAGAAAATCAAGAGTGTAAACAGTGTTCTAAGAATCTTTTCAGATTAGCTGAGGAACAAAACAATGACTACAGGTAACTAGCAGAAGTGTCATGGAAAGCTGCTGTTGCCAATGCCATTCTGGCAGGGTTTTTATTTTGCTTTTGTCCATGATTATATTTTAACTGTTTTCTATAAAATATATCCCATATAAAAATTCATTTTAATTAAATCAAAACAAACAAATGCTAAGAGGACACAAAGTCAACCATGTTTTCATGTTTTTATTTGGTGTACAACATCTTAGAAATCCAGTACCATATTTTAGGTAATCAAAGCCTCCATTTTAGATAAGGAAAAAAGCAGTCTTTAGCATGATTTAATAAGGACAACTTGGTTACCTGCATAATGATTTTGATTCAGAAACTTTTTACATTTGGGGATAATGCCGCTAAAGATTTACTTTCCAAATAGTACTCTATTTGGTCTCATATCGATTGAAGATAAAATAAATTGCTATTACTTGACTAATTTTCATTCTCTGGCACAGAGAGACAAAGAATTACATATGTCACAACAAAATCTACAGGTCACATGCAAATTCTAATCTTTCTTTAAATGAGAATTCCTTGCCCTGGCTGGTGTGGCTCAGTGGATTGAGCACTGGCCTGCCAAGCAAAGGGTTGCTCATTTGCTTCCCAGTCGGCATATGCCTGGGTTGCAGGCCAGGTCCCCAATGCGGGGGTATGTGAGAGGCAACCACACATTGATGTTTCTCTCCCTCTCTCTCCTCCTTCCCTTCTTAGAATATATAAATAAAAAATCTTAAAAAAAATTCCTTTACAAAGAAGTATAGGAAAATACTGACATTACTAGCTTATCCACTGAAAGGGATTTATTATAGTTAAAATATTAAAAAAATAGCTTGGCACATAATTAGTAGGGGAGGATATTCTCTCATCAGCTAGTCAATGATAAAGAGTGAATAAAGCAGTTTCTGGCTATATAGATGGTCACTTTTCCTTTTGTACATGTACATCAAAAAACATACTGTGACACTAAATCAAGTTCCTAAATTCAAGGGAAAAATCATATTTTAAATATTTTATCTTCACTGTATAATTATATAAAAACACAAAAATTCTCAACGAAAAAATTTCCTCACTAGCAAAGAGGAAATAAGTCAACATCCTATTTCATACCTATCTCTTCTTTCACATCAGAAATATATTTTCTAAAAATAGCCAAATCCAATAATAAATTCTTCAAAACTATTAAATAAAATTGTTTTTGTTTTTTATTAACAAAAGGATTGTATTTCATCAACCCTAATTTCAACAGAAAGGGAAAATAAAATTGTTTCACAGAAACTTTAGAAAAAAATCTGGCAAAATAAGTTCACTGGTTGCAATGGCCTCATATTCTATTAAATGTCAACATTTTAAAAACTAATTTCATGAAAGAGACATAAACCAAGAAAAAAATTACTAAATAATTCATTTATATTGGAAAATGTGGCTCAGGTTGAAATGACAAAAGAGGGGAAATCCAGTGGAGTATTCCATATTTTACTGAAAGACTTCTAATTTTTTTCTTCCCACTAAACAGATAAATTATTTTGTGTGCTCTCTGCTTTGATCCCATTCTTCCTTCACAAACTAAAAATGTTTTCAGCCCATCAAATGCTGCCACTCACTCTGAAACCTATCCCAAGTCCACCTATTTCTTGTTATCTAACTTTTATAGTAGTAGTTCAAGCTACTAGCCATCTCTATTCTAGACCACAATGAGACCCTACTAAAACGGTATTCTTGCGTTCACACTTACCCCTGTATAATCCATTCTCCACAGAGAAGCCTAAGAAATCCTTTTAAAACATAAATCAAATCTTGTCATTGCCCTGTTAAAAGTCTCTCAATGGCTCTCAACTCATTGTATAAAAGTCATATGACAGCCTATAAAACCCTATACAATTGGATCTCTGCCAACCTCTCCTTACCCACTTATTTTCACGCTGGCCTCATTCTGTCCTTCGAATTAGAGTTACTTACCCTTGGCACTACTGATACATTGGGCAAGACTGTTCTTTCTTTGTTGTGGGGACTGTCTGTAGGATGTTTGGCATCATCCCTGGCCTCTATGTACTCGGTGCCTATAACACCATCATCTCCAGTTTTCACATAAAAATATGTCTGCAAATATTGCTTTTAAAGAAGCCAAGCTCATTTCTGCTTCATGGTCTTTTACCCTTTCATTCCCTCTATCTGAAATAATTACCCTCAATACTTGAGCTGTATGATTGGTTCCTTATCATTTTTATCTCAGTTTAGCTGCTTTGGCCTACTCAGAGAGGCCGTGTCTAATCATCCTTAGTATAGTTACACCCACTTCTATTACAGCTATGCCCAGCTCTTAATATAACAGAGTACAAAGTGCTCAAAAATAATTTGAAAGAATACAAAAATGTCATTATTTATAAAAGATGCTGAAGTGGCAAAATCATAATATTTAATACAATATCATAGCCGCACTTGGATAGTCTCCTATACAGTATTTGCCGCATCTTTCAAATGTACACATTCTGATGCATCGTTAATTCTTTCTGGTAGTATTACTGTCAGTTATAGGGAATGTATATTTGTCCATTGTGCATTAACAAAGGCAGTCCAATGCTAAAGCATGCTTTCATGGGTGGGGACAGAGAGGCATTTGAACTTTTCAGAAGAACATCCAACCTACAGCTAAATATAGACACGACAAAAAGAATCCTGCCATCATGTACACAAATGGCTCACCATTATATCAGAGCAGTCACTCTTTAAATTATCTTGTTGTAAGTGGACACACAAAGGTCAACAATTTTGCTTTTTTAGAAAAGACAGAAAAATATCACCAGTTGTTTCAAAAGCAAGAAGCTATAATGAACTAAATATGAGAGTTAAATCTTAGTAGATCAATCACTTTGTGTTTTCATGTGAACTGGTAAAATCCAGTCAGGTGAACCATATGTTGAACAGTTAAACCTTGCAAAATTGTAGTCTCTAATCAGTTAAGCCCAAGTGGATTTCATTAATTGCAAAAAAGACTGATTCACTTATGTCACAAGAGTTCTTTTAGTTACTTCTGGAGTTGTGTTTGATGTAAGTACTTTGAATATACATATATTTCTTCAGAACATTAATACAGCTTTTGGAATTATCATGTAATTGCTCTGAATTGCTAAAATATATTTCTAAATATTTAAAAACTATCACTGACTTCATTCAACAGAGCATTTACATTGGAACTTTTGGATAAATGTGATCTCGCAGACCAGTTCGTAAGTGGGAGGAAAAAGCCAGCACATACCAGTTGTGCACCATGAGTTTCTGCACAGCCAGAAGAGCGTTGTAACGAACCTGCTGGTCTTCATGGTGCATATGGTTCATCACCAGTTGCTTCCCACCAAGCTGTTCAATAACCCTGCAGAACAGAAGCCACTTTGTGAAGATACTGCAATTACTTTCAAACTCATGTTGTCAGTCAGCAGAAAGCCCAAATCCCAAAGTGCCAAGATATTTTAAAGAGAAAAGTTACAAACAGCTAAGTAAACCAACACATGTCTTTTTTATATCATTTTCTACAAATCACAGATTTAAAGTATTCAAATATTTCCTCTCTTGAATTTCTAATGATTAATCTAATGCTATTCTCATTTCCTAATGCAGGCAAATATCATCTACCTGGATACCTCATGCAGTATTCTAGATTATAGTTTTCTAGGTTGTTGAGCATCAACTTCTTTAGTACCAGTATTTCTGCCTTGCTTAAAATCAGATACTGAACATCACCTAATGTCCATAGTAAGTCCACCACCTGCCATGCTATAAGACAGATATGGGCTCAGGTGAAGACAGCAGGGAACAAAGGGTTAAAAAGCACCCAGTAGAAGCCATGTTAATTTCCTGAAAACGACTACTGATTTTTAAAATATCTGCTCTTTCTACTAATGATGAAATACACCTCCTAAGCTGACCTCCTGGGTAGTCAAACAGAGGAGAAAATTCCTTTTGTGAAAAGCACCAAGATGACAGATAACTACACTGTTTTCTATCACTGTACCCCCTAACACCCTGAAAAATCCAGTTATCACACATGTAAAAGTAAAGTGAAAATGGTTATTTGCTTCAGGTATGGAAAGAGGTTATCTGTTCCTTTGCAAGCATGCGGCTGTGGACAGAGCCGTGGAGTCTCTTAATTCCAGCACAACAGTGTGGATTCTCCCGTCTGTACTGCCGAGTGGGAGATATAACTATTACATAGTCAGTGACAAGTGACATCTTAATGCAACAGGGCTTTGGTAGTTTCAGACAACCTCACAGATGGGTGGATGGGGATTCAAGGTGAGAGAGAGGTTTTTTATCTTTATACCTTTTTATACTTCATTTTTAAAGCATTTTTTTAAAAAGTACTGAATTGAGAAAAAGTACAGTATAATTATTTATCAAACGTTGCTTTTTATGTGCCACATACTGTGATTTTAAAACATTACTTTATCTAATATATCAGCTATGCCCTTATCAGTTAAGTTACATTAGGGAAGTCATTAAATCATGTAAACTCCTTCCTGCCATAACAAGGATACCTCATTTTATGGTGCTGCTGTGAAGACTAAATGACATAAAACCCATGTCTCTTCCGCTATGATGCCGATGGGGAGGAGGATGCAGGGGCTGCTGCCCTTTAGTCCAGTCAAAGAGATCTTTCCAAAAATCTGGATTATCACCTGTCCTGCTTAACTCAATGGCTGACAAGGCCTCCACAGTCTGATGTGGAGCCCCTCTCCTGCTTCACAGAGCACAGGCACACACCCCAAACTTTTGCACTCTGACTCCACTTGCCTCCTTTCATGTCCTCCAGCCACAGGGTCTCGGCTCATGCTGTTTTCTCCTCCAGAAGCTTCCCCTCTACTCTTCATGTAGATAATTTCTATTCATCTTTTAGATCTTGATTTAATTGTCATTTCCTCAGGACAGCCTTCTCTCCACCCTTATTACATTCACCCCCTAATATGCCCTTTTCCTCCCTCATTGTATTCATCTAAATATCAATTTTACAACTGAATGATTATTTTAAAGGTATTAAATTTGCCTCTCCCATTATACAAGAAGATCCATAAAGGCCAAAACTCTTCATTGGTTTTGCTTACCTATGTTCCCAGGGCTAAAGACAAAACGCACTTATCAAATACTGATGAATTATATTATTATATGAATATGTACTATATTAACACAAATTAATACATTTTATTGTCCAGTGTCAAAATACCATTGTTAAAGGACAAGTAAGTCTTCAAAAATATATAGATCTTTGCAGCAATACTGTCTGAGGATAATCCTCCTTTAATGGATATAGTATACTAAAATCCCAAGCAACATTAGCAAACACTCACTATCTGCCAGGTACTTATTTTAGTATTTTTCCATTACTAACTTTTTTAAGAGTTGTGAGTAGCCTAGAATATCCATGGAGAGAAATAATATAAAGACTGAAAGAAAAGTAAACAAATCAGGAGAAACACTCAGGAAAAAGAAAGTCACATGTTCTTAGTATTATCCATTGCAACACTAGGAAATATTGACCTGCACAAGCTGATGAACTATCCAACTAAACATCGGTTTACTCTTTGTAATCACATTAATTTTCTGAACTGTTGAAACTGATATGTACACATGTACATAAGATAATATGAAACTCCTTCTGCATCAGTTTCAACTGAGATGCCCAATTAACAGGTACCAGACACTAAAGTGAATCTGTGAGAGAACAACACATGCAGAATTTATGAAGAACACTAAAAATGTCTAATCCCCTTGAAGAATTTTATTGAAAAGATTAAAGGATCCAGGGAGGGGAAGGATGATTTGTGATGTTCTGTGGAGGGCACCAGTCCACACTGCAGGTCCCTGCCTTACAGAGAAGAAAACTGTGATGACGGTTTCTAACCCCAAGCCAAAGGAACCACATACAGAGATGGGTGTGTATTCCCTAAAGTTGGGAGGACAGCAGCCTGTGCGTGAGAGTGGCACAAGCTTGAGAGGTCACAGCAACCAATGGCAGCAAGGCAGAGAGGGGTGCGTTAGGATTAGCTTGCATATCCAGAGCCTGGGGCAAACGAGTTTGAGTGTCACCAGAAACCAGATGAAACACAATGGCTCATGCCAACCTACAGATGCTGCAGTGGGATGGTTTAGGAAAGGTGCCTTCAATGAACCCTAAAAAGTACTCCCAAAGGAAATTGTCAGCTTAAGACACCTACCAGGGTGAGAGCACATAAAGCCATCAACAGTGAGTAAGAAACACCCTCCTCCATTTACCAGCCTCAGGGAGATTGAGGCAACAGTAGGTAAGCTCAGGGAAGGAGAGTCAGAAAGGGACAGGATCACCAGTCCTCACCTGCTGAGGGCATGAAGGAGAGAAATCCTACTTTTGAATAAGTAATGAGAAGGGCTACTAAATGTATTGGCCTAAACTCTTTCTATGATTTAAAATGAGTTACCTAAGGTGAGGAAAGAGAACTTATGAGGCCACCTGGGATTTCATATACAGGCATGGAAATATCATCACTGGATAAATTTTAAAGGAAATTTGAGATAAAAACTTACTGTGTTTATGAGGAGGAAAGCCAGTTAATGCCTGGTTTTGATAAAAGAAGTACAACACCAAGTTATTGTTATGTATTTTGTCCCTGGAAAGAAAGTGTTTAAAATTGTGGGGGCCACCAAAATGAGACCTTCATTATCTGGGGGACACGAGTTGGCAGTGCCTTCAGTGTGGCTTCCCAGATGGATAGTAAACTTTAGTAGTTCCAGTTCAGATCAAATAATTCAGGCTAGTATTTGTTTTAAGAGGGGCTATCCTACTTGTCTATGCTATCAGCTAGGGGACATTTATCTGCCCCATGGAATGGCCCAGGAATGGCTTCAGCATGGGAGGTAGGGAAGACACAAAGAGCTGTTGACAGGTATTTTACTTGGGAGGTGCAAGAGCTGCTATAATCCCTCTGTTTCCACTAGATTTCTTAGTAAGTTTATAGGAAATGGCCATCAAATTGTGTCAGAGTTATCTGGTGATGGGTGACAACCAGCAGTCAATTAAACATAAGCCTTGCAACAGTTGGGAGTTCTGCATGTTTTTCCTCATGAGAAAAGCTCTAGGAATAATTCACTGAAAGACAAAGATCATTAATATTCCTCCCTCCCCAATATTTCAGAGTCTAAGGTGTTTCTCTTTGCAGGTGCTGAAGATGTTATCTTTTCATTGCTACAAAATTAATGTGCTCCATTCCAGTAGCTATAACATCACCTTTTTTCCAGTTAACTCCTAATCACATCCAGACCTTTGGTCTGAAAGTGTGAGGTAAAACAGGGTAAATAGCATGCTATAAAACTTGCAGAGATGGGCTGTGGGACTGATATGAGCAAGATGGCTGGATAAGGCATCCCCGACACACACCTACAACCCCAACAATGATAGTTTGGCATCCAGACGTGGCAAAAAAAAAATGCCTTTATAGGAGCTGTGCAATTCAGGTATAAGTTTATGAAACCCTGATGCAGTCTAAGATTGACATTTTAAGAAAGCAAGTTAGCACCTAGGTGGCTGTTTTGACAACCGTAATCCCAGCTATAGACTGGAAATAGCTCCATACCCTTGTGAATTTGGCTGCAGCCCCATATAGTTTTGGCTCTATCACCAGAATCTTATACCAATGGATCTGGGAGGAGTCAGATCCACCCACATGTCAGGTAACAGGCATACAGACTTCAGTCCCAGCTATGGACTCTAAACTAGACCCTGAAGTGGCCTATGAACCAGCTCCTGCCCCTCTCTGCTGCAGTCTGGAAGTCCCTGGAGGTAAGCATGACAAACTCAGTCAGACTGTAGATTCTGAAAGGGCCCTATATATGCACTCCAGCCAATCCCAGCCAGCCTCTTGCTGGCACAGAAACCCTGAAGGAAACATTCCTGCCTGCAGCCCCAAATACACTTTAAAGGGCCCTGTATTCAAACACAGCCCTCTCCCAACCAAGGTCTGCAAGCAGTCCTGCTGGTACAGAGACCTGGCAGGAGTAACCACATAGGTCGTGAAGGGCCCTATAGTTGGCACATGTAGTCTGCTAGACCAGCCAGCCAGGGATTCAGCAAAAGACACTCTAATCAGCCCTCCCAGAGATCCTGAAAAGGGTCCTACACTCAGTTCCAGCCCCTCCCAGCTATAGTCCATAAGCAGTACTGATGATCCAGGGAACCAGCAGGAGGCACTCCCACCTGCACCCCCAGAGATCCTCAAAAAGACCTATACTAGGTTCTAGCTCCTCCCAGCCACAGTTGCAAGCAGTCCTACCAACATTAGGGACCTGTTGGGATACACTCACACCTGTTGGGATACACTCACACCTGTGCCTCAGGACACCCTGAAATCACCTAATACTTGGATCCAGTCCTTCCAGCCAAGGCAGAAAACAGCCCAACCCACCCAGGGACCTGGTAGGAGAAACACCCATCCGTACCTTCAGAACTAGGTCTGCACACTTCAGTCATGGCTAGGGAACCTGAAACGGGCCTGGCCTTAGTTCTAGCCCCTCAGCCATGGTCCAGGGCTAATCTTTCCCACCCAGGGAGCCAATCGGTGACCAGGCAGCAGCCATCCTAAGGGCTTGGCAAGAGCTATACCCATATACACTTAACAGGCCCAACATCTGAGGTCCCAACTGTGGAGCCTGAAAAGGAGCACATTCCAGCACTTCACTATGTTACTGAACAAGATACTGAAGACAGTGACATCTATCTAGGGACCAGACAGAATTCACACCTACCCAGGGCCCCAGTAACAAACTTGTCAATGGTGGACACCACTGCAGTGACAGCATCATAAACAGTGACAGCCTCACAACCAGCTCCAACCCAGTATCAATGCAATTACAAAGGTAATCTCATCAGCTCAGGGGACAAAGAATGGAGGGTCATTATCTACTGAAAACTATCTTCAAGAATTAGAAACGTTATTTGCTCTTTCACATACACAGACACCAATGCAAAGCTACAAAGATCACAAAGAAGCAAATAAATATGATACCACCAAAGAAAAGTAATAAAGTTCTAGTAACTAATCCCAAATAAACAGAGATCTAAGATTTTCCTGACAAAGGATTCAAAGTAATTTATACTGTTGGTGGGAATGCAGATTGGGGCAGCCAATCTGGAAAGTGGTATGGAGATACTTCAAAAAATTAAAAATGGATCTGCCTTTTAACCCAGTGATCCCACTTCTGGGAATATATCTGAAAAAACCCCAAAACACTAATTTGAAAGAACTTAAGCATCCCAATGTTCACTGCAGTGTTATTTACAATCACCAAGATATGAAAGTGTCCATCAATCAATGAGTGAATAAAACAACTATGGGATATTTACACAATGGAACACTACTTGGCTGTAAAAAAGAAAAAAAAATTACCCTCTGCGACAGCGTGGATGAACCTGAAGAACATTATGCTAAGTGAAATAAGCCAGTCAGAGAAAGACAAATATCATATGATTTCACTCATATGTGGAGTATGATGAACAAATTATACTAACAAACAAAACAGAGACACACAGAGAGCAGGATGACAGCTATGGCAGTGGGGGTGTTAGGAAGGGAAGAACTGAGCACAAAGTAAAAAGGACTCATGGACATGAACAACAGTGTGGTGAGTCCAGGGGAATGGGGTATAAGGGGAGTAAATGGTAATGGAAAAAATACAATAAAAGTATCCCTAAATAAAAAAGAGTAACCATCTTTAAATAATTCAATAAAATACAAGAGACACAGGTAGACAACTACACAATATCATAAAAATAATGCACAAACAAAATGACAAGTTTAGTAAAGAAATATAAAGCATAAAAAGAACCAAACAAAAATCCTCAAGCTAAGAATAACAGAACTGAACAATGTAATAGAGAACTTCAACCACAGACTTTCTCATACAAAAGAATTAGTGAAATCAAATATAGAACATTTGAAATTAGCCAAGTGAGAGAGCAAAAGGAAAAAATAATGAAAAAGAGTAAAAGAAAACCTATGTGAATTATAGGACACCATTAAGTGAATAAATATTTCCATCATGGGAGTCCTAGAAAGAGAAGAGGGGGGAAGCAGAGAGCTTATTCAAAGAAATAACAGCCCAAAATCCCCCCAAATCTTGGTAGCAATATGGACATCAACGTACAGGGAGCTCAAAGTACCCCAAACAAGGTCAACCCAAGATTGCTCCAAGACATATTATAATCGAAATGTTAGAAGGCAAAGTTGAAAAAAGAAATTTTAAAGCAGCAAGAGAAAAACAACTCGTCACATACAAATTAACCCCCATTAGGCTATCAGTGAATTTTTCTCTGCAGAAACCTGACAGACAGAGGGAGTGAGATGATACAGTCAAAGTGCTGAAACAAAAACAAACTGCCAAGAACATTATACCTGATGAAACTGTCCTTCAGGTAAAGAAACACTTTTCCAGACAAACAAAAGCTAAGGGACTTCATCATTGATAGACCCTGCCTTACAGAAATACTAAAGGAAGTTCTTCACGTTGAAATTAAAGGGTACTAAGTAACAACATGAAAATATATAATAGGAAAAAACTACTGGTGAAGCTAAATAGATAGTCAAATTCAAAATACACCAATACTTGAATTGCGGCCAAGATAGAGGAGTAGGTAGATACACTATGCCCCCTTGCACAACCAAAAGAAGGACAACAACAAATTTAAAAACAAAAAACAACAAGAACCACCAGAAAATTGAACTGTATGGAAGTCTTACAACCAAGGAGTTAAAGAAGAAACATTAACCCAGACAGGAAGGAGGGGTGGAGACAGGCAGCTGGGGCGGCAAGACAGTGGGGCTGGAGGACTGGGCAGGTGAGGCAGCAGCTGGCGACCCCACATTTGTGTACGGATAAAGTGGGAGGAACAACTGGGGAACAAGAGAGACCACAAAACTCACATGTGGTTCCAGTGTGGGGAAAGAATGCCTCAAACCCTCTGGCTTGAAAACCCATGGGGGTTGTGGTGGCAGAAGAAACTTCCAGCCTCACAGGAGAGTTCACTGGAGAGACCCACAGGGTCCTAGAAAGTACAGAAACCCACCCACCTAGAAATCAGCACCAGAAGGGCCCAATTTGCTTCTGGGTAGCAGGGAAAGTGACTGAAAGTCGAACGAGAGCTGAGCAAGTGGAATTGTTCCCTCTTTGACCCCTCCCCCACATATACCACCACAATGCAGAGATGTGGTTGCCCCATCCTGGTGAATACCTAAGGTTCTACCCCTTAGTACATAACAGACGTGCTGAGACAACAACAACAAAAAAGGCCCAAATGAAAGAACAGATCAAAACTCCAGAAAAAGAACTAGGTGACCAAGAGATAGCCAACTTATCAGATGCAGAGTTCAAAACACTGGTAATCAAGATGCTCAAAGAAATGGTTGGGTATGGCCACAAAATAGAGGAAAAAGTGATACTATGCAAAGTGAAATAAAGAAAAATATACAGTGAACCAGCAGTGAAGGGAAAGAAATTGGGACTCAAATCAATGATTTCAAGCAGAATGAAGAAATAAACAAGCCATCGTAACAGAATGAAGAAACAAGAATTCAAAAAAATGTGGACAGGCTTAGGAACCTCTGGGACAACTTTAAATGTTCCAACATCCAAATCATAGGGCTGCAAGAAGGAAAAGAGGAAGGGCAAGAAATTGAAAACTTATCTGAAAACATTATGAAGGAGAACTTCCCAATTTTTGCAAAAGAAATAGACTTCCAGGAAGTCCAGGTTGCTCAAAGAATTCCAAAAAAGTTGGACACAAGGAAGCACACACCAAGGCACATCATAATTATATTACCCAAGATGAAAGATAAGGAGAGAATCTTAAAAGCAGCTAGAGAAAAGGAGACAATTACTGACAAAGGAGTTCCCACAAGACTATCAGCAGATTTCTCAAAAAAAACTTGCAGGCAAAAAGGGGTTGGAAAGGAGTATTTGGAGTCATGAAAGGCAAGGACCTACATCCATGACTACTCTATCCACCAAAGCTTTCATTTAGAATGGAAGGGCAGATAAAGTGTTTCCCAGAGAAGGTCAAGTTCAAGGAGTTCATCATCACCAAGCCATTATTATATGAAATGTTAAAGGGACCTACCTAAGAAATAAAATATCAAAACTATGAACAATAAAATGACAACAAACTCACAACTATCAACAACTGAACCTTAAAGAAAAATCCAAAAATAAATTAAGCAAACAACTAGAACAGGAACAGAATAACAGAAACGGAGATCACATGGAGGTTTATCAGTGGGGACGGGGTGGGGGAAAAATGGGGGAAAAAGTACAGGGAAAAGAAGCATAAATGGTAGGTAGAAAATAGACAGGAGGAGGTTAAGAATAGTATAGGAGCTGGAGAAGCCAAAGAACTTACATGTATGACACATGGACTAAGGGGGAGAGGGCATGCTGGTGGGAGGAGAGGTACAGGGCGGAGGTGAATAAAGGGAAGGGAAAAAATGGGACAACTATAATAGCATAATCAATAAAATATACTTTAAAACAAAAAGAAAACAATATACAGCAATACTTTTATGGTGGTTTGTAAATCACTTTTATCTCTAGTATGAAAGTTAAAAAGCAGTAATAGTAAAAATAATTATAGCTATAATAATTTGTAAATATATTCAGATTATAAAGCAATGTAAAGTATAACATCAATGGCATATAGTGTGAAAAAAGAAGTAAAATTATAGTTTCCCTATGTGATTAAAGGTAAGTTGTTATTACCTTAAAATAGACTGTTATGATACAAGTTTTTATGAAAGCCTCATGATAATAGACACTCAAAAAAGTAAGAGATAAGATTTAAAGCACATTACTACCAAAGTCACAGAGGAAGAAACGAAGTAACTTTTAAAAAGTCATAAAACAATGAACAAAATAATAACAGTAAGTCCTTTTCTACCAACAATTAAATATAAATGGACTAAATTCTCCAATCAAAAGACACAAGTAGCTGAATGAATTTTAAAAATCCAACAGTGTGCTACCTTTAAGATTCATTTTAGCTCTGAAGACACACATAAGTTGAAATTGAAGGAATGGGCAAAGATATTCCATGAAAATAGTAACCAAAAGATAGCAGGAGTGGCTATATTTCTATTAGATAAAACAGACTTTGCATAAAAATAACTAGCAAATGCCAAAGAACTCATCTGTGTCATAAAAGTCAATTCATCAAAAGGATATAAAATTGTAAATATTTATGCACACAACATAAGAGTATCTAAATATATAAAGCAAGTACTAACTAAACCTGAAGGAGAAAGTAAACAACAATATATAAAGTAGGGGATTTCAAAACCCCACTTTTAACACTGGATAGGTTGTACAGACAGTAAAACTGGCAATCATAGGCAGTGTGGGTTTGATCAGTGCTGCAATCAGTTTCCATAGTTCTCTTAAAGAGTGGTGTCTCTAATATGCTAGTCTACTGTTTTCTAAGTGGCAGACCAAGAAGCTAGACCATCAGTAGTATCATAAGAGTTAGTCTCAGTAAAACATAATAATAGTTCATCAAGGAGATAATGGCCAGAGCTATAAGAATAGCCTTGAGTCTGCCACTGAGTGGAGTGACCATGTCTATATTTGGCTCTCCATAGATGGTACTAAGGTTCAACAGTAGCAGCACCCAAGTGGACACCTTTAGGTTTCAACTTCAGTGAACCATCAATAAATGAAGCTCAGGCACTGAGGGCAACCTCTGAAAATATTTGGGCTACATTGAGCAAGTGGGTCTGCTTTGAATGCTGGAATGAAGATGAAGTTTTCCCCCAAGAGATCGCTGTCATTTTTTCATGCAAAGCTAAGATACTGCTAGAACTAGCTGGCTGCCTTATTAAATATTCCATTTCCATTTGATAAGCAAGTCCTTCTAGGTCCTTCCCACCCTGTTAACTGTAGAGTCTGAGTTGATCTATCTCAAAATGAGAATGTCAAGTCAAAATCCAAAGACCTACCTGGGTCAGTTCAACAACAGCAGACTAAGAGATGTTTTTCAAAAAGGGTTTACCTAGTACCCATGTCAAGAGGAGGGAAGATTTTCAAGCACTTTTTACGAGGCCAGATAAAAACACTACAAAGAAAGAAAAATTATGGACCAAAATCCATAATGAAGATAAATGCAAAATCCTCAACAAATATTAGCAAACTGAATCCAGCAATACATTAAAAAGATCATATACCATGATCAGGTGGGATTTATTCCAGGAATGGAAGATTAGTATAATATCTGCAAATCAATAAATGTGATAATCCACATAAACAAAATGAAGAATAAAACCACATGATCATATCAATAGGTGCAAAAAAAGCAAATGATAAAATCCAGAACTCACATTAAAAACTTTCAGCAAAGTAGGAATAGAGAGGGAACATAAATCAACATAATAAAGGCTATATACAACAAACCCACAGCAAACACCATACTCAAGGGGCAAAAAATACAAACATTTCCAGTAAGATCAGGAACAAGACAGGGATGTCCACTTTCAACACTCTTATTCAACATAGTACTTTAAATAAAGACATGATAAAATGGAAAAACAAAACAAAACAAAACATAGTACTGGAAGTCCTAGACATGGCAACTGGACAAAATGACGGAAAAAAAAAAGGCATACAAACTGGAAATGAGGAAATAAAATTGTCATTATTTGAAGATGACATAATACTGTATATAGAGAACTCTACAGATTTCACTAAAATACTACTAGAACTGATAAATTAATTCAGTAAAGTAGCGGCATACAAAAAAATCTAGAAATTGGTTTCATTTTAATACACCAATAATAAACTATAAGAAAGGAAAACTAAGAAAACAATCCCATTCATAATTCAAAAAGAATAAAATACCTAGGAATAAATTAAACCAAGGGTGCAAAAGACCTATACTCAAAATGCAACACTGAGAAAAGAAACTGAATAAAAAGAATAAAATACCTAGGAATAAATTAAACCAAGGATGTAAAAGACCTGTACTCAAAATACAACACTGAAAAAAGAAACTGAAAAAGATACAAGTGGAAATGTATACCATGTTCATAGATAGGAAAAAATGACATCATTCAAATATCCATACTACCCAAAGTAATCTACAGATTCAATGCAATTCCTATCAAGATATCAATAGCATATTTCACAGAACAAGAACAACTATTCCAAAAAATTATATGGAACCACAAAAGACCCCAAAGAGCAAGAGCTATCTTGAGAAAGAACAAAGTTGGAGGAATCGGGCACTTGATATCAAACTATACTACAAGGCCATAGTAGTAAAAACAGCATGATATTGGCATAAAAACAGACATAAACATTAATGGAACAGAATAGAGAGCCCAGAAATAAACCAACAACTTTAAAATCAATTAATATTTGACAAAGGAGACAAAAACATACAAAGGAATATAGTCAATTTAATAAATGGTCTTGGAAAAATTGGGACACATATATGCAAGAAATGAAACTAGACCACCTTCTTACACTGTACACAATAAATTCAAAATTAATTAAAAAGTGTCAGACTAGAAACCATACAAATCCTAGAAGAAATCCAAGGCAGTAAAATCTCAGACATTTCTCCTAACAATATTTTTCTAATATATCTCCTCAGGCAAGGGAAATAAAAGAAAAATAAACGAATGGGGCTACATCAAACTAAAAAGGTTTTCCACAGCAAAGGAAGCTATCAGCAAAATGAAAAGATAGCCTGCTGAATGGGAAAAGATATTTACAATGATATATCTGATAAGGAGTAAATATCCCAAATGTATACAGAACTTACACAACTCAACATCAAAAAAGCAAACAATCCAATTAAAAAATGGGCAAAAGACCTGAAGAGATACTTCTCCAAAGAGGACAATCATGTTCAACTAATTATCAGAGAAATGCAAATTAAAACCACAATGAGACTATCACCTCACACTGTTACATGGCTATCATCAATAAATCAACAAACAACAAGTGTCGGCAAAGATGTGGAGAAAAGAGAACCTTTGTGCACTGTTGATGGAAATGCAGATTGGTGCAGCCACTGAAAAAAGCAATATGTAGTTATCTCAAAAAATTAAAAATGGAACTGCCTTATGACCCAATGATTTTGCTTCTATAAGTTTATCCAAAGAAACTTGAAACATTAATTCAAAAGAACATATGCATCCCTATGTTCACTGCAGCATGATTTACCAGAGCCAAGATCTGGAAGTAGCCCAAGTACCTATCAGTAGATGAGTGGATAAAAATGCTGTGGTACATTCACATGATGGAAGACTTGTTGGTCATAAAAAAGGAAATTCTTACCCTTTGCAATAGCATGGATAAATCTGGAGAGCATTATGCCAAGTGAAATAAGCCAGTAAGTGAAAGACAAGTACCAAATGATTTTATTCATATGCAGAATCTAGTGTAACAAATAGAGACAGCAGGCTGACAGTTTTGGTGGGCTGGGGATACTGAGTAGGGGTGGTGGAGGGATTGAGCAAAAAAGAAAAGAAGAAAAAACTCATGGGGAGTGGAGAGATGAGGGGAGGTAGGAGAGGATAAAGAGTGCATAAATGGTGATGAATGGAAACTTGACTTGGGGTGGTGAACACACAATACAGTGTATAGATAATGTGTTGTAGAATTTTACACCTGAAACATGTATAATTTTATTAACCAGTATCACTCCAATAAATAAAAATAAAGAAAGAAAATATATATTTTTTAATTTTAAATAAAAAGACTATTCTTTCTTTGGTTGACACTTGAAAATCAACTGATCATCAATCAAATACTTCACAGCACACAAGATAATCCAATTAGAGTTCTAAGCCCCAGAGTGAGGCAGGTGATACATCTGACCTGGGTTCAGGACAAATACCTGCCTCAAAGGGATGCCCTGAGTGCCTCCAATGTGCTAGGCACCATTCTAAGAACGTTACAATCAATCAATCAATCAATCAAATATGCAAACCAAAGAAAATCCTGAACATGAAATTTCTAATGTGATCTGTGTTGGCTACTACACTATAGTATTAGGCAGGTGTTACTTATATTTTTATACTACCCATTTTAATTAGGTTTATCGTAATTCCCAGTATTATGGTCATCTTGATTTCATGTACTCCATTAGTTTCTCTGCTAAACTACTCTATTTCAGATGGGTACATTTGTTAGGAGTCTATGTTGAATGTTTCAGACAATCCAAATGAAATTAATGGCTTGTCTCTTACCGTTTGCCTCTTGGATAATGCCGCACATATTCCCCAACATCGTGAGCAGCAACAGCTAAGACTTGTGGATCATCTGATACCTCCAGAAGTTTTGTCAAAATTCTGAAATAAATGTAATCCAAGAAGAGACCAATTTTTTATTTTTCTATACAGCACAAAAGAGCACAGGTATAACACAGATATCTTCCTGAAAATAGATGTTTATAAATACAATCATATCTTCTACAAATTTCACTATGACACATAATACATTATACACAATGTTACACACGAGTTAGCAGTTTTCAAACTTTGATACACATATAATAGGTTAATTTCAGATTCACAATGCATACCATGCACAATTCCCAAAACATCAGGGACTGCTTCTCCTGTTCTCTTAAGACAACTCCACTCAGATATATATATATATATAAATAAAAGGTCTGTCCAGAAAGTATCCAGCCGCATAATATGAAAATAAAAACACTTATTAAAGAAGACACGAGTGACATTGTACATAGGACAATGACACCTCAGTCCCCTTCAAAGTAGACACCTTGGGATCTCACACAGTTCTCCCAATCACCATCAGCTGCCCCATCATATTTTCCCGAATCTCATCAATAATCTGAAATCTCTTCCCTTTCAAAGGTGATTTCAATTTGGGGAAAAGCAAAAAGTCATAGGGCACCAAATCTGGGCTGAAAGGGGGCTGAATCACCTGGGTGATTTGATGTTTCACCAAAGAACTGCACAAGATGTGATGCATGAGGAGGTGTGCTGTCAAGATACAGCTGCAATCATGAGTTGCCCATAGCTGTGACCTTCTGAATCATCTGAATAGTTTCTGTGGAGGAATGTTTAAGCTTAACACAAAATCTGATGCAGATCTTTGCTCTACTCATCACTGAGTCATCATGCTCATGCATGCACATTCCATTCCACTCTCCTTGGCTGCCAGATTACATCAATATCGCACAAACCATTCTCTTTATATTAACTATGGTTGGACTTTTTCTGGACAGATTTCGTATGTAAACTCCTTAAACTCACAGGAATGTCCAACCTTTTGGCGTCTCTGGGTCATAATGGAAGAAGAGGAGTTGTCTCGGGCCACACATTAAATACACAAACACTAACAAAAATTGAGCAAAAAAAGTTTTTAATATTTTTTATTTTATAATACATTTTATTGATTATGCTATTACAGTTGTCCCATTCCTCCCCCTTCATTCCCCTCTACACTGCACACCCTCTCCCACCCACATTCCCCTCTTTAGTTCATGTTCATGTGTCATAAGTTCTCTAGCTTCTACATTTCCCATACTGTTCTTGCCCTCCCCCTGTCTATTTTCTACCTACCATCTATGCTACTTATTCTCTGTACCTTTTCCCCCTCTCTCCTCCTCCCACTCCCCTGTTGCCTACTCTCCATGTGATCTCCATTTCTGTGGTTCTGTCCCTGTTCTAGTTATTCGCTTAGTTTGCTTTTGTTTTAGGTGTGGTTGTTAATAACTGTGAGTTTGCTGCCTTTTTACTGTTCATAGTTTTGATATTCTTTTATTTCTTAGGTAGGTCCCTTTAACATTTCATATAATAATGGCTTGGTGATGATGAACTCCTTTAACTTGATCTTATCTGAGAAGCACTTTATCTGCCCTTCCATTCTAAATGAAAGCTTGAGCAAAAAAAAGTTTTAAGTACATTTACAATTTTGTGTTTGGCCTCATTCATAGCCATCCTGGGCCGCAAGTCATGGGCTGGACACCTGATAGAATTAGCTCATAGAACCTGGTAGAATACTGAGAAAATAACTTTTATTCAGTTCTCATCTCAAATGTCAACTCTAGCTTAAGAGCCTCGAATTGTCCTAAGACACTATCTTCCTCATCATTCTCTATCTACTCTTCCTGATTTATTTTTCTCACAATATTAATCACTACCTGCCATTATATATTTATTTGAGTACTTGTTTAGTCTTTTTCTCCCAAATATAAGTGTAATGAGAATTATAACTTTGTTTTATTTGCCATTGTACCTGTAACACCTAAAACACTAATGACCACACAACAGATATTTAACAAATACCTGCTGAAGAAAATGAATAAATGAAGTATAAAATGGTATGCTGATTGGGAAAAACAATTCTGACAGCTCCTAATGGAATTAAAAATACATAGACCTCTGATCCAGCAATTCTATTCTAAGAATCAATCCTACGGAAATATTTTCACATTTCCAGAAAAATGTCTATGTACACTATCTTAAATAAATGACTTAATAGAAAAGACCAGAGTAGAGACCATTATGCTTTTTTTCTCCATTTCTTCTTGCCTGCTTTTTCTCTGCAACAATGATAATTTTGTGTACAAAGTAGTTTAACATCCACCCTTTTACCAAATCCCTACTACTAAGATTATTAGTTTTTTCTACAGAGAGGTAAATGGAGGCTCAGTGAAATTAAAATGGCCAAGTTAAAAAAAAAAAAAGTTAAGAGATCCCAAGTCATAGTATGTGGGAATAATAAGTCACAGAATAATACATTTAGCATGATGACATGTATAAATAATTATATAAAAATGCAGTACAGGAATGACTATGAACAAAAGAAAACTGGAGACTATCATACCTATTAACTTTGGTTATCACAGGGGAGGAGTTGGAGGTAGAACAACAATTAAGAAACCATTTCACTTTAGTTATGTATGCCTTCAAGAGTGCTTGAATGACCTGGCTCAAGCTGGAGATATAACTTAGAATACAAAGTTCTAGTAACACACACACACTTTTTTTTTAAAGTTACCTAATTTTACCAAGACCTTCGAGATGTTACTTTCCCTTATATTGCTAATTTTAAAATAAGTTGAAATTTTAAGTTTAAAATATTTATGAGAAAAAGTTTGAAACCATTTAGCTGTCTCTTCACATACAAGCTATTCATTTACAAAATATAAATCTTATTTCTTACTTTACTGGAAAACAAGTTGAATTACAATCATCTTGGCTCATATCATTTTCATCAAAGCAGATACTTAAAAGTAATAAAATTCACCCTGGCATGCATGGTTCAGAGGATTGAGTGCCAGCCTGCAAATCAAAGGGTCATCGGTTCAATGCCCAATCAGGGCACATGCCTGGGTTTTGGGCCAGGTGCCCAGTAGTGGACATGTGAGAGGCAACTACACACTGATATTTCCCTCCCTCTCTTTCTCCCTTCCTTCTCTTCTGTCTAAAAATGAATAAAATATTTTTTTAAAAAAGTAATAAGTCTACTTTGTTCAAAAACTGTATGAATCTATAAAGCTTGCTTATTCAGTTTCTGGAGCATCACTTAAGACTGTGGCTCAAGGTTTCTCCACCTAACTTTTTTTATTACCATCTCAGCCTGTCAAATAGCTAAACTCTATAAACAACAGGAAACACTGATAAAGAATCTGTTGTCAATCCAGAAACATTTCATTATAAAGTAATTCCACACTTTCTTCTAAACAGGGAAATGTGCACTTCCAAATAATAGACAAGAAAGGAATGAGCATTTACAAATACACATGCATATTCCAAACTCTGTGTAAATCATATTAACAATATTACAGACTCCAAATAAGCCTTCGTTATAGTCCATGCCCACGAAACAATATGGAAGGAGAGAAGATGCTTAACCTTGGGGAACAAGGATGTTAAAAATGCAGAAGAGATCTTGCTAGAGGAAGTGGATCTACCAGACCACCAGGTTGCCATAATGCACTGCCCAGGACACCAAAGGGATGGTTCACAAACGAACCATAAAAACGAAACTGTTGATAAAGAAGCAAGATGAGCAGCTGGAGGGCTGCCACACTTAGGGGTTTTGATCCCTACTTGGACGTGTCAGTATTTAAACTTCATTACATAGAACAAGATGAGTAATGGGCCTGTCAATGGGGATTCACTAACGATGATTCCAATTCCATATGGAAGGTCAACATCTATGGCATGATCTTACTTCCCAAGGCTCTGCTGTATCTCATTCTCAAACACCTACATGGAAGGATCCATTATGGAAGGGATGCTTTGATGGACCTCATTAGGCCACATCCGAAGGGGCCCCATTTGCAAAGGACTGTTCAGAGGATTACCCAAGCCTGTCAGATATGTACCAAAAACAATTCTAACAGAGAACGCACCCTAGCAAAAAGGGGAGTACAATATAAAGGGTTATGCCCATTAGAGAACCAGCAAGTAAACTTTATACAAATGCCTAAAACCAGAGGGAATTTCAAATTTTTATTAGTTTTTTTGGGACACTTTTTCTGGATGGGAAGAGGCATACCCCTCTAGAACTGAGAAAGCAACTGTGGAGACCAAACTTCTATTTAAAGAAATAATTCCTAGGTTTGGACTTTTTCACAGTATTCAAAATGACAATGGACCATCATTCACTTCAGAGATCTCCCAGAAAGTTAGACAGGTACTGCAAATAAAATGGAAATTGCATGCATCTTGGAGACCTTGGATCTATGGGAAACACTGAAAAAATGATTCACACAATGAAGAGGGCCCTGGCAAAAATACACATTTGAAATGAGATCAGGCATGTTTCATCTCTTTCTCTGGATTAGGGTATGGAAATGTACCTCAGCAACCAGGTGGAAAACCAGTGGGGAGTGAGTGACACGCAGGACCATGCCCATGGAGAGGTTTTCCCATGGGGAATCAGGCCTGCATTGTACCTAGACTACTATGAGACTTATGTTTGCTAAAACTTCCTGACCCTGAATTGAGGCAGCAAGCACTTACTGTAACTTCCTAAAGTCTGTGCTATACCTCCCAAGTATGGTGTGTAACCAGTCCAACCACTTTTCCCCTTGGTCTGCAACATCCTTCTCTTTAAAGTAATTAGCAACATTCTTTCCTTTGTTATCTATAAAAGGTAATCACCTGCAGTGAAACTGTGCATAGTAAATGAGGACTACCCTCCATGTAATGTACCCAGAAAAGCAATAAAAGCCTGTCAAGGCAGGGGCTGGGGGCCTCTGACCCTCTCACCCTCTCTCTCATTTAGGGAGCTGCTACACCATCCCTTTTTCCCCACAGGACTTCTGTAGTCCATGTATATTTGTTCACTAGCAGCCACAACACACACAGATCCTACGGGCCAGGATCCACATCATTAGGGTACCCCCCAGAAGTGGTCTTAAATTAAGCCCTTTTGAAACAGTTTATTGGAGATCCATCCAAATCTTGGTTCTGGGAACGCCCCCCACAACTCTGCCCCAGATTAGGAGGGTGAATGAAAAATTAAGCACTATGTACAACATTTAGGGCAAACACTAACCATTCTGCACAAGTTTGCTCACTGCAGGTCCATCTACCCATCTGACAGGCAGAGTGGTCCCTATGACAACCTACTGACAACACATTCTTCTCTGAAGCTTGTGGGAATTAAGCCTTGGATCCACCACACATGAATAAAACAGGCGCCGCCTGAGAATTCAAACCCTGCTACTATAGATGATACTGAAAAGGAAAGATGGACTTGCATTCTAGAAAGAGATTTGAAATTTCTCTTTCAGAAGAAAGGGCAGGCCCCCATGTAAAGTGATAATGTTCCTTTATTTACGTGTTTGCAGATTTAAGGATTTTTAGCTGCCAGATACTGAGTTTGAGTGCGGTCTGTTCCATCATTAAAAAGAACAAGCACTAAAAGTACGTTATGATTATGCCTGAGTGAGTAAGAAGGTCTATGAAAGTTGCAGAAGGTGTGTGGAAAGTTGTAAGGCATATAAGGAAAAAAAAAAAAAAGATTTGTAAAGGTTGTAGAGGCCATTGGGTATGAATTTTTTTTTTTTTTTAAAGGCAAGAAGCCTCAGTGCTTGAATTGAGTTATTCTTTGCTTTAGGTTTTGTTTTGTTTCTTGCTTTCTGATCTTTTGGGGACTTGGGGAACTTAACTGTTTTGTTCACATTGGGAATCCTCTGTCTCTGCTGTTCGGGGCTTCGTGCCATCACTGGACCTCATAAAGGTCATTTTCAGTAATTGAGTCTTTGCAATTCACTAATTCAGTCTCTGTAATTTGGGACTTTCTGCTGTTTGGATGTTAGAAAGGCTGTCTCTTGCTAGTTAGAGCCAGCTGGGGTGAGAGAGCATGTCTCTGCTATGAGACTGGCTGGTAAGAGGTCTGCCAGCAGACCCATGGATGCACTGGTAAGTGAGAAAATGCCTCTATCACTGGGGCTTCATGCCAATCCAGCTGGAGTGAGAACACATCTTTGCCATTTGGGTCTTCGTGCCATTGGGGACCTGAGAAAGGTCATCTATGTGACCAGTTAGTGTGACATGCTGGTAAACAAGATCAAGATTCTCAGGCTAGTTTTAGTCCCCTCTTAGTATTTTTTGTGGGTGGGGGGAATTCTATATTTGCTTTGGGTATTTGTTTTGTTTCAGTTTTGCAAAGAAATTGAGGTTCCTAAGGATCAAAACTTTACATTATGTTAGGAAGTAAAGTAATGAAAGACAAGGTGTGCAAATGCAATTTTGGTGAATAATGGAAAGACAAGGATATTCCTTTTTGCTTTGTATTTTATCCCTACCTGATCCCTCTAGAATTTGGAATTCTTAATGAGTAAAGATATAAAATTTCCTTTGCATAAGACCAATAAGACCAGTTTTAATAACCAAGGCTTTGACTAGAATGTCTTGCCTGAAGGAGGCATGCCTGGGTTGTTACCAGAAGGCCTTGAGGAACTAAGATTGACTTTGGAAACTAACAAAAGCCCACTGGAGAATTAGTGTGGTACTGTGTTTGGTCTTGTGGTTCATGGCAGTCTTTCCAGGGAAAGAACAAAGGTTGCTTTCCTGAAAGATGGCAAGGAGGAACCTTCAGATATGATGGGAACCTCAAGAACTTGAGAAATACGGGTATTGCAGGCAAAGACCTATGGCAGTGTACAGCTTAGCTCCTATGCCCTGAACGGCTATCTAAGGATCAATCTAAAAGTTCCTTGTGGAAATCTCAGTAAAGCAGACTTGAAAAAGCCTGTATGTTCACTGCTGCTCTTGTTTGTATGCAAATGCTAAGGCAAAATTGAAAACCTGCAGTCTTTTTGAGGACAGTGAGGGTGATCTTGGGGAAAGAAATCAGGTTTTAAAGAAAACCACAATGCTCAGTCATGAACATCAGACTCTAGTATAGTTAACTGTCTTCCAAGTTTGTTTTCATTTGAAAGTTGATCTGATTTAACCAGATGATATCAAGTTGTTATTGCTTAGCATCATTTCAGCAAAGGCCTTGCAACTGAACATATTCTCAAAAGACAGTCTTGTGGACTCAGAAACAACCACTTGAGAAGTCCACTTACATTGCCACCTCCTGGTACTCAATGGTTTGGCTGGACTAAATGGTTGAGTTGGTGAAGTATGGAGCAGCCTATCAGCTTTCCTTTAAAACTGCTTTCTTTTCTGCCTCGGAATGAAAAGGATCCAGAAGTGTTAAAGGGGGGAAATCTCAGGATATGCCCCCAAGCCTAATTTAAGTTCAGTATAGGAGGCAGTAAGGCTTTAGACAGGTGACACGCCTTGCATACCTTCCTCAAAGGAAGCCATTTTTTCTTAATCAGGGACACTGCAGAATCAGTCCCTACCTTTGTTATTTGGTTTTTGATTGTGCCTTCTAACCCTGTTGACAAATTTGTCACCTCCAGAACGTGACAGGGTGCCAATTCATTCAGTAACACCATCCTTGGGATGTGCACACTCCTTTCCAGGTATAACCAGCTGACCTGGACTTTGCAAAATACCTCTCCTTTGTGTGAAGTCTCCCCTCCACTCCAGAACCCCTTTGTTAGGGAACTCTGCACCAGGGGATAAGTAGGACTATGCTCCTTGGTCAGCAGGAAGCAGTTAAAGAAGAATGACACCTTTACCCATATGCCCTTGAAGATTACAAATGTCTAGAATGCTAAAGGGGAGATTGTAACAGGGAAGTGAGAGGAGATTTGGGCCAGCAGGTCCCGGAAGGCAGATCCTGGGAAGCAGCATGGCCAGGTGACAAGTCCCTACCCACTCCCCCACATGCAAAGCTGTGGCAGCCACCTGCCAGCAGCCTCCTCACTTCTTCTGTGGCAGGAGCTGGAGGCATCAAGGAATCTGTGTACTATCTATAAGTAAATAAAAATTTTATTTTCCTTTCCAACTGGACTCTGTCTCCAGAGTTATTATCTATGGGCAGCACATAGTGGGACCCCACTAGTTTGGTAGCAAAACCAGCTTAACCCTCAGGGAGTTCTGGAAGCTACATTTTAATATCCTCACTTCTTGAGGATCACAGACAAAGCATGAGGAGAAGTCTCTTCCAGGACCATGCAATCAGCCTGGAAGAAACCATGGCCTGAGTTAGTTGCTGAAAGAGGTTTTGAGGGCTTTGATAAGAACCTGTGTTTATTTTGGAGGATACTTTGTCTCTGGACAAGTCCATAGGCTTGGAGGTGGATGATGATGATGACGTGGAAGAGTTAATGGAGGACTACCACAGTAAGCTCACCCCCAAGGAACTCCAAGACCTTCAGAGAAAAGAGCAACAGACAGCAGCTGAAAAGTTCTCTTCAGGGGAGGTGGGTAGAAAAAATATTCCTACTTCACTAATCAAGGAAATGCTTGGGAAATGGACAGAAATACAAATTTTTATTAAGAAATATAACCCTGATAAAGAAGTAATGATCCATGTAATATACTTGTTTAATGACAATGCAGTATTTCACTTCAGGCAGGTTAAAATGCAGACAAAAACAAACATCAATGGATAGGTTTTTAGTGAGACAGAGGCTCAGTGAGCCTGAAGCAAGTTCTAGTGGAGCAAAGAGACAAAAGAGAAAAAGAACCTCAGAAGAACAGCTACCTGACGTTTTTGTGGAGGGATACACCCCTTCCAAACAATAATATCCCTCCATTCCTCCTCTCCATATTCAGTCACCAATAGCTCTCAACATTAAGGGTAAGTTCTAGTGTGTAAGTTAATTTTCATCCACATTTCATTTCCTTTTTGTTAAGTTTCCATTTATATTTCACATCCTTTTTGTTTTTTTAAAGTGTTTATTTATAGATTCGATAGTACATTAGACACATACTGTGTATAAAAAAAGTTAAAACAGGGAATCATTTGGGTGTCTGGAATGACTTAATTAAATTGATCTTATTTTTAATGGGAAAATAATGATTCAGTTTTTGAACAAATTACATCTCAGTCTTCCAGAATGAATTAAGTTGAAAACTGAGGTTTCACTGTACAAAGAACTCATGTTCAGAATACATACAGAACTCTTACAATGGGTTGGCTAAAAAGTTCATTTAGTTGTTTGTTTGTTTTTTTTTTCATAAAATAAGAGACACATTTTCATTTTCACCAATAACTTTATTGATTTGGACATTTTGAGCATGTCACCCATCTCCCACTATTGACTTCTAGTGGGTAGAGGCCAAGGGTGCTGCTAAATATCTTCCAATGCATAAAACAGTCCCACAGCAAAGATTTACTTCGTCAAAATGTCAATAGAAACAAGAAACTCACAAACCACTTTTGACATGTTCAATCAGTCACAGTGCCTTCTCCACACACTGCACAAATCTTTTCTTTGCATTTCATTTGTGTTTTTACCTTTCTTAAAATAATAAAGCATAATATGCTTAAAGCGTTGTTTTTCTTCTATCTTCAATATTAAAATGGCTATACAAAAATTCACCAATTTTAATAAGTTTTTTAAAAATGCATGCTGATATGACAGCTTTCACAATACAATCTAACAAAATTGTTTTGAATGAAGTTAAAGACACCTAAGTGCTTCCAGAGCCATTGTACAGAAAAAAACTAAACAAACCTTTTGGCCAACCCAATAAAATGAAAAAAAATTTTTAACAGGCACTTCTAGAAAAAACATATACAATACAAACCACCTATATTAAAAGGTATTCAACCACATTAATGGACAAGAAAATACAAATTAAAACCACAGAACATCTAACATTAAAAGAGTGACAAAAATATGTTTATGAAGATGTAGAACAACAGGTATTAGAGTATACACTGGAATTTAAAACTTACTTCAAGAGCTCATAATTCTTCTCATTTAACCTCACAGCATTTTCTCTCCAAAATTTCTCAGATTTGTGTACAGGGCTCCATTCCAATCTTCCAGATTTAAGTTCTGAACTGTACTCATCAAATGAGCTATAAAAATTTTTAAAGAATTCAGAGTTTATAAGACTCTAAGAGATCCTCCAAATTAATTAAAATATCTTCACTGATGACTTAACTACAAAGACTGGCTATCCTTAATACAAACCACCACTAAACAAAGTTTAAACATCTTGAATAAGATTTATAAATCATGTGAATTTTTTTCTGAGTACTAAGGCCCAGTACCCCTGACAAATTTGAATGCTTATCATGAGATATTAAAAGGGATACTTACTTCAGAAATCTGTACTCTAACATATGTATACAGAAATGTAAAATCTGATAATCTAGCAGAGTTTCTACCATGCCACTTAAAATACTATATTTGCCAGACCACTAGATACATTAACATAAATTTATGTTAAAGTATGTTACTTTAACAATATAAAATAGTACATTCTAATACTATTACATTATAAATATTATAAACTGCATTGCATTACAAAAGCAAAAACATATATCTGTACAATATTTTACAATGTGATTATGAACAGTGAATTCTTTGGTTGAATTAACACACTATAGATTAAAAATAGAAATCTCTGTACATATAACAACTGCAACCAATGCACTTTAATTAAAAAATTATTCACTATGTTAACAAGTTCCTTCATTATTCAATTAGCCAGTGGACAACCACCATGACAAGACATGCCTGGACTCTTTTTCAAGTAGCCATTTAACACTGAATGGTAATTCAGAATAACCAGGATTTACTGGGTAAACTGATCAGAACATCCTATTTGAATAATGTAGTACTTTACTTGAACATAAGCCCAGTCAGTATAACAAGTAAGCTAGTATGCTTAATAGTAATATCCTAAGTCTAAAACAGAGAAAAATCTTTCAGTTGCATCCATCATCTTAATTAACTTTATGTAAACAGATATATTTTTCAAATTTCTAAATTCAACATGAAAAATCAATAGTAATAATTCTTTCATGTAAAGTAAATAACTTATAAAGCTAATTATCACTAGCCTTATTTATTTTTAAAAGGGATCTTAAATCATTATTACAGAAGAACTGATAATTTTTTTTTAATAAACATAACAGAACTTATAAAAACTGGAAGCTGGGCTACATGGGGGTACAGGAGAAGATGGAGGTCTCCACAGTGAAAAGCTGCAGTACAAACAAAATAAAAGCTCTGAAGACAATGAAGGCTAGCTGAGAAAAGGTGGTTGCTTAGAAAAGCTCACCAACTCCTGTATACAGTGTTTAGTTTCCTATGAGCACAGACTTTGAAAAACACAAGCTGGAAGATGGTAGCAAGATAGGTGGGAGTGGAGTCCACTTACCCCTGCACACAGGTAGAACACCTAGCCAATCTTCTGAGGAACAGAGTGAATAGCCAATGGTATCCCAGCATATATGAAGGTTGGAGGCCAAGATTGTAGAGGACATTGAAAAAGCAGATGGTAAGGAGAGTGCTTTGGGACGATAAGGTCCCTGGGACAAGTGTAGGGACCAGGGCAGGTGCAGCATCAGGCCCAGCACCTGCTAGGCCTGCCACAAGATTCATAGGAGTGAGCCAGGTCAGTGGCTCCCTCCCCTGCCAAAAGGGAGGTTTGAGCAGCACCAGGGTGGACCTGGATGCTTCAAGTCATTGGGGGGAATAAAGACAAAGTGGCAGACGCACAGGGGCAGTGTTTTCCCACTGAAACTGTGGACACAGGATGGGTCATTACCAGAGAAATTGGGGATCCGGGTGACACCTGGAGAAGGGAGAATAGTGGGTCCATGACGACCCTGACCCTGACAGTCCCCAGTCTGGTTGGAAAGTTGGGCTGTGTGAGAGGCCGGGCGCTTGATAGGAGTGGCAGACTTGAACAGAAGGAATTTGTTAAAAAAAAAAAAAAAAAAAAAAAAAAAAAGGCCCCCCGTGGCTGTTCAGGAAATTCTCCTGCAGCAGCCACCCATGCCTCACTGGCTGCAACCCTGCAGCCGTCAGAGCCTCAGCCACAGCTGTCCCTGCCACCACTACCACAACTGTGCCTCTACCCTCCCCAGGTCAAAGCAGCAGAGAACACCTGCCCCGTCATCCTGCAGTCCCATCAGCACAAGCCCAACCCTCTCTCTGCTGCCTCATCAGCAGAGGCCACTCACCCACAACTGATGTCCCAGAGGCACACATCCAAACCTGCTGCTGCAGACACAGCAGTGCTCCTGCCCTATAGGACCGGACTGGCTCACTAAGAGGAAGGAGGAGGTGCTCCACAGAGGACAGCAGCAGGGCTCGGGGAGTCAGCAATCCCCAGAAAGATTTAAATCAGTGAGGAAGCTAAACTACCCTGAAGAGACTTTCAGAGTCCCTAGCACCTAGGACAGCAAAAAGCGAGAAGGTGGTATTGAGTTGCCCCTGATTGGTGCACCTCAAGGACAGCACAACTGGTAAACTGAAGGCATAGGCCTGGCACAGAAGGACGCTGGGGGCCCAGCAGTGAACTGAGCAACTGGGCTGGAGGCTGGGCAACTGTGAAGAGTGAGGCCTAGACCTACCCTCTATCAGTGCAAAACCATAGGAAGGAAGAAAAGTGAAACCCAACTCCTCTCAGCCTGCTGCAGTCAGAGGACCTGCAGAACTCACCTGGCAATTTAAAGCCAGTAGGAGGCTTTTATTTTCTTTCTTCCTTTTTTTCCCTCCACAAGTGAGACAATAAGCCCTGGAGCTCTGAAAAGACCAGAATCAGACCCAAAAAGAGATCACCCCAACAACTGAGACAGTGAGACAAATTTCACTTTGCTATTCCAGAGACCCTGCGAGTTATTGTTTATTCATACTACTATTTTTTCATTATTTTTACTTTTATTTTATTAGCATTTTTTAAATTTGTCTTCTTTCTGTTTAGTTTTCTTCATTTTGTTTAATTGTATTGTTTGGTTTTCCTTGTTTTCTCTTTCATAGTGTATTTTTAATTTTCCTTCTTTCACTTCACTTGTGTTCCAATAGCACACTACTCTAGATTGTGTACTTCCTATTCTTGTTATTCAGATCACATAGGTTCTGTCATATGACTGCTGTTCCAGTATTAGTGGAAAAAATTGTTGTTCTATATAGTCGCAAATACTGCACAGCACCCCTCCCAATTCAGCCCAGTGCACTGTCTTCTGGAATGTTATTACTGTTGTGGTTACCTGTATTCTCTTGCACACTATGCTTATTTTCTATCTTTTACTCTCACTATATCTCATAATCTGACTTCCCACAAGCTCAATAATTTCTGGATTCCACTAACAATCCATCCCCCCTCTAACAAGAAACTTATCTTTTTTCCACCCTTTCCAAAAATTGGGTAAAATATCACAGTTAACACTATACTTATCCAAAGGATCTCCTATCTCTTCTCTATGTATTTGTACTTTAAATCCCACAAAATACTCTCCAACTGACTTAAACCAATTTGCCTTCCCCCTGCAACTAATCTCATATAACAGGAGGTGGGAGCTGCAAACACCAATACATCTGGTAGAAGAGAGAACCCACCAACAAAGAAACTACCAGAAGATAATAAAAAGGAAGATGGTAGAAGAGTGGAAGCCACACTAACCTTCTCCCAGGGTCAATCTGGAATTACAACTAAACTGGGGAGAACTTACCCAGAACAAAAAACTGAACAATAGTGAGAGAGAAGGTTTATAACCTTAGACAGACAGGAGAACCAGCTTCGCCACAACCTGTCTGCACCTGCACAACAGCATACAAGACATGGTAGATGGAGTGACCCTCAGTCAACCAGCTGGAGGGAAGGACCCACCAAAGAAAGACCCAAAACCAAACAAAACCAAAAGACAGACAGTGAGCCAACATCAACAGCCCAAGAGCAGCAAGTCCAGAAGATCAAAGATACTGCCCCACTGAATGTCACAGGTTTCTTACCATAGAAGTCCACACTACAGACCTAGAGAATCAGACAGATCAATTTAAGAAGCAGGGACTGACACGAAGAGTCTCACAAACAATAGGGACACAAAGAAACAAACCCCAAATGTAAGGAAAGGAGGAAGCCTCAGAAAGAATGTTAAATGGAATAGAGACAAGTCAACTACCAGATATTGAGTTCAAAGCAATGGTTACAAGGAAGCTCAATGAGCTCACAGAGAATTACCAGAAACTACAGGGAAACTACGATGAACTCACTGCAAATTATATCAGCATGAAAAAGGAAATAGAAACTATCAACAAGGGCCAAGAGGAGGTGAAGAATACAATCTCTGAACTGAATAACACAGTAGATGGAATCAATAGCAGGCTAGATGAAGCAGAGGATCAAATCAGAAAGCTGGAGATCAAGGAGAAAAAAAACACCCAGAAAGAACAATAAAAGGAAAAAAGACTAAGAAAGAATGAAGAGGTGTTAAGGGAACTGCATGACAATGAAATGTAATTATATCTGCATAGTAGGGATACCAGAAGAAGAAGAGGAGCAAGGGATAGAAAACCTGTTTGAGAAAGTAGTGATGGAAAACTTCCCTAATTTGATGAGAGAAAAAGTCACACAAATCCAGGAAGCACAGAGAGTCCCAATCAAGAGGAACCCAAAGAGGTCCACCTCAAGACACATGATAATTAAAATGGCAAAATTCCATAACAAAGAGAGAATATTAAAAGCAGCAAGGGCAAAACAGGAAGTAACACACAAGGGAGTCCCAATAAGACTAGCAGCTGAATTCTCAATGATGATGCTCCAAGACAGAAGGGAATGGCAAGAAATAGTCCAAGTAATGAAAAACAAAAGGACTGCAACCAAGAAGATTCTATCCAGCAAGGCTCTCAATTAAAATGGAAGGCTAAATAAGGAGTTCTCAGACAAAAGAAGCCTCAAAGAATACACCTCTTCCAAACCAGTTCTGCAAGAGATACAAAAGTGTCTGCTTTAAGAAAAAGAAAAAAAAAAAACAAGAGTGAGACAGAAAGGAACACAGATACGAAAAAATGGGAATGAATAAGTACCTATCGACAATAAACTTAAACATAAATGGGTTAAATGCTCCAATCAAAAGACACAGAATAGTTGAATGGATAAGAAATCATGACTGACAGATATACTGCCTACAAGAACCCACCTCAAACAAAATATGTACACAGACTGAAAGTGAAGGGTTGGAAACAAATATTCCAAGCAAAGGGACAGGAAAAAAAAGCTGGAGTAGCAATACTCCTATCAGACAAAATAGACTTCAAACAAAGGGCCATAAAAAGAGACCCAGAAGGTCACTTCATAATACTCAAGGGAAGAATCCATCAAGAAAACATAAACATTGTAAATATATATGCACTCAACCTAGGATCACACAAATACATAAGGAAAATCTTGGAGGACTTCAACATTTTGATAGCAACACATTTATAGGAGAGGATATTAACACCCCACTCTCAAAAATGGATATATCTTCCAAGCAAAATACCAACAAAGATACTGCAGCATTGAACAATGTCTGAGATCAAGTGGACTTAATTGATATATACAGAGTCTAGATCAAATGGATTTAACTGATATACATAGAGCCTTTCATCCCAAAGAAGCAAATAAACATTCTTTTCAAATGCACATGGAACATTTTCAAAGATAGACCACATGATAGGACACAAAACAAACCTCAACAAATTCAAGAAAATTGAAATATCAAGCATTTTCTCTGACCACAAGGGACTGACATTAGAAACTCACCTCAAGAAAAAAACTTCAGAAACACTAATAGTCATGGAGACTGAACATGATGCTATTCAACAATGAATGGGGTAAGAATGAGATTGAGCAAGAAATCAAAAAGTTTCTGGAAACAAACGAAAATGAATTCACAACAACCCCAAACACAATAAGGGCAGTCCTGACAGGAAAGTTCATAGCAATACAGGCCTACCTCAAGAAGACAGGAACATTTCAAATAAACAACCTAACCCTACACCTACAAGAACCTGAGGAACAACAACAAAGACAGCCCAGAACAAATAGAAGGAAGGAAATAACCAAGATCAGAGCAGAATTAAATGACAGAGAGATTAAAAGCACAATTCTAAGGATCAGTAAATGCAAAAGCTGGTTCATTGAAAAGATAAACAAAATCGACAAGCCTTTAAAAGGCTCATCAAGAAAAAAAGAGAGAGGACCCAAATAAACATAATCAGAAATGAAAGAGGGGAGATTACAACTGATACCACAAAAATACAAAGGATTGTAAGAAATCACTATGAAGAACTGTATGCCAAGAAATCTGAAAACGTAGGTAAAATGGACAAATTTCTGGAAAAATATAATCTTCCAAAACTCAATGAAGAAGAGGCAGAAACTGAATAGATCCATAAAAGCTGACAAAATTGAAGCAGTAATTAAAAAAAAAAAAAAACAAAAAAACAAAAAACCTCCCAACACACAAAAGCCCTGGATTGGACAGTTTCACAGGAGAATTCTACAAAGCATTTAAGGAAGAGCTAACCCTCATCCTTCACAGATTATTCCAAACAATCTAAGACGACAGAAGACTCCCAAAGTTTTTATGAAGCCGGCATCATCCTAATCCCAAAACCAGATAAAGACACAAGAAAGAAAGAAAACTTCAGACCAATATCGCTGATGAACACAGACACTGAAATCCTCAACAAAATATTGGCAAACCGCATCCAGCAATGCATTAAAAAGATCATACATACACCATAACCAAGTGGAATTCACCGCAGGGATGCAAGAATGCTACAATATTCACAAATCAATGAACGTAATACATCGCATAAACAAAAACCACATGATCATATCAATAGATGCAGAAAAAGCATTTGATAAGGTACAGCACCCATTTATGATTAAAACACTCATCAAAGTGGGAACAGAGGGAGCATTCCTCAACATAATCAAGGCCATATACAAGAGACCTACAGCCAACATCACACACAATGGACAAAAACTTAGAGCTTTCCCACTAAGATCAGGAACAAGAAAAGGATGTCCACTTTCACCACTCCTATTCAACACAGTATTGGAAGTCCAAAGCACAGCAGTCAGACAAGAAAAAGAAATAGAAGGCATCCAAATTGGAAAGGAGGAAGCAAAACTGTCATTGTTTGCCAATGACATGACAGAAAATCCCACAGACTCCACCAAAAAAACTATTCAACCTAATAAGTGAATTTGGCAAAATAGCAGGGTTCAAAGTCAATATTCAGAAATCAAAGGCATTTTTGTACACCAACAATAAAATATCAGAAACAGAAATCAGGAAAAAAATCCCATTTGATATAGCAACAAGAAAAATAAAATACCTAGGAATAAACCTAACCAAGGAAGTAAAAGACCTATACTCAGAAAACTACACAACACTGAAGAAAGAAATAAAGGAAGACTCAAACAAATGGAAGCTTATACTATGCTCATGATTTGAAAAAATTAACATCATCAAAATGTTCATATTACCCAGAGCAATTTATAGATTCAGTGCAATCCCTATTGAAGTACCAATGGCATATTTCACAGATACAGAACAAACATTTCAAAAATTTATATGGA
Organism: Tonatia bakeri; assembly: GCA_004024845.1. NCBI lineage: Eukaryota > Metazoa > Chordata > Mammalia > Chiroptera > Phyllostomidae > Tonatia > Tonatia bakeri. The sequence continues at coordinate 154,739 of PVIA01002210.1, read as the reverse complement.
ACCACAAATGACCCGTAAGCAATTTTGAGAAAGAAATACAAGGTAGGAGGAATCACAGTACCTGATACCAAACTGTATTACAAGGCCACCACCATAATCAAAACAGCCTGGTACTGGCATAAGAACAGACATATAGACCAATGGAACAGAACAGAGAGCCCAGAAATAAACCCAAGTCCCTATGGTCAAGTAATATTTGACAAAGGGAGCAGAAGCATAAAATGGAGTGAAAATAGCCTCTTCAACAAATGGTATTGGGAGAGATAGACAGCTCCATGTAAAAAAAAAAAAAAAAAAAAAAAAAAAAAAAAAAAAAAAAAAAAAAAAAAAAAAAAAAAAAAAAAAAAATTAAACTCGATCACCAACTTACACCAAACACAAAAATAAATTCAAGGTGGATAAAAGACTTAAGTGTAAGTCGTGACACCATAAAAGTCCTAGAGGAAAATGGGCAGGAAAATCTCAGAGATTCCACACTAATATTTTCACCAATATGTCCCCTAAGGAAGGGACATAAAGGAAGGAATAAACAATTGGGACCTCATCAAATTAAAAAGCTTCTGCATAGCTAAACAAAACAGCATTAAAATGAAAAGAGATCCAACTATATGGGAAAACATATTTGCCAATGATACCTCAGACAAGGGTTTAATCTCCAAAATATATAAAGAACTTGCATGACTCCACTCTAGAAAGACAAGCAACCCAATTAAAAAATGGGTAAAGGACTTTAACAGACACTTCTCCAAGGAGGTCATACAAAGTGTCCAGAGACATACGAAAAGATGCTCAGCATCTCTAGTCATCAGAAAGAATCAAATTGAAACCACAATGAAATACCACTTCACACTGGTGAGAATGGCCATCATAAACAAAGCAATGAACAAGTGTTGGAGAGGCTGAGGATAAAAGGAAACCCTAGTGCACTGTTGGTGGGGATGCAAACTGGTGCAGCCACTACGGAAAATAGTATGGGATTTCCTCAGAAAAGTAAAAATGGATCTGCCTTTTGACCCGGCAATTCCACCACCAGGATTATATCCTAAGAACTCTAAAACACCAATCCAAAAGAACCTATGCACCCCAATGTTCATAACAGCACAATCTGCAAAAGCCAAGTGCTAGAAGCAATCTATGCCCATGAGTAAATGAATGGATAAAAAAACTAAGGTGTATTTACACAATGAAATAGTACACAGCAGAAAGAAAGAAGAAAACAACAATAAAAATCAAAAGTATTGAAGAGGGAGGGAGGGGAGGGGAGGGGAGGGGAGGAGCTCCTACCCTTTGCAACAGCATGGATGGAACTGGAGAACACTATGCTAAGTGAAATAAGCCAGGGGGTGAGGGACAAATACCATACAATGTCATCTTTAAGTGGAACCTAATCAACAAAACAAACAAGCAGGCAAAATACAACCAGAGACATTGAAATTAAGAATAATCTGACAGTAACCAGAGGGGAGGTAGTAGAGGATAATAGGGGGGTAAGAAGGAAAGTGTTTTCAGGAACAACTGTAAGGGACACATGGACAAAACCAAGGGTGGGGGGAGTAGAAGCAGGGGAGCGAGGTGGAGATGCTGGGGTGGGGGGATAGTGGTGGAGGAATATGCAGACAACTGTACTTGAACAACAATAAAAATAATTTTAAAAAATTTTTTAAAGAATATAAATGACAAAACCCCCAAAATATAAATATATATGTATATACATGCATATATATGTGCATGTGTGTGTATATATATAAAATCAATAGAAATTTCAAGAAAACAGGAAAAAAATACTCTTCTCAGATATTGGCAAAACTCGTCCACAAATTAACAACCATTACTGCTTTCAAAGATCCCTAACCAGAGGGAGATCTCGGAGAGTTCTGTGGCAGTGCCAACAACTGGTGTAGTACGGCCAATCCTATTTTAAAGGAAAACGGTGGAACACTCCCCAAAAAGAAGAAATAACATACAGCTCTAAGAAACTGTTACTATAGCAATAAGCCCCTGTTTTTTTTACATATCCACCAAATATTTAATAGAAGACATAATGTTTCAGTAAAATCGCTAGAGTTTATATTTAGTAAAAAATTTAAATTTCCTTAAAATATCAGACAAGTGAAACAAAGTCCAATATATCCAGCCTTTGAGATTTAAAAATAACATACCTAAGATCCTGAACACTTTCACCAAGTTTTTCCAAAAGAAATTTTATATCTTCACTGATATCTTCATCATCGTACTTTTGCTGTTCCAAGTTCTCCAATTGTTTCAGAACTTTGCACTGAATCATAGCCAGAGCATATTCTTGGCGAGTTTCTCTTTCAGTTGATTTTTCTAAAAAGTTCTGGTTTAGACAAAGATATAATTTGTTACATGATATCCTCAAACCTCTGCACATCCTTTCACACCCTCTCTCCTCCTATTGACAGGTTAACTATAAGCTTTAAGTGGATGACTATATTGCAAATCTTTACTTCTTTCCTAAGAATCTGTCCATATCAGAAATATATTTCTGATTCTTTGCTTACTTACTAGCTTACTAAACATCTTATTTTTTTAAGATTGTATTTATTCATTTTTAGAGAGGGGGGAAGGTAGGAAGAAAGAGAGGAAGAGAAAAATGTGTGGTTGCCTCTTGTATGCCCCTTGCTGGGGACATAGCCTGCAACCCAGGCATGTGCCCTGACTGAGAATCAAACCTGTGACCCTCCGGTTCACAGGTTGGCACTCAATCCACTGATCCACAACAGCCAGGGCAGCTTACTAAATATTTTAAATTACTGACCCAGACAAGCCTCAAAATACTCAACACTGGGGAAGTAAATCCACTACAATCCTTTCTCCCAGCCTGTTCCTGTGCACACAACACTGACCTACCCTTTCACTGACTACCTAGATCACTTAGGATATTACGAAAGAATGTTTTTTCAAGTATTTCTTCAGTTTCCAGTCAGTAACTATTTCCCACTCCAATCAAACTGTAAGTATAGAGTGAACAGCAATAAAAAAACTCTATTGCTTGAACAATTACCAGAAAAGTTTTGTGACATTCAAGCAAATTCCCTAGCTATGTTTCTGTGATTTTAACAATTTCAAATAAGTGTACCAAAATTTGAAAAAGTATTTATTTTTGTAAGCAAGTTTATATTATGCCAAATAAAGAAATTTAGCTTAGCATATGGCCTACCAAATGGCATATGGCCTATTACTTTGGTAGTCAATCCCTACCAAAATTCCAATGGTATATTTTTACAGAAATAGAAAAAAAATTCCTAGATTTTGTATGAAACCACAAATGCCCCAAATAGTCAAAGCAATATTGAGAAAGAAGGACAAAGCTGAAGGCCTCATACTTCCAGATTTCAAAGTAAACTACAAAGATATAGTAATCAAAATTATATAATAATGGCACAGACAGGCACAAAGACCAATGGAACAGAAAAGAGCACCCAGAAATAAGCCCCTATCTATACAATCAATTAATATTTGACAAGAGAGCCAAGAATACTCAGTGAAAAAGAATAGTTCTTCAATAAATGAATTAGGAAAATTGGATAACCACATGCAGAAATATGAAATTGGACCACTATCTCATACAGCTAACAATAATTCACTCTAAATGGATGAAAGACATAAACTGTCAAACTCCTAGAGAAAAACCTCTTGGCATTGGAAACAATATTTTGTATAGACCACCAAAATCACAGGCAACAAAAGTAAAAGTCAACAAGTAGAACTACATCAAACTAAAAGCTTCTACATCCAAAAGAAACAATAAAATGAAAACAAGATGGGTGAAAAATATCTGCAAACAATATATCTGATGAGGGGGTTAATATCCAAATATATAAAGAACTTATACCATTCAATAACAACAAAAGGCAATTAAAAAACAGGCTAAGGATCTGAATAGGCATTTTCCAAAGGAGACATTCAGATGGCCACCAAGTTCATTAAAAGATGCCTGACACCCCTAAGCACCAGAGAAATACAAATCGAAACCACAATGAAGTGTCACTTCACACCTGTCAAAATGACTATCATCAGCCTTGGCTGGGTAGCTCAGTTGGTTGGAGCATCATCCAGTGCACCAAAAGGCTGTGGATTCAATTCCTAGTCAAGACATATACCTAGGTTGCGGGTTCAATTCCCAGTCAAGGCACATATGGGAAGCAATCAATCAAGGCCTGTTCTCTCTCTCTCTCCCCACCTCAATACCCCTCTTTCTGAAATCAGTAAACATATCCTTGGGTGAGGATTAAAAAAAATGACTATAATAAAAAAAAACAAGAGATAACAAGTATTGACAAGGATGTGGAGAAAAGAGAACACCAATGCTCTGTTAATGGTAACATACACTGGTTACAGCCACTATGGAAAATAGTATAGCGATTTCTCAAAAAATTAAAGTAAAAATAAATCGACAATCTGATTCATCAATTCCACTTTTGAGTATTTACTTGAAGAAAAGCACTAACTTGAAAAGATAACATGCACCTCATGTTCACTGCAGCATTATTTACAATAACCAAGATAGGAAAATAATCTAAGTGTCCACTGAGAGATGAACATGTAAAGAAAACTGGATGTACATATTCATACAATGGAATATTATTCATTCATAAAAATGCAAGAAATCTTGCCATTTGCGACAATATGGATGGACCTAGAGGGTATTATGCTAAGTGAAATAAGTTCAACAAAGAAAGACAAATACCATATGGCTTCACTTACATGTGAAATCTAAAACAAAAACAGAAAGTGATCGAACTGATGTTGCCAGAGGAGAGGTGACGTAGGAAGGATGGGTGAAGTGGAATATAGTCAATAATATTGTGGTAAGTTTGCACTGTGACAGATAGTTACTAGTATTAGTAATCATAAGGCATATAAATGTTGAATCATATTGTACACCTGAAACTAATATATAGTATACCACCTGTGCTTTAAAAATTAGATTAAAAAAATAAGTCAATCCACACCAATAATTATTTAGATGCCAGTGAACTAAACATTCCAGTTAACAGAGATTACTAGAATAGATAGAAGTTCAAAGTACATGTTCTCTAAAAGACACAAACTTTAAATACAAGACACATATAGATTAAAACTGAAAGATGGAAAACCATAAGCATAAGAAAGCTGATATGTCTATATTAATTTCAAATAAAGTAGGTACCAAGAAAAAGAGCATTACCAATACTAAAGGACATTTCACAATGATTTAAGGATGGATTCATTAGGAAAATATAACAGATAAATGTTACAAAGAGCATTTCTAAATACACAAAGCAATAATCAGCAGAATTGAAGGGAGAAACTGACAAATCCACAACACCTGGAGATTTTAAGAACTCTAGGCAATTGATAGAACCAGTAAACAAAAAAAGTTGGAACACTTTTTGTTCCGACTGGAACAAAGGTCTGAATAACACTATCAACCACCCTGATTTAATTACCATTTAGAGAAACTATACATCTGAAAGACACACATCCTTTTTAAAGTGCAAATGTACATTCACCATGACAAACCACAAGATAAGCCATATAACAAGTCTCAAATTTCAAAGAATTGAAACTGTGTAAAATAGTGTTTCATTGACCATAATGGAATTCAATTAAAGATCTTAAACTGGGGGGAGACTTAAATTCTGATAACCTCTCCCTTTATGAAACTCTTCCTGTCTTCCTTTGCTTTTGTTCTAATTTTTCTGTTACCTTTTCCAGCTACTTGTCTTACTACTATCTCTTCTAGTATCAGAAAAATACCAATGCTGTTTTATTTATATGGTCCTTTGTTATTTCCATTGCCTATTTGTTGACTAAAGAATTAAACTTCATATTTAAGATATTATCATAACTAATGGTTTCAACTATAACCTCAACATGGTCAATATAACTTATATAGAATAACCCTATCATAGTCTTCTGAAATTACCTCTTCTCTCAATTCCCTAAGATATGAGCACTTGAAAATTTAGTCATAATTGATTCTCCCCTTTTCTTCAATCCTATGTTAAATCAATTAGCCTTATCTATTTTTCCTTTCAAATATGTTTTAATTTCATCTCCCCATCTCATTGTATATAATCAAAGGTCAAGAACTTACTTAGGAAACTGAATTTGCCTGGAAAAAAAAACCTAGAGAATTTGGCAGCAGTGTACTCTTCTTCTATTATTATTATTATTATTATTATTATTATTGACATACAATATTGTTAGTTTCATATGTTCAATATAGTGATTCAACGTTTTTATACATTATGAAGTGATCACCACAGTAAGTCTAGTAACCACCTGCTACCATACATAGTCATTACAGTATTATTGACTACATTTCCTGTTCTGTACATTACATTTCTATACCTTATTTTATAACTGGAAGTTTGTCTCTTAATCCCTTCACCTTTTTCACCCATCCCCCTCTAGCAAGCATCAATTTGTTCTTTGTGTCTTTAAGTCTGTGTTTTGTTTTATTTGTTTTGTTTTTTAGATTCCACATATAAGTGAAATCATAGAGCATTTGTCTTTCTCTGTCCTTTAAAGACCTTAAAACTCAAATGCATCTTCACCTCAACAAAATCAAAACTCTAAATATCATTTTGGCCATTATCCAAGTAATGGTGCAGAGCAATCAGATCTTTCCCTCACCAAAACTTGTAGCCTTATAAAATACATGTTAAAGCTGAGCTTTTTAAGGCATCTGTGATAAAGACCAGTTTTGTTTGTTTAATTTACAATCATTCATGAATAAACTACTTTTATAAAATACAATAAAAATGTACTTATAGAAAAATAAATTTTAAAAGATATGCCAAAAACAAGCTTAAATTTTATACTGTTTAACAATTATTCTGTCAAATTACCTAACTTTCTAAATTCTTATCCTCACTTTCTATACTTATAATGTTGAAGACTGGTAACCAAAAATTCACAGCACTACAGTGACATCTGGATCACACCTGAAGTATCACTGTATTAAAAAACTTACCCCAAGATTAAAAACCTCTCAGTCTTACTAGATCTCATCCAAACCTCATATCTAATGAACAATATAGAGAAATTCCTGATATAAGGGATGAAGGATAGACTTGGGAATAAAATTTCTTGGTAGCAATACTTCTGTGCCAAAGCAGCAGGCAAAAAGAGTTCCCATACACTTAAACTTTGTGGGCTTCTTCGAAAGGATCATGACTATGAACTGTCTGCACAGGAAGGTATAGGTATGTGCATATCTTTGTAGGTGTATATAGGTATGTGGGTATGAATTAAACATCATGACTAATATAAGTAATGAAAATCCCACTGGTGGTATTTTTTCTAAGCCTTTATACTGAAAACCATACAGTTGTAAAAATATAATTTATCTCATTATCTGACATATTATGTTCTGATATATTATTATCTTAATTAAGCAGAACCAAAAATACAAATAAAACTCACAACAGTTGTAAAATTTTAAACAACAAATAGGATCTTCAATATTTTCTTAGTCAAGGCTCAAAACATTCTTATTTATTTTAGGAAATAAAGACTGACAAATCAATTTAACCAAGAGAATAATATTTGGACAGGCCTGGAGTTCAGTACCTGCTATAAATACGTAAGACTGACATTTTTTTTAAAGTAATTCATCCAACCAAGTGGAGAGAAAAAATAACTGGTAGCTGCTAATTTCTTCATCCCATAACAGCTCAACAAGCTTGCTTAAGTCTTCAATACAAAGATTTCCTTTCTGAGTTTCAGGATGCAGAAAAAAACATGTAAGTAGAACATCCTCAAACAACCTTATCAGTGAAATCTTTTTCAAAGGTTTTAGAATTCCAGAAAAATAAAGAAAAAAGGACACATTTTTCCCATGTATTTGATGGTCTAAATCAAAAGGCTTTATGATGTCCTTTCTAATGGCTCAATTTTAACTCAATTATGTACAATACATCAAATCTGTAGATGTCTAAAGACAGTGTTTTGATTTTGAACCTTAAGTATGTTCACCTGTTTGTAATGTCATAAATTAAGTACAGAAGAGTACAAAAAAACTAATATTCCTGCCATTAGATGGGATCTATTTTAAATAATTTCAAATCTAGATTAGAAAATAGAGTCTCAGAGAAGGTGAAATCAGCAATAAATAGGATAACTATGACAGGTGGGAGGTGGGCAAAGAGTGGCTTCAGATATAGTTCAAAGCCCACTGCAATAACAGCAAGCATGGTACTGGGGGAGAAGTTGGGCTGCATCCCTCATGCTACAGCCTGGAGAGTAAGAGAAGTAGAAACAGTGTCCTTCCAAGGAAAGGCACCTACCTGCCCCCCAACCCCACTGTAGGAGGACCCAGTAGAGGTGGCTTGGAAGCCTATACTATAAATACTATACTATATCAGTGCCAACAAACACTGCTGGCAAGGAAATAAATCTGCAAGATCCCAAGCATGCCTCCTCTGCCCTTCCCATCCAACAGATCCCAAATAAGCAGTGATGATGCTTCCCAGAACACTACAGGGCCAGAAACTATTAGTAAAATGAAAGAAGCCCTGGGAGTTCACAAAACAAGTTCTACCACCAGCCAAATGTCCCCACCACAGAGGTATTGCCCTGTAACTAAGCAAGCTGGTCACAGATGGGAACACCAACCATCTCAAAGGGGATGTAGCATTTTCCTCAACTAAAATGATGTTGCTCCAGTACAATCCCAGAGGCACAAATAATGCACATAAGAGAAAACAAAAACTTGCACTATAACATCTACCAGAAAACAAAAAGTACCCTATCAACCTACTAAATTGTTGAGAACAAATTAAGTGTCTGAACAAGAAAAGAGTTCACCACATCAAAGGCACAGAGAAATAAGCCAGCCAATGCCATGAACAACAAGGTAATGTGAGAACACAGAATCAAAATGAAATATCAGCTTTAAATGACAAACCAAATGGACTTGATATTTTTATAACTTTCCATCCCCACACATCAGAACATTCTTCTTCAGTGCGCATACAGCATTCTCAAGGACAGACTATATATTGGTGAACAAAACTAGTCTTAGAAACTTAAGACTGAAATCCTACCACATATTTTCCAGCTATAACAGTATCAAACTGGAAATAGCTATAAGAAGGAAGCTTAAAAAAAAAACCCCCACAAATATATGAACATTAAGCAACATGCTGCTGAACAAATATTTGGTCAAAGATATAAGAGATGAAAAGATACATATAGACAAACTAAAATGAATAGATGACATACCAAAATTTGGGGGATGCAGAAAAAGTGGTACTGAGAGAAATTCATAGCATCACAGGTCTATCTCAAGAAACAAACAAAAAAAAAATCTCAAACAATCTAACATTATACCTTAAAGAATTAGAAAAAGAAGAGCAAATGAAGCCCAATGTCAGCAGAAGGAAGAAAATAATAAAAATGACGCAAAAATAAATAAAACAGAGAAAAAAATTGAAAATAGAAAATATAAATAAAAAGCTGGTAGTTTGAAAAGATTAATGAAATTAACAAACTTCTAGCTAGACTAAGGTAAAAGAGAAAAGGCTCAAATAAAATCAGAATTGAAAGAGGGGAAGTCACAACAAACACCACAGAAATACAAAGAATTATATAAGAACACTATGAAAGGCTTTGCGCCACTGAATTCAGTAACTTGAAAGAAATGGACTAATTCTTAGAAAAATATAAATTTCTTAGACTGAACCATAAAGAATTTGAAACCTAAATAAACTGATCTTACTTGAAACATTAATCAAAACCTAAAAAACAAAAGTCCAGAACCGCATGGCTTCACTGGTGAACTCTACCAAACATTCAGAGAAGATTTAGTACCTATCATTCTCAACCTCTTCCAAAAAGTTATACTTTTTGAAAGTGATACTTCCTAGTTCATTTTACCATGCCAACATTACCCTGACAATAAAACAAGGGGAGAACACATAAAAAGAAAAGTACAGGCCGACATCTCTGATGAACATACATGCAAAAATCCTAAACAAAATACTAGCAAATTCAATGCAATAATACATTAAAAGGATCATATCTGAAAATCAATCAATGTGATACAACATATTAACCAAATAAAAATAAAAGTCATATGATTGTATCAATAGCTGGGGGAAGTATCTGACAGAATACAACATCCATTTATGATTAAAACACTCAATAGAATGTGTATAAAAGGAAGGTATCTCAAATTAATAAAGGCCATATATGACAAATGCTCAGCTAATATACTCAATAGTGAAAAGTTAAAAGCTTTTCTCCTAAGATCAGAAACAAGACAAGGATAGCCACCCTTGTCACTGTTATTCAACAAAGAACTCTAGCCATAGCAAATAGGAATTAAGTAAATAAATAAATAGATAGCTGGCACCCAAATTGGGAATGAAAAAGAAAAACCATCGCTATTTGCAGATGACATTTTTTTTATTTTATTTTAATTGTTGTTGCAGTATAGTTTTCTTTTACTCCCATCCCAACATACTCTCTCAGCCCTCCCCTCCTCTCTCCCATTTCCACCCACCCCTAGTTTTTATCCATGTGTCCTTTATACTTGTTCCTGTTAACCTTTCCCCTTTTCCCCTGAAATTCCCTCTCCTCTTCCCTCTGAACACTGTCAGTCTGTTCTCTATTTCAGTGTCTTTGGTTATATTTTGCTTGTTTCTTTGTTTTGTTGTTTAGGTTCCTGTTAAAGGTGAGATCTTATGGCATTAGTCTTTCACCACCTGGTTTATTTCGATTAGCATAATGCTTTCCAGTTCCACCCATGCTGTTGCAAAGGGTAGGAGCACCTTCTTTCTTTCTGCTGCATAGAATTCCATTGTGTAAATGTACCATAGTTTTTGATCCATTCATTTACTGATGGGCACCTAGGTTGCTTCCAGCACTTGGCTATTGTGAATTGTGCTGCTACAAACATTGGGGTGCAGAGGCTCTTTTGGATTGGTGTTTCAGGGTTCTTAAGATATAATCCTAGCAGTGGAATTGCTAGGTCAAAAGGCAGATCCATTCTTAGTTTTCTGAGGAAATTGCATAGTGTTTTCCCTAGTGGTTGTACCAGTCTGCAATCCCACCAGCAGTGCACTAGTGTCCCCTTTTCTCCACAACCTCTCCAACACTTGTTGTTTGTTGCCTTCTTTATGATGGCCATTCTGACTGGTGTGAAGTGGTATCTCATTGTGGTTTTAATTTGCACCTCTCTGATAGCTAGCGATACTGGGCTTCTTTTCATGTGTCTCTGGATCCTCTGTATGTCCTCCTTGGAGAAGTGTCTGTTTAAGTCCTTTGCCCATTTTTTAATTGGGTTGCTTGTCTTCTTAGAGTGGACTCATGTAAGTTCTTTATATATTTTGGAGATTAAACCCTTGTCTGAGGTATCACTGGCAAATGTGTTTTCCCGTACAGTTGGTTCTCTTTTTATTTTAATACTGTTTTCTTTAGCTGTGCAGAAGCTTTTTATTTTGATGAGATCCCATTTGTTTATTCTTTCCTTTATGTCCCTTGCTCTGGGGGACGTGTCAGTAAAAATGTTGCTGCGTGAAATATCTGAAATTTTCCCGCCTATGTTCTCCTCTAGGACTTTAATGGTGACATGGCTTATATTTAAATCTTTTATCCACCTTGAATTTATTTTTGAGTATGGTTTAAGTTGGTGATCGAGTTTCATTTCTTTGCACCTAGCTGTCCAGTTCTCCCAACACCATTTGTTGAAGAGACTGTTTTTACTCCATTTTATGTTATTGCACCCTTTGTGAAATATTAATTGACCATAGAGACTTGGGTTTATTTCTGGGCTCTCTGTTCTGTTCCATTGGTCCATGTGCCTGTTTTTATGCCAGTACCAGGCTGTTTTGATTACAGTGGTCTTGTAATACAGTTTGGTATCAGGTATTGTGATCCCTCCTACTTTGCTTTTCTTTCTCAAAATTGCAGCAGCTATTCAGGGTGGTTTATGGTCCCATATAAATTTTTGAAATGTTTGTTTTGTATCTGTGAAATATGCCATTGGTACTTTAATAGGTATTGCACTGAATCTGTAAATTGCTTTGGGTAGTATGGACATTTTGATGATGTCGATTCTTCCAATTCATGAACACGGTGTATGTTTCCATTTGTTTATGTCTTCCTTAATTTCTTTCTTCAGTGTTGTGTAGTTTTCTGTATATAGGTATTTTACTTCCTTGGTTAGGTTTATTCCTAGGTATTTTATTTTTCTTTTTGCTATATCAAATGGGATTTTTTTCTTGATTTCTGCTTCAGTTGTCTCATTGTTGGTATACAAAAATGCCTTTGATTTCTAGATATTGACTTTGTATCCCGCTGTTTTGCCAAATTCGTTTATTAGGTCAAGCACTTTTTTGGCAGAGTCTATAGGATTTTCTATGTACACTATCATGTCATGCAGATGACATTTTATATACACAGAAAACCCTAAAAAGTCCAACAAAAACTATTACTGACAAAATCAATATACAAAAATCTGTGTTCCTATATAACAAATAACAAAATATCAGAAAGAAAAATCAATAAATTCCATTTACAATTACAAAAAAAGAATAAAATACCTAGGAATAAACTTAACAAAGGAAGTGAAGGACTTACACATTGAAAACTACTAGACATTGCTGAAAGAAACTGAAGACACAAAAAAATGGAAAGATATTCCAAGTTTCTGAATTGGAAGACTTAAACATTGTTAAAATGACCATATAATCTAAAATAATAGGCAGATTTAATGTAAATCCCTATCAAAATCCCATTGGCATTTTTCACAAATACAGAACAAAAAAACCCTCAAATTTATATGGAACTACAAAAGACCCCCAGTACTATACTACAAAGATAAATAATCAAAACAGTATAGTACTGGCAGAAAAATAAACAAACATATAGCCCAATGGAATAGAATTGAGAACCAAGAAATAAACCCACACATATATGGGCCACTAATTCCTGACAAAGGAGTCATAAACATACAATGGAGAAAGGAATACGTCTTTAATAAATGGGGCTAGGAAAACTAGAAAGCCACATGCAAAAAAATGGAACTAGACTGCTATGTGAAGCCATACACAAAAATTAACTCAAAACAGATTAAAGATTGGAATATAAGACCTGAAAACAGTAAAATATAGAAAAGAAAGCATAGGCACTAAACTTATGGACCTTGTCTCAGAGGAATTTTTATAAACTTGACCCTACAGGCAAAACAAAAAGGCAACCAACCAATATACTTGCAAATGATACCTTGATCAATAAAGGATTAATACCCAATATGTAAAGTACTAATTCATCTCAACAACAAGAAAATAAACAATCTGGAAAAAAAATGGGCAGAGGACCTAAATAGACTATTTTCATGGGAGACTGACAGAAGGACAACAGATATATGAAAAGATGCTCAACATCATTAGTTATAAGTGAAATGCAAATCAGAACCACAATGACATAACCAATTCACACCTGTTAGAATGGCATTAATTAAGCCAAGTAAAAATAAGCATTGGAGAGGAAGCTTAGAAAAGAGAACCCTCGTATACTGCTGGTAGGAATGTAAACACGTGCAGCCACTATGGAAAATAGTACGGAGGTCCCACAAAAATCTAAGAATAGAGCTACCATATGACTCAGCAAGCTCTCTTCTGGGTATCAACTCCCAAAAATTTGAAAACACTTATTTGTAAAGATACATGTACCCCATGTTCATTGTAGCATTGTTCACAATAGCTAAGACATGGAAACAACCTAAGTGTCCTTCAATGAATGACTGTCTAAAGATGTAGATATGTAGAGTGGAATACTACTTAGCCATTAAAGGAAAAATATTGCCATTTGCAACAACATAGATGGATTTTAAGAGCATTATACTATATATAGACGGTGTGTCACAAAAGTGTACATTTGAAACCTATATAATTTTATTAACCAAAGTCACCTCAATAAATGAATTTTAAGAAAAGTATTATGCTAAGGGAAATAAGTCAGATGGAACAGGACAAAAATGGTATGATTTCACTCATAATGTGACATATAAAAAAATGAACAAACAAAATACACAAACTCACAGACACAGAAAACAGAATGGTGGTTACCAGAGGGGAAGAGAACTGGGGGGAGCACAAAGAGGGTAAACAGTGTCAAATGTATGGTGACAGGAGACTAGCCTTAAGGTGGTAAGCACATAATAGAATATACAGATGCTGTATTAGAATGTTGTATACCTGAAATTTACATAATCAATGTTACCCCCATAAATTTTAATAGGTAAAAAGAAAACAGGTACCCAGAAATTAGCCTAAGTTTTATGCACTGTGAGTAAAAAATTAAAATGGTAAAAAAGTTTAAACAAGATTTTAAATCTTGCTAACATCAGTAAAATGTTCACAGTTCCTCTTCTAAATCAAATAGAACCGCTCTGGATCTTTGCCTAGATTCCACATTAACTGAGCAAGAATACAATTTACAGAGGTAGAAGACTCAATAAGGCAAACTACTATTATTTTATGGTTTTAAGGAGAGAAAATGGCAGGCAAATAAATACAGATTGTATATTTACTATTTCCAGGCACTTCAACTGTTATCTCATTGAATCCTCACCCAACCTTGAAGTGAATTCAGTCTTACTAATTACCTTTCACATATGGAGAAATTAGCTATGACAGTTCAAGCTACTCTCCCAATAATCCAGTGCTGAAATTCACATATACATCTGTCCACTCCAAAGCCTACAATCTTCGTAAAAAACCACACTGACAAGAAAATTAGAAAAGGGCTATACTACTGTATTCCTTAAGTTTCCATAAAAAGTAGATAAGCTATTTAGAGAACTTTTAAATCCCAAATCAGGTCAAAAAAAAGAAAACTAAGAATCTCAGTCTGACTCCGAAGTCTTGTAACTTTTTGAGGTTTGTATATTCTTCTTCATGATAACCTCATAAAGCCACTTCATCAAAGTCAAAAATTTAAACAAAATACAACCTCCCTGAGAATACATATCTTGGCATATTTATCCTTCTGTACTCTCAGTAAGTAACACATTCCTATCACATAATTGGTCTTCAGTATGTATCTGATGCATTGATAGGTGAATAGATATTCCATGAATGGGGATGGGGGAGGAAGAAGAGGGAGAGGATGAGCACGAGGACAAGGACAAGGACGGGGAGGGGGGAAGAGAAAGCAAGAGGGAAGAGCTAAAAGTTAGGATTCAACTAATATCAACTAACACTTCTCATCTATTATACAGCTGACCTTTAACTCAGGGGTTAGGAATACCAACCCCTTGTATAATAAAAAATTTGAGGACAGCTTTTGACTTCCCAAAATACTTAAGTTTCTGGTTGACCAGAAGACTTAGCAATAATATAAACGGTCAATTATGTATTTATGTACACTTTGTGGTAGCAAATTATAAAATAGACTAGTATCCACATATATTTTGTGCATTTATGACTTACCCAGCTGTTTATTTTTTCAATATTCCTAAAGTATGTGATTCACCTGCATGTTTTTCAAATTGCCAAAAACCTCAAAAAATTTTTCTAATATATTTATTGAAAAGAATCCATGTATAAGTGGACCCATGAAGTTCAAACCCGTGATAAAGATCAACTGTATAACAATATCAGAGATACTTAATGCTTTGAATGACCCCTATTACAAAATAATGATCTAAAATGAAAATCAATGGGAGAGAAGAGGAAATAGGCAGGAACAAAATACTAATCAAAGTCTATGGGAAGCTCAGATAAATTACCTGTTATTCTATATTCTATATACAGAATTTATTCTATATTCTATATATATTATACATATATAATGTTTAAAGCATTTTATGTTGGTCTTTAAAGTAAATCTCAATCCATTAGTATAAATTACTAGTATCTGATTTCTTTCTAAAATTCATAGCACTTACAAAACTATATTATCTAAATAATACTTATTAAAAACATGTAAGTTTACCAAAAATGAGGGGGAAAGACACAAGGGTTGAGATATATTATTTGAAACAATAGAACAGTTAAAATAAAACCCTAATATCTATAGCAGCTCTCTCTCCTACACTTATATTTCACTTACAAACAAGTTACCTTATTAACCAATTATCAAAAGAAATAATTTTATAATAAAGGTTTATAATTGTCAGCATTTGAAAAAAACAGACTATTTTAACTTAAAGGTGTAACTAACAACACACGAAAAAAGGACAGGTAGGTATAAACTGAAAAAAATATTATTCTTTTCCATGTTAATTACTTAGGCAATTGTTGATCTATTTCCAAGAAGTGAAAGTTATACAAAGAAAAATCCAATAATAATCTAAAACATCTTTCTAGGATAATCTAATTGCAAACACACTGAGTCAAGGGTGACTATCTTTCCCAATAGTCTATGAGACTGTAAAATATATCTTAATATCTGAAAAGTTTTCACACCGACTTAATAGTTTCTAATTTAGAAAAAAGTCCATGCACTAAAAGAAAACAGAGATTCTCTCTGTAGTAATGCTCGCTGTGATATATTTTGTTAAGTGAATTATTTTAACAAACTTTAAAAAATATTTTATTTTTAGAGAGAGAAAAAGGGAAGGAGAAAGAGAGGGAGAGAAATATCAAACAGTTGCCTCTTGATCATGCCTCAACCAGGGACTAAACTCACAACTCAGGCACATGCCCTGCCTGGGGATCAAACCAGCGACCTCTCACTTTGTGGGACAACACCCAGCAAACTGAGCCACGCCAGTCAGGACATATTTTAACAAACTTTTAATGCAACCATAATCTTAACATACACATAAAAAATTGCTAAAATATGGAAGTAGCCCAAGTGTCCATCAACAGATGAGTAGATAAAACAACTATGCAACATTTACACAATGGAATAGTACTTGGCCGTAAAAAAAAAAGAAGATAATTTTACCCTTTGCAACAATATGGATGGACCTAGAGAACATGCTAAGTTAAATAAACCAGCTAGAGAAAGACAAATACCATATGATTTCACTCATATGTGGAATCTAATGAACAAACTGAACTAGCAAGGAAAATGAGGACAGACTCAAGATGGAGAGCAGGATGACAGCTAGTGGTGGGGGAGGGGGTTAGGGGATGGAGGTATTGAGCAAAAAGGAAAAAGGACTCATGGGCATGGAAAATAATACAGTGATTGCTGGGGGGAGGAGGGTGTAAGGGGACCAAAAAATAATATTAAAAAATACAATAAAGATTGAATTTTAAAAAACTCATAGACAAGACAATAGGATGGTGGTTGCCAGAGGGAAAAGGAATGGCGGGTAGAGGCAGATGGGAAAGGGTAAAGGGGGGATAAATGGTGACAGAGGGAGACTTGACTTGGGGTGGTGGACCCACAGTGCAACGTGCAGATGATGTGTTATGGAATGATACACCTGAGACCTGTATTATTTTGTTGGCCAATGTCACTGCAATAAATTCAATAAAAAATAATTTAAAAGAAAAACTAGATATAGAAGGCAACGAGTTAAATTCATTCTCACGGAATTTTATTATCATATTTTTAATTATGGGAACCAAACAAGGCAGCCATAAATTTAAAAATGAATTTAACTCAATATAGAAACCAATAAATATATCATTAAATTCAATACCACTACCCTACTTCCATAGAGAAGGTTTTTCAACTTCCACTTCAGTGTTTTTTTCATCCTTCATATGATCCCAAATACTTATTGAGGGCCTACATATGCCAAATATTCATTTAGTCAACATTTATTTTCTCCAAAGGCATTAATATACAAGCATATATAAAGTCCAATGACAGACTTAAGAGGAATAACATTAATCTTACCAGACACATGAACAGAGTTGAAGCATGGAGAAGCTAAGCAACTTTCCAAAGGCACAGAGACCAGCCCAAGAGCACAGCAAACCTGACTTTGGCTGTACATGCTGGGAACACACACAACCAACCTGTATGCACACACTCTTCGTAGTAACTTATGCAAAGCATGATCTGACCAAATTGTAAAGAAACAAAAATTCTGCTTCCCTGTAACTATTCAGTTTTTCCATGCCCACTGCAATTCATACAAAGTTGAACCCCCATGTGGGAAGGGAGCGAAATCATAAATTATAGGCATTAAAATATCAACAGGCTGCTTCTATGTCTAGAAGGGTGAATAGTGTAATTTATACTTTTCCCTTAATATTTTTCTATATATTAGTTTTTACCCACAAGTCCATATTATTTTTATAAGCAGGAAAAGAATAAAACTATTAATATTTCTAATTTCTTAATTGGTAAGTGCTTAATTTGAAATAGAAGAGTTTAATATAATAAAGATTCCTGTGACTACAGTACAGCAGAAAGTTGGAAAGACAAAGAAATTCAAAACAACAAATAGAAGTTTTAAGCCATCAGAAAATAAATATACCAATTTGAAAAGATGACATATATATTTCACCACAGTGAATAAAATTTAAAAGCAGAATCAGCTCTTACTCATGTTCCACGACAGTAGGGCACAGTACACAATGAAGTAGAAAAATTAGATCTTACGGAGTCTTTTTGAAGACACTGACCTTGGTGAGCAATGTCTCACAAGTATGAAAATAAGTTAGGGTGAGTCAGTAACAACAGGATAGCTGAAAACTGTGTGTTGGTCCCCCTAGTTCAAGGCCCAGAATGGGACTAGAGATCAGCAAAGCACAAGCTCCATTTTATAGAGCATGTCTGTGCCTTCAGAAAGCAAATGCCCACAAATACCAGGACTGTACCAAGAGCCTGACTCATGTGCTCCCTTTATTCCCTTAACATTCCACTTGAGAATGGGGATGTGGGACAGAGAGGCAATAATCAACACTCCTACAACAACAAATTACTAACAATTCCAGAAAGTCCTTTTTTTACTTGTTAATATTTATCAACTTCTCTCCACCTTTGTACTTCAAAAAAAATTAATATGCACCTTCCTAAAACCTCTTCAGGCCTCTCTCTGAAGCTTTCCTAAAACCCCCTATTCTTACTCTCCACCTCTCTTATATTACTTTTATTCTTGTGTATTACTTATCATTGCATTGCACTGACATTATTTATTTACATACTCTGTCTTCACTAAACAAGCAATTCAATGTCAAGCTATATCATAAGCACCTGTGTTCCCTAATGATTAGCATAATGGAGCTGGGAAAAAAATGAGATTCAAAACTTGTTTGTGAATTAATTTAAACTCTAGCAATAGGAGACTGTCAGAACATCCTATTTCTAGAACTTTTCATCTTTACTAAATAAATGAGAATATGGATAATGAAACACTCATGTAAAAGAAAAAATATATTCAGTTTAGCTACTAAAATACTTCAGAGTTCATTAATACAATCTATTCTGACTTAAGGATTGGTTACTACTTTATCTAAATGAGATTAAAATTCACCCCATGTAGACAGTTTGCTAAAAAACGTAATGGCAGAGACAATAAATACACTGAGGCAGAAGAATAGAGAGGTACCACATTTATCTATTTCTTAAGAGTAAACCTCTCAAAGGCCACAGAGAAATTTTTACATAAAAATGTAAAATTTTGTAAATAAGGATAATCAAAAGCAATCTAATACATTAAACATTTGGTCAACAGGTGACTGCCATTTATCATATCTAGCAATTCACACTTTAATTTCACTTTACACTCTTTCAATGAAATTTATACTGAACTTTACTTCTCATTGCCTTTAGTCATTCATTTAACACTTGTCAGGCAGCTAGGAAAAACATGAAGTTTGACGGCTTTCACATCTGGCATTTTCAGCAAAGAAATCTAATTCCTTTGCCACATGACTTATGATTCTACTTTTCAGGGTTTTCTCTCTTTTTAATGCCACTTTCAAGGTTCCTGAGAAAATGCCACAAGGAAAAAAAAGATGATGCCAGAGTGGTTAAGATGGCGGCTTTGGAGTTAAGCAGGTATCACTGAAATTCTGATTCTAACACTTACTAACTGAGGAATTAAACTCCATTGCTTGGACATTGGTTTCCTCATCTATAAAATAGAAAATAATAATAGTATCTATTGAATTATCAGAGGATTAAATTAGACAATGCACAAAAAATCACTCAAGTTATAACATTTATTATTCTGAATATTAAAGACAGGTTAGCATAATGGTTAACAGCATGAGTCAGACTGCCTGAGTCTGAAATTCAGCTCTGCTGCTTCCTGGCTCTTTCAGCAAATTACTTAACCTCTTGTGGCCTCATGCCCATTATTAAATGGAATTCTTGAGAGATTAAATGCATAACACATTTAAAGCAATTAAAACAGTGCCTGACACAGAATAAACTCTCAATAAACATTAGTTATTACTATTATTAACTACAAACTTCTAAAAAGAAATTATTACACATCAAATTTTAAACATTAAAATGTGACAAATGCTATGAATAAGCAATTTATAGCAGGAATATAAATGGCTGATAAAAATCTTAAAAGATGCTCAGCTTCACTCATTAACAGAATGCAAATTTGAAATGATTTCACTTTTCAACTAATTTTTATAACTATTAAAAGATTATATTAAATCTAAGGAAAACAACAGAAAAACATACACTTCCAATATATGGTTGATAAAAATGTAAATTTGCACATTTTTGAAAGGTGATTTGATATTATCAAAATTGTAGAAAAGTATATTTTTTGACTCAGCAATTCCATCTCTAGAACTGTATTCAACAGAAATATTCATCAAAGCAGGCAAATATATGCAAAAGAAACTAGAAACACCCTACATGCCCATCAACACAACACTAGTTAAATAAACCACTTTACAGGAACATGAGTAGAACATGGCCATTAAAAAGAATACTAATATTATGTTAATTGTTAACTGTTAACTATCCTATACCCACCTATGTAAAAGAATTTTGTGTCTATTATTTTTACTTTGCATCCAATCCCAAAAATTTCCCTGTTTTGCTTTCTCCCACCTCCCTAATCTATCACCAAGGATTTCATGTAACCCCCTTCTGTCATCTTCTTTGATTCTGATGTATAAATTAAGTGGTAAAAATGCCATTTTCTGGAGCATTTTCTCACACCCTTAAGATTCTGCATCCAGGCAATTGTAATCAATTTGGTTCAAATGCACCCATAAAAAATTTAAAAAGAAAAGAATATTGAGTATCTACACATATAAAAACATAAACATATTCATTATATACCGTTAAGAATAAAGTTAAAGAACATTATTTATCATATGCCATTTTTATTTTTAAACACAAAACAACTATACATCTATTTATATATTTATCTGTAATGCTTAGAAAAAATAAAAAGATGTCAGTGACTGTATCAGGCAAATATGATGTCAATGTTATTTAAATGCTTGCAATATATCTGTACCACATTTTATTTCTGATTTGTTGTTTATTTAAGAAACTATAATAACAAATAATAATTAAAAACAGATTCTGAAGCCAATAACTTGGATTTGCATGTCTACCACATGTTTATAGTTGCTGCAGAAATACTGCTTGTCAGTAGACCCAAAATCTGAAATAAAATTCCATACTAAAATAAAAGCCCCATAAGAGAAAATCCTCACTGATAGTCTCTTGAAACACACTGCAACAAAAGAGGACTTCCCTTTTTCTAAAATTGCATTTCTTGGGGTGAGATGGTCAACAAAGCTAGACAAGTTTCAAGTGTACAACTCAAAAAGAATCTGCATACTGTACCATGTACCCATCACCCAAAGTAAAGTCTCTTTGCATCCCCATTTAACCATGCTTTGCCCTCTTCTACCTCCCCACAGCCCCCTTACTCTGTCGCTAGGCTATCACTGTACTATTGTCTGTGTCTATTTGTTATATACAAAATTAAAAAATAAAAAATAAAAGGATTTCTTCTATCTGAATATAATGCAATTACATTTTCCAACAAACATTCCAGAACTCATTTCATCCCTTTAAATGGTTTCCTTGCACATGCCCCATTCTCCCATGGTGTAAATACAAATTAGTGTTTTTTTTAATCTATGTTCACTAAGACATCATAGTTTCATAACTATATGAAGAACACTTTTCCCATCCCCTAAAAGCCCTCAAAATATATTCCACAGTAAAAATGCCTCACACACACATACACTATTAAAAAAAAAAAACAAAAACAGAACACTTACTCGGAATGCTGCAAGAATGATTCTTGTCACTTTCTCTTTGACAGATTCTTGAAGGATATCAGACAGAACAGGAATGATATTATAGCGCCGCAGGTGTTCACACATTTGAGGACTGAATGCCAGAAGCCATATTGAAAAAATCATTTGATACTGGAGTTGAAAGCCACATTTGTTACTCAAAACTCCCATTATGCTGAAAAGGAACACATATTAAGAAAACATTTAGTATGACAGTGTAACAAGAAAGAAGTAACTGATTATTCTTTTTGCACTAATGGAACAAAATTATGTCCTCAGTTTCTTTTCTGCTAGCAATAGCAAGCAAGCTAGATCCCTACTCAGAGAAGATCATTTGCAGCATGGCTTCACTTAACCCTCTCTCCAAAACACAGGACTTCAGCAAGCAGCAGCATTTGCTGCAGGGAAGCAATGAGAGAGGAAACATGGCCTTGCAATACAGAAGAAGAAACAGTAAAAAGAATCTGACAAACATTATAGAAGCTAAAATCAACAGGACGTTCATCTTGGTGAAATCAGATGTTGTATCAAGATTCTGAGTGTGGACAACCAAGACGATCATGCATAGCTTTCAAATTTTTAAGAAACTCTGACAGAAAAGAAGGAATTAGTTTGGCAAAAACCCACCATGAGTCTAAATTTAACATAGCCAGTCATTGAATATGGGGGTTAGAACTTGAGAAGCTTCTAGTTCAACTGCCCATTTTCCTGACACAAAAAAAACTGGGAAAACTAAAGGGAAATTAAAGAGGTTACACTAAGGAAGAGCACTACAGTAATTTCCCTGGGGAATGCCTCATTCACACAAGGAAGAACAGAAACCATCAAATTAGGCCACTAAAAAAATGAGCAGAGGGGTTAAGGGACTAAAAACCTACAGAATACACAATGTAAAGAATGAACTCTAATGTAAACTATGAACCTCAGTAAGAATACATCATTATTCTTACAATTGAAACAAATATAGCATACTAATAAAAGATATTAATGATAAGAGAAACTATGGAAGGGGAGGTATATATGGGAACTCTCACTTTCAATTTTTCTGCAACCGAAAACTGCTTTGAAACATAAAAGTCTATTAATATAAATAAAATTTAAACCTAATTTTATAATCTATAACTACTAACTTAGTGGAAGGTTTATATTTGCACCATTTCTTCCTTTTAAACCTGTATTCAGTTATAAATTTGCCTGAATCACCCTTAACTTTTTTCATGTATGATTTTTCCCTTGAGTCTTTTCTATTTTGGTTGTTAATGCAAGACTTGAGTTTTTAAAATATTGATGGCAATATTTCAACATCTGTAAAATCATGTAATTTTATTCTGTTACTACCCTAATACCTGGTTTCCTTTTGTAATTCTTCCAATTACTAAAGTAAGCCTTCTACGCTTTGTGATGCTGTGTCAGAGACTTCAAGCCACATTTCTGCTTTACTAGCTGGTTCTGCCAATAGGAGGTGCTAGAGCGTGACTGAAAGCTTAGAGGCAAAGGGGACTATCTCCTGTTGGCTTCCTTTTCCTGTATCACTCCGCAGCATTTCCTCACCCTGGTAGCAACCACTCTTCCCGAGGCAGCAGCTGAAAGCCTCACTGCACACCCTCAGAGACACCAGCACCAACCACATGAGTCCCCAACCTGTGAGGCCTACACTATGAGCTCAGGGGGATAAGCCCTGATAAGTAGTACTCCCCCTTCTATGAACTAAATTGCAGCTTCATGCAGCCCCTCCTTGAAGCGTGCAAATTTAGTAATTGTAACCTCTTACCTTTGTTCCCCAGCTTTAGGGGTATCTCCACTAGCTACCATTCCTGACACTTGAGAGTTCTTTTATTTGTTTTCAAAAACCTAGTTGACAAATGTATATACCTAGTTAACAGTTCTTCATACTAAATTACCTCTATTAAAATTTAAAAATTTAAATGAACAGAAGGGTTAAGGAGAGGTCAGGACCTCTGTTTTTGTCAGGCCCACTGTTGCCAAAATCAAGACAGAAAGGTTTCAAAGAAAGGTGTTATCAACAATGATGAACACCACAAAGACGTTTAAGAGAATACAAAATTGTCTACAACATATATGATTCCATTGAAAAGAGAAGTCTTCTCCCTGGCTGGTGTGGCTCAGTGGATTGAGTGCCGGCCTGCAAACCAAAGGGTCGCCAGTTGAATTCCCAGTCAGGGCACATGGCTCGGTTGCAGGCCAGGTCCCCAGTAGGGGCACATGAGAGGCAACCACACATTGATGTTTCTCTTCCTCTCTTTCTCCCTCGCTTCTCCTCTCTCTCTAAAAATAAATAAATAAAAACTTTAAAAGAGAGAGAGAGAGGTCTTCTGTAACCAAACATTAACCAGAAGAAATACCTAATGAAGCAAAATAAAACTCCTGTTTACAAGAATACAGTGGAGCATGAAGGGCACACTAAGGAGATGCAAAGGACACAAAGGCCCAAGAGAAACCTAAATATAGTAACTTAACACGTATGTGTTGAGGATCTATGGGGCAGGTACAATGCAAGACATGGGGATCATGATGGCAGGCAAAACAGGGACTGTGCATGCTCTAAAGGAATTAGAGTCTAGTGCAATGGGAGGGAAAGATTCCCAGAGGAAGTGGCCTCGAGGTGAGACCTGATAAATGATTGAGCATTCACTGCCATTTAGGTCTCTGCTACTCCTATCAAATTAGTGAGTTTAGTGTTACCATTAAAGTTACTGAAAAAATTACTAAATGGTGTTGTATAATCCCAAATACTACCTTTGTTAGGTATTTAATACTATTTTCCAACTAGACTGAATTTCTTAGAGGAAAGGACCATTTATGGTTCTTTGTATTCCCCATCATAAATAGTACATTATACAGAGAGCTCAAAAAATACAGTGATTGTCAAGGCCAAGATTAGAAAGGAGGCTAAGGTCCCTGAGGCCAAAAGAACTATTTAGTGTTCTGTTTTGTTTTTGAAGTAAGGTTTTCCAAAATATCAAGCCAATGCAGGGAGCAGGGAGATAAAGCAGCTCATTTACTGGCTGACATGTGCACTTTCAGCCAGCTGCTGCTCTTCAAACCCATGAGCACCTCATGCCTCATCATGTAATGTTACCTAATAATGCAATGTTTTCATGTTTAAAAAAATCTTACCTCTCATTCACATACTTATTTATATTTTCAAAATATTTCAATTGTTGGGGTATAACATTTGTGGAGGCAATATGAATTTGTAGAGGTAATTATCCCAGGTAAAGTCCCCTTTTAGCTCCAGCATTTTTCAAAAACTCAGTGCCAATCTTTAGACTTCTAGTGAAGCCAACAATACACAAGACAACGCAAGTATATTTTTGTTCTTACATAGGTATATAAACAGTGAGCAATAGTACTATATCATTCACATAAAAGATTTTTTAACCAAAAACGAAAGAGCTATATGGATAAAAATGTACCAATGTTTTAAAAACATCAGTTCTCTTCTACTCTCTTCAAACAGGCTACCCTCATAAATTTCTCCTCCTCACAAGATTCTACTTGTGATTTGAGAAATACCAAAGAAAATGAAACAGAAATTTTCAATCCTAAACAAAGGAAATGGAAAAGCAGAAAGCACATGTTTTATTTCCTTAAAAACTGAAAAGATTAAATAACTTGTATAAATTGCTATACTATTGTTGAATTAACATATTATGCCTTTATTAATGCCTATTCTCAATCTACAGATCTCTTTGATTACTTCTAATCTTGTTAGTAGTGATTACCATATGTGTAGGATGTGTAGGATGATCATGGAATATTCTAGACTGCATTTATTCCTGTTCTTGTTGCTAAACTGGATGGTTAATATTGCTTACTGTCCTCCAAAATACTAACTGCTAATAGTTACAAAAGCAGCATTTAGTTAGCCTCAGTATACCATTAGAGCCTATTGAACTAAATTTTAGTTATTTGAGGGGGGCTTTTTGAACAATTACAATTATTTGTAGAAATTGGTGTTTTGTGACTTTTATTCTCTTACCAGTTTCCAAAGAACAAAAATAATCTACTTTTTGTTTAACAGAATAAAATTCAATTTATTTTGCAATTATCACACAGGTTTTTTAAACCTAAGACACAGTATGAGATCTTAGTGTTTTATGTTATCTATAATTTAAAGATTTACACTATTTCATCATCCTAGACATTGTTTGATCAATAGTCATTCATTATTCCCAACTATGCTAAAAAAATTAAAGGCTAAAAATATAAGAAATTTAGAAAATAATGGAACTGCCTAAGAAAATAATATAATAGTGAAATAAATAAGTACTCTTTCTTATTACATTGCCCAAAATATTGCATCATTTTTTAAAGAAGGGAGGTCTACCTTTATTAACATCATCGTCCTACAACTGCTATCCTTACAGCGGTCTGCCTGCAAATCACGCCCTTCGCTGGCTTCTAGGAACTTGACTGGTAAACAGTTCCCTACATCAATACAAAACTTTTCCTAAATAACAAGGCTGTCTCATAGTACCTAAAATGTTTTCGCAAACAATATATTTATGCTGAACACCTGCTTTCCTTCTGGAGACTGAAACTTTGCAGCATGCTAAGCAGAGGATGCCTACCTGATAACCCTCCAATAAAAACTGTAGGCTTGAAGCCCCTAGTGGGTTTCTTGGGTAAAAACCTCACACAAATGTTCTTGCATTTTCATTGCTGGAGAAAAAGTATGCTTGTGACCCCCTCATGGAGGAGACAGAACATAAGGAAGCTTCATGTAGATTCTTTCAGACTCAGCCCGTGTATCCATCCCTCCCCTGTCTCTGTAATAAATCTCAGCTAAATGCTGAGTCCCCTAACTCTCTCTGTTGAGTTTCCTGACAGAGTGTGAACAGAGCTGAAAATTCAGGACTTTTTATTTTCTGCCTATAACAATTACCTGAGAAGGCATTTCAGTTATTAGATGATCAGAAGTTGAAAGCAAAGACAGATCGCAATCCATTCTCTAACAATTATGAAATTGGTCACATCTGTAAGTCTTCAGATGTCTATACCATAAATTTATTTTCTCAAACTCCAAGTCAATGACTGATCGATATATATCAAAGGACAAAAAGAAAATATGGTATTCTCACATAGCCATTCAACATGAAAGACTTCAACACAATACTTTGTAAGAAGAAACTGGACCACTGCATTTTGCCAGAAGGACATGTGAGGGTTTTCTCTCATTTTTTGTAATGTTTGTGC
Organism: Tonatia bakeri; assembly: GCA_004024845.1. Taxonomy (NCBI): domain Eukaryota; kingdom Metazoa; phylum Chordata; class Mammalia; order Chiroptera; family Phyllostomidae; genus Tonatia; species Tonatia bakeri. The sequence goes on along the minus strand of PVIA01002210.1, from coordinate 127,356 downwards.
ACCAAAAATCACTTACTACACAAAGGAGTGCTATACAAAAATTCTTATTAAAATTCCCAATGGTTGTTTTTCACTATCTCATTATTCTTAACCATTAATTATTCATAAAATAACTAAATACGTATGTTACAAAGGATCTAGATGGCAAATGGTGATGATTATTTTTCCTTACATACTGTTAAGTGAGTAAAAACAGGTTGAAATTTTGCATCTTAATGTAAAATTACTACCTTATTGAGTCCATGGTTATTGAATAGCTCATGACAATTCAAATGCAATTCATAAGAACAGCCACCCTAGGAAACTGCATGCAAATACTGGCTGAGAATTATCTAGGGTATTTGGTCCCTTTGACAGGTATATCCCCACACTGGAGATAGGATGCATCAGTCTACTAGAATCTGAAGACACAGCACCAGGATCATTCAGTGAACTTTTCTGGCTCTGAAGCCTTGCTCACCAAGGAACCATATGTTGATAAACCAGCTTCCTGTATAGATTTTCCAACGGAAAAACAATGTCTTCACTAACTTAAAAGAATATTTGGTATAAGAGCAGTGAGTTCTGTCACTATGAATAAATAAACTGCCTTGTGGTAGTAAAAGATGATTTCATATGTTTGTTTTAGGGTTTGGGGACATTCTTTGCATAAATATATTTGAGTACCCCACAAAGAATGGACTAATTACACAGCATTACAAAGAATGGCTTTTATTCACTCTTTTTTGCACAAGACCTTTTCTTATTATTGTTCCTTTTTATTGAATTTACTGGGGCAACAATGTTTAACAAAATTACACACGTTTTGGGTGCACAGTTCTATACCACATCATCTGTACACTATATTGTGTGCTCACCACCTGAAGTCTCCTTCCACTGCCATTTATTCCCCGGTACTCTCCTCCACTTCTCTGCACCCACCCCACCTACCCCAGCAATCACCACACTGTGGTCCAAGTCCATGAGGTTTTTTTCCTTTTTTTTTTCTTTTTTGCTCAGTCCCTCCATACACCACCCCGAACTCAACAGTTTTCAGTCTCCTCTCCTATCTATGAGTCTGTCACTATTTTGCTTCTTAATTCATTTTGTTCATTAAATTCCACATATAAGTGAAATTATATTGTATTTGTCTTTCTCTGACTGGCTTATTTCACTTAGCATAATGCTCTCCATTCTTGTTGATTTTTGCCTGCATTTACCACAAGATAGTTTTATGATTGTTTTACTAATCTGAGTACCTGGAATTTATTCTATCAAGATTAGGTTTTTAGAGGGTGGAAACAAGGGAGGGAGGTGGGTTTGGCTGGGGTGGGGAGGGAGAGGGGGGAGAAAATGCAGACAACTGTAATTGAACAGTAAAGTAATTTTTAAAAAAATAAAAATAAATTTAAAAAATAGGTTTTTATGAGTCCTTAAACGCTTATAATAGCACAGAACAAGCAAGAGAAAGGGGAAATATTCCATCTGGTAGTTATTAGTTATTGACTTCTATGACAATTAGCATAATCCACTGTTAAACAAGACACAAAACAGTTAAAATACTTCTTTTGGATGATTAATACTATTAATTTCTTTGCAAATGTCAAGGATGGATGTTTTTAAACGCTATGCTACATTAAAAGTGAAAGGGCACTTACCAGTTTACTCCATCTGCTTCTACCCAGGCAAAGCGGTACTCATTGACCCGAAGCATCAGCTGCAGACACCCGGCAACACACTGCACATACTGAGAGCTCTGCACAAGAAGAAGTACAAGTTTTAAGACTGGAGAGCACTTAAAGTCATGACCCCACACATATACAAAAAGTCTGGATTTTTTTTACTAGAGTTTCTTTCTCATCACCGAACATTCAGAAATCTGTAATATTTTTTCCAAAAATTAATCCTCATTTCTGCTTTTCTCTCTACCTCTTAGAAATAAAGCAGATTTTTTCTGCCAAATTAAACCTACACAGTTCAAGGCTGCTTAACATACACATAGTTAGGGAAATGAAGGAACAAAGTAATTATACCTTTGACATGGTCTGATAATTACTTTGCAATGTTTCAGTTCCCCTGAAGAGAGGCACTATATGGAGAATACTACTGTTCATAATTATAGAATAGTAAAAAACAATAAAATTCAAGAGATAAAAGTTGTATGCTTTCAGACAGGCCTATATTTGAATGATTTTGGTCAAGTTACTGAACCTTTCCAATACTTAATATCTTCATGCATAAAGAGGATGACATACCCAAGCACCCAGGAACTGAATAAATGAGAACCTTAACAAGAAAAACTATATAGGATGTAAAAACTTTAAATAAACACTCAAAAAAGACTCTATACTTTTTAAAAACAGTTAGTTCAAAAGCACTGTCTTAAAAGAAATTGTGATTAAATATGAAGCTAGAAATGAATAAAATAATAACCCCAGGAACTTGCAGGCTCCTCCATTTTAGCAAAGCTAGTAGTAACACTTGGCATGGGATCTTTTCTAAATGTTTACTATGAAATTTACATCTATAAGAAATGGAAAGACAAGCGGTAATTTCAGACTCTAGCCTTAAAGAATAAAAATAAAGGAAGTAGTAAAAGGGACTTCTGGTCAAGTTGGAGGCAGAGGTAAACACAGCTCACCACCTCACACAACCACATCAAAATTACAACTAGAATACAGAACAACCATGACTCAGAACTATCAGAAATCAAGCTGAATGGAAAGTCAATAGTTTTCAAGTCTGAAAACTATGGAATTAAAGAAACCATATTGATCAAGACTGGAAAGAGGGGTAGAGTCACAGAACAGGCTGGTCCCAATCCATATGTAGTAGATAAAAATTCAGAAGGCATATTTCAGGAGCAAAGAGCTCCAGGCCCACAGTTACATGCTTATAACTTCTGGCTGCAAAAACCAATGAGGAATGAGTCAGTGGAAGAAACTTCTGGAGTCCCAAGCAGTTCCACTTAAAGAACCCACACATGGACTTACTCAGACTCACTCCCTCTGAGCTCCAGCACTGGAATAGCAGCTTGAAAGGCACCAGTGGCATACAGGGAGAAACTGAAGTGTCAGGCATCAAAGCAAGAGCTGGAAGATAGCTTTCTCTCAAACAGAAAGGTGGGCAGAGGCCACTGCCCCTTTGCTGAACCCTCCCCCCACAGAGCCACAGAGCTGGCAGGCAGATGCCATATCTGAAAGTCCATCAACTGGCTAATACTGTTTGCTCCACCCAAGAGATCCCCTGCCCACTCAAATTACAGGTCCACCCAAAATGTTAACCATGACTTTCCCATATAAATGGCTGGTCTTGGCTCATGCTTCACAACTTCCTAAACCCTCTCAACCAAGCAACAGCCAGCCTCATAAAGCCTGTAGCCCCTGTACCTCTTGCTAAGTGATCCAGGCCCAGCACTAGCAGGAGCCAGCCTACATTCACAGCTTGGCTTCCTTTGAGAATCGCCAAGCCCAGCACAAGCAGCATCCATCTCAGACTGCTTTATTTCTCATGCAGGGTGGCCCTGGACAGAACACGGGTGGGAACAGACCTTGGCCTGCACCACCCTGGAAACCCCAGAGCCTGTGCACCCATTGGACGGACCATATCAGAGCACCACCACCCTGCCCCTGCACAACTGATCTTCCACAGAGGGCAGAGGTTGGTGGTCAGTGGTCACGGCCAGTCCTTGAAACTGACTGGTCTGTGTAAATCCCTCCCATTGACCTGCCGACAGCAATCGAGATTCAACTACAAGAGAAGGGTGTACTCAGCCCACACAAAGGGCATACCTTGAGTACCCAGCTCAAGTGATAGTGGAGGCAGTGCCACTGGACCATACAGGACACACTTAGTACATTGGGCCATGCAACCAAGAAAGGGAGTTATAGCAGTTCCACCTAACACATAGAAACAAACACAGAAGGCTGCCAAAATGAACAGATGAAGAAACATGGCCCAAATGAAAGAACAGATCAAAACACCAAAAAAAGAACTAAATGAAATGGAGATAAACTATCAGATAGAGTTCAAAACACTGGTTATAAGGATGCTCATGAAACTTGGTGAGGACCTCAACAGCATAAAAAAGATTCAGTCACAAACAAAGGATTCACTAACTGAAATAAAGAACAATTTAAGGGGTAACAACAGTAGAATGGATGAAACCAAGGATCATATCAATGATTTGGAACATAAGGAAACAAAAAAACAACCAACTAGAACAACAAGAAGAAAAAAGAATCCAAAAAAATGAGGATAGTATAAGCAGTCTGTGGGACAACTTTAAGCATTCCAACATTCACATCATAGAGGTGCCAAAAAGAGAAGAAATTGAAAATCTATTTGAAAAAAAAAATAAAAGAAAATTTCCCTAATTTAGTGAAGGAAATAGACATGCAAGTCCAGGAAGCACAGAGAGTCCAAACAAGATGGATGCAAAGGGGCCCACTCCAAGACACAGCATATCTAAAAAGCCAAAGGTTAAAGATGGAGAGAATCAAAAGCAGCAAGAGAATAGCAGTTAATTACCTATAGGGGAGTTCCCATGAGACTGTCAGCTGATTTCTCAAAAGAAACTTTCCAAGGTAGAAGGGATGGGCAAGAAATATCCCAAGTCATGAAAATCAGGGACCTACAGCCAAGATTGCTCTACCCAGAAAAACTACCATTTAGAATCAAAGGGCAGATAAAGAGCTTCTCAGACAAGAAAAAGCTGAAGTTCATCATCACCACACCATTATTACATGAAATGTTAAAGGTACTTATTCAAAAAAAAGAATATAAAAACTATGAATAAAATGGAAATAAATACATGCCAGCAACTGAATCCAAACAACAAACAAAACAAACAAGAACAGAGAGAGAATCATGGATACAGAGAGCATTTGATGGTTGCCAGATGGGAGAGAGGTGTTGGGGAATGGGTGAAGAGGTGAGAGGGTTAAGAAGTTCAAATAGGTAGTTACAGCATAGTGGATATAAAATACAGTAATAGGAAAAGGAGTAGCCATAAAACTTATATGCATGACCCATGGACAATGAACATGGTGTGGAGATTGCCTGAGGGAGTAGGGGTTGCTGGGTAGAGGGGGGCAAAGGAAAAAAATTGGGACAATTGTAATAGCATAATCAATAATATATAATTTAAAAAATTGAAAATATTAGAAAAAAATAAAATAATATATCACAACAAGCCCTGGCTGGTAGCTCAGTTGATTAGAGTATCATCCCCAATATGCCAAGGTGGCAGGTTCAATTACCAGTTAGGGCACATACAAAAAACAACCAATGAATGCATAAATTAGTGGAACAACAAATCAATGTTTTTCTCTCTCTTTCTCTCTCTCTTCCACTCTCTAAAATCAATCAATAAATAAACCAAACAATATATCACAACTAAGTGAATGCAGAAGTAGATATAACAGAGAATTCAGATGTCTTCAAGAGATTTGTAAAACTGTAAAACAATGGTAGCCTCTCACGAGTTTTTTATTTTGGAAAATATCATTATTTTTCTTAAAATATGTTATCATAATGGGTTTATTTTTACTGAACTAATAAATTGTTTAAATTTTTAAAAAGATGAAGGAAAAAAAGGAGAGACTCGTGGATGTTCTATAAATTCACAAAACCTAATATACACAATGCTCTGGTTTTAATTTAATCAAAATTGGTTAAAAACCTAATACTTCAAAAAAAAAAAAAAAAATCCAGGCACTTAAATACAAAAACACAGTTATCAAAAAAAGATTATTTTAGATTTTACCTAGGAAGTAGTGAACATAGCTGCCCAAAAGCATAATATATCCCATAACATAATTTGCCTGAAAACTCAAAACATTAGCAGAAATTAACCAAAATAATAGTGAATTTTTAGGTCTAAAACAATCTTCCATAATGGGAAAAAATGCGTACTTTTTCCAATAAAATCAGCAGGTACTAATCCTCGGTGAAAAAGGAATTCCATCTTTCTAGTTGAAAGACATACTAAGCAAGGTTTCTACATATCATCAATAAAAAGACAATCTAGGGTATTCTCACCTCTTCCATTTATAACAATTTTGTCTCAACACAAAAATTTATTGGTTCACTGTAAGTCTTCCTTTTCTGTGTCCATTTACCATACTATTTTGAAATACATGACACATTTCAAATATGGACATTTCATTGTTATTTGTAGCTTCAGAATTCACATTATAAATAAGCATATAAAAGATGCTGGTTCTAAAACTGTACTCGCCTACTATATACTACGAGACAATCCAAATACAATTCCAGAAATTACTCTCAACAGTACAGAGTGAAGGCAGCACTGGTAAATGATTGAATTATTGCCCTGAATTAAAGTAAACTGTATCTCCTCTTTCACTTACATCGTCCTATTAATCTCATGTGTAAATTATTCAATTTTTAGTTTATTTTTATTGTTTATGCTGTTACAGTTGTTCCTTCTATTTCTCCCCTTCCCTACCTCCACCCAGCCCCATGCTCTCCCCACCCCCAAGCAATCCCCAAAGGGTTGTCATGTCCCTTGGGGACATGCACAAACGGTTGTGCATAAATGTCTTTGGTTAATCCCTTCACCAATATTTTTTAAGAAAATAATCAGTCTTCAATCAATCCAACCAGTGACCATTTCTAGTACTACACGAAGGTAATTTGCTACTACTGAAGAAAATCATACAACCATGTAAAACTATCAAGCAATTTTGGTCTGTTCTTCTATGCCCCAGAGTTACTGTCATATATTCACCACTACCCTCCTGTCTTACTGTCTGCCCTCTCTCTCAGCAGTATGAGAAAACAAAGGAATCATCAGAAAGATTCACTCAGCTATCAACACCTTATTCTCCAAGCTGAACTTCAGTTGCAGCCACTGTTACCTCTCTCTGACCTAGGAGATAGGTTGACTCCTTCCTGCCTAAGACCTAATGCCCCAGCAAGGTCTGTATCACATTCCTCCCATCTAATGATTCATCAATCAGACCCCTCTCCTATATCTTCAATCTGTGTTCGATTGGTTTCCTTTCCTCAGCCTCTACATATACTCAATTATTACCCATCTTTAAACTATCCCTAAACCTTGTACCAATCTCTGCATCTTTCTTCCTCCCGATACATTTAAGTTTCTTGAAAGAATTACCACCAACTTTTTAACCTCTTGTATCTCATCACCCAGCTTAACATGGCAAATGCTAAGATCACCAGAGACCTTACATTTTTTTTAATTTTGTATTTCTTTTTATCATTTTTTATTTTTAATTACAGTTGACATATATTATTATGTTAGATTCAGGTATATACTCTAGTGATAGACATTATTACAAATTGGTTGTCAATGAACAGTCATGGGGATGTAAAAATACAGCATAGGAAATATACAGTCAATAATATTCTATTAACTATGTATGGTATCAGATGGGTATGAGATTTATCAGGATGATCACTTAGTAAAGTTACAAAATGTCTAATCACCAGTAACCTTAAATTGCCCATACCAACAGTTACTTTCATCTAAAAACCAGACCTCTATCTCCAACTACTTACTGGAAAGCTTTCCCCATTCTCCCCTCCTTTTGAATTGCCTCACCTGCTTCTGCAAGTCTTAAATCAAATGTTAACACCTCCTTCATGAAGAAAAGCCAGTAGTACGACAATGTTTAAGAACAAAGACTCTAAACCAGCCTCACTTACCCACTTAAAAGCTATGTAACCTTGAATGAGCATCCTACCTATAAAATGGGGATAACAGGGACAAATCCCCTGGGATGTATAGATAATTTCATTACTTAATGCATGGGTTTTCCACGGTACCTGTCACATAACATTTAACAACTGTCTGCTGTTGCATCTACTACTGTATTCTGATTTTGTCCAGATGGAATTAATCCCTTTCACAGTGCCACACATAAATTCTATTCTTGTCTTTTGAGTGTGTGCGTGCGCACACAAAAGTCATCCCCATTAGGCCAGAAAGCAAAAGGAGTCTTTTTTGAATTTTAGCACTTAAGTACAGTCCCTGGTAAATAACAACACTTTAAAAATACTTGTTTGGCCCTAGCTGGTGTAGCTCAGTGGATTGAACTTGGGCCAGTGAACCAAAGGGTTGCCGGTTCTATTCCAAGTCAGGGCACATGCCTGGGTTACAGGCCAGGTCCCCAATTAGGGGCATGTGAGGGGCAACCACTCATTGATGTTTCTCACCCTCTCTTCTCCTTCCCTTCCCCTCTCTCTCTAAAAATAAATAAATAAATAAAATCCTTAAAAAATAAGAATTCTTAAAAAATAAAAATACTTGTTTGCTAAATGAACAAATAAATATTCATTGCACTTGATCTTATGTTTTTCTATTTTGCCACTTGGCTAAAGTAGAAGGAAAAAAGTAGAATCTAAAATTTTAAAATATAGGGTAGGGTTAAAGTAGGTTTATAGTGTAAGTATGCAAAACAGAATTTATTCCTGTATTATTATTATTTAGTGATTATATTATTTTCCACATGAACTATAAACCTATTTTTGCCCCACCCCTGTATATTTTCTCCAAGTGAATTCCTTTTTGTTTTCTGCCTTGCAAGGTATTGTTCTTTTAAAAAAGACAAAATACAGAAACCCCCAGATTTCATATTATCACTTCCCTTAAACTAATTTCCATGGTAACTGTAGATAAATGTACTATTATCCTCCACATTGTTCAATACTAACACTAAATCTTTTCTTACTTTATTATTTTTCCTTTTGCTGGAATTTCCTATTCTATTCACAGACATTATAAAATTTGAAAAGTACTCTTTGAAATAGCTGTAATTATTGATAGGAAATCCTTAAATCTCACAAGATTTCAAATAAAGACAATATGAACAAGAATTGAAAGGTGTACAGAAACAGTCTATTTTATAGGACATTATCAAGAACCACCAAGCTGATGAGATAGTATTTATGGTGATCAAATATTACACCTTCCAAACACAAAGTCACAAGGAACAAATAAGAAAGAAGGTCTCTATACCTTCCCTTGAGTCTGGCATTTCACAGGTGGCCTCTCTTTGAGGCTCCCTGACTCCTATGCTCAGAACTCCCAAGAAAGATGCCTATAAGATCATCTTAAAGTTGCCTATAAGACCATGAAGTATAGTTATAAACTAGAAATATGACTTGACAAGTAGCATGAAACCTTATTAACATTTGTGAACATAGTATTTATTGATCAAAATTTACATAAGATGCTTTGTACCTATTTATCATAATATATCCAATGAGTATAGAAGAGCATAAAATAAAAAAGTCGCTCTTACCACCTCTCACTCCTAAGATACAGATTTCTGTGTAACACTACAGAAATTTCCTGAGTCATATATGTACGTCTTAAAAAAAAAAAAAAAAAAACAAATTAAGATTCCACTTGCCCTGGTGGGGTAGCTCAGTTAGTTAAGAGTGTTGTACCAATACACCAAGGTTGCGGGATCAATTCCTAGTCAGGGCACCTACAAAGAAGCAAAATATAACCAGAGATATTGAAATTAAGAACAAAATAAGAGTAACCAGAGGGGAGGTGGGAGGGGATAATGGGGGGAAGAGTGGGGAAGGGTTTTCAGGAACAACTATAAAGGACACATGGACAAAACCAAGGGGGCATGGGATCAGGGGAGGGTGGCGGGGATGGTTGCAGAGGGAGGAGTGGGGGCAGAAATGCAGACAACTGTAGTTAAACAACAATAAAAAAAATACCCTGGGATATGATAATCCATTTTCTTTCTAAATATAAATAAATAATTGAATTTGAACATTTTTTAAAAAGAATGAAACAATGAATGCACAAGTAAGTAGAAAAACTGATGTATCTGTCTCTGTCTCTCGCTCGCTCCCTCCCTTCTTCTCTCCCTCTAAAAAACGAATGAAAATTTTTTAAAAACTGATTCTATTCCTTGTATTCTCAAAGGACCTGTTAAAGCACTGCCACAAGTGCACTAAAATAATAAAAAGTGTGTAATAACTTGTCTAATGCTGTCCTCCCCAGGATACAGGCAGCCCTGGTAGGTAGGAGTCACGCCCATCTTGTTCAGTGTTATGCTTTCACACAGTGCACTGTACCTAGTACGCACTCAATATTTCTTGAATGAATGAATAAAATACAAACAAATGTTCTATCTTTTGGTTTCCAGGATGACGCTCCAACCAGCGGAGCCACACCAGCCAGGGCCTCTATCTTACACTAATACCAAATGAATGGGTTCCTAATAAACATGGTTTGATAATTATAAGTTTGGCCAAAAAATTTATACTGATAATAACCAATAATTATCACTTTTAGAATTATAATCAATAACAAACACTTCTAGAATTAAGTGTTCTAGACTATTTACCAAAAGATATACATAAGAATGTTGACAGCAAAATCATTCACAATAGCCAAAACTTAGAAGTAACCCAAATATCCATCAATAGTGAATGGATATTTAACAGATTACTACTATGTAGCAATAAAAATAATGGCTATTAATTTAACAGATACTATATAGCAATTAAAAGATTACTGCTAAATGCAACATGAATGATTCTTTAATTCATGTTGGGCAATGACAATACTGAGCAAGAGAACTCAAACACATAAACTTCATTTTGTATGTTTCCACTTACATAAAATTCAAAATCATGTAAAACTAATCTATAGTAACAGATATCATAATGATAATCTTTGTGGGAGTTGAAGTGAAAGAAAATATTTAGTAGGAGTACACATGACATAAATACATGACATAAATTCATTCAGCTGAAAATTTAAAATATAAGCATTTTACTTTATGTAAATTATGACATAAAAAAAGAAACAAAGACTAAAGAAAGGGAGGCAAGGAGGAAGATATCTGCCAATCAGAAGTTTTGCCAAATTATCTTTGGCAAGTCACTTAAGCCCTCCAAAACTGTTTTCTCATTAACAAAGAAAAATAATGCCAGCCCTGGCAAATTAAGGGGGAAAAAAGTCTGCTACTCAAATCAGTTTCTAAAAAGCACAAAACAATTACAAAGTATACTATGATTATTACCTCATATTCAGGAAGTAAAATCCATATGTTAGCCCAAGAATTCACCTGAAATTAGCTTATTAAAAAAGATCCTCTAGAGCACTTCCAGCCAAGATGAGGCATAGTTAGACACACTGTGCCTCCTCGCACAACCAAAAGGACAACAATTTTTAAAAACAAAACACAACCAGGACTGACAGAAAACCAAACTGTATGGAAGTCCAACAACCAAGGAGTTAAAGACACATTCATCCAGACTGGTAGGAGGAGCAGAGATAGGCAGCCAAGTGGAGAGGACTCTTGGCAAGGCTGCAGCTGGTGAACCTGGCAAGGTGGCTGCTGGCAGATCGGGTGGGCCCTCATTCATGTAGATAAACCAGGAGGAACAGCTGGGGAGCAAAACAGATCAAGCAACCCAGGGTCCCAGCACAGGGAAATAAAGCCTCAAACCACCAACTGAAAACACCTGTGGGGGTTGAGGCAGCAGCAGGAGAAACCCCCAGCCTTACCAGAGAGTTCGTTGGAGAGACCCACAGGGTGTTAGACGTACACAAGACCACCCACCAGGGAATCTGCACCAGAAGGGCCCAATTTGATTGTGGGTAGCAGGGAAAGAGACTGAAATTCAGCAGAGAGGGAGCAAGTGCCACTGTTTCCTCTTGGATCCCTCCCCTACATACAGCATCACAACCCAGCAACGTGGGTTGCCCTGTCATGGTGAATGCCTAAGGCTCCACCCCTTACTATGTAACAGGCATGCTGAGAAAAAAAATGGCCCAAATGAAAGAACAGATCAAAGCTCCAGAAAAAAATACAACTAAACGAAGAAGAGATTGCCAACATATCAGATGCACAGTTCAAAACACTGGTAATCAGGATGCTCACAGAATTGGTTGAATTTGGTCGCAAATTAGATGAAAAAATGAAGGCTGCTCTAAGTGAAATAAAGGAAAATGTACAAGGAACCAATAGTGATGGGAAGGAAACTGGGACTCAAATCAACAGTGTGGACCAGAAGGAAGAAAGAAACATTCATCCAGAAAAGAATGAAGAAACAAGAATTCGAAAAAATGAAGAGAGGCTTAGGAACCTCCAGGACAACTTTAAATGTTCCAACATCCAAATTATAGGGGTATCAGAAGGAGAAGAGGAAGAGCAATGAATTGAAGCCTTATTTGAACAAATAATAAAGGAGAACTTCCACAATTTGGCAAAGGAAATAGACTTCCAGGAAGTCCAGGAAGCTCAGAGAGTCCCAAAGAAGTTGGACCCAAGGAGGAACACACCAAGGCACATCATAATTACATTACTCAAGATTAAAAATAAGGAGAGAATCTTAGATGCAGCAAGAGAAAAGGAGACAATTACCTACAAAGGAGTTCCCATAAGACTGTCAGCTGATTTCTCAAAAGAGAACTTACAAGCAAGAAGGGGATAGAAAGAAGTATTCCAAGTCATGAAAGGCAAGGACCTACATCCAAGATTACTCTACCTGGCAAAGCTTTTATTCACAGTGGAAGGGCAGATAAAGTGCTTCCCAGATAAGGTCAAGTTAAAGGAGTTCATCATCACCAAGCCCTTATTATATGAAATGTTAAAGGGATTTATCTAAGAAAAAGAAGATAAAAACTATGAACAGTAAAATGACAAAAAACTCACAGTTATTAACAACTACACCTAAAACAAAAACAAAAGCAAAGTAAGCAAACAACTAGAAGAGGAAAGAACCACAAAAATGGAGATCACATAGTGGGTTATCAACAGGGGAGTGTGAGGGGGGAAAGGGGGAAAAATGTACAAGTAGCATAAATGGTAGTTAGACAGGGGGAGGTCAAGAATAGTATAGGAAATGTAGTAGCCTAAGAACTTATATGTATGACCCATGGACATGAACTAAAGGGGTGGAATGTGGGTGGGAGGGGGTGTGAAGGGTGGAGGGGAATAAAGGGAGGAAAATGAGACAACTGTAATAGCATAATCAATAAAATATATTTTTAAAAAATCCTATTCCATCCTCATAATACCTAGACTAAATAACACCTAAATTCACTTATGATAATTTAGTCTTTGATTTAAGTCTTACTAAAAAGGTATCTTCACTATTATTTTTCAAATTTATAAATCTCCTTCAAGTACTTCTTTCATTCTAATTTGCTTAGTCATGTAATGATTTTTTATTATGAGGAAAAATTAATGTAGACTTAATATGATTTACTTTGTACATTATTGCTTTGTATACAGCTTCTAAGAACACATCTAATGTATGATATTAGGTTACCCCATTATTATTACTGATGCTATACTTTAATATGTAAAACAAAGTCTTACACTAAAATTCCTTACCATTTAATTTTCTTTTGTATTGCCATAATATACCTCAAGGCAACCCTTCCAAAAATCTGATCAGCAAACCCAAACTCTGAGGTTATCTTTCCTTATTATCTTAACATTATTCTGAGCATCTATGTTTAAAATATATCCATTTTTTATAAATCCATTGAACAACAAAAATCATCTAAGAATCACTATAGGTAAATAACAGTGCTCTTGAAACTTGTACAAAGACATGTAATTGATAGTGAATCACTCTGAGTCCTCACAGACTCACCAGTTACAGCAGAGGACAGTTAAATGACTGGCCTGAACTTTATGAACTAGCCTATTCCTTTAGTTATCAACAAAGTAGCAAAGAACTAAATCATTAAAGTACTCTATCACTTCTGGAAGACTGAAAAGTGTTACATAGCATAGTCTTAAAGTAAAAACAAAGCTAAAGCAGTAAAACTAATCTCATATTAACAAGGATATTAGTACTGTCACCAAAAAAATTTAGGGCATTAGGCCAAAAGCCAAAAAAGTGTTTTTCTTCTCTCAATCTAAAATGCTATTGTTACTGTGCTAGAACATGAATGAATCTTGAAAATATTAGGCTAAGAAAAGATGCCAGGCACAGACATAGAACCACATATGATACGATTCATTCATATGAAATGGTCAGAAGAGGCAAATCCAGAGAGTAAAGATCAGTGGTTGCCAGAAGCTGGGAGCAGGGAGCAAGAATAGGGAATGACTGTCAACGTGTACAGGGTTTCTTTCTGATGTATCAAAAATGCTGTACAATCAGATTGTGGTATGGTTGCACAACTCTGTAAATATACTAAAACCCACTGAACTGCAAACAGATGAATTTTACAGTATGTGAAATATATTCTGATAAAGCTATATAAAAAAGCCATACGAAATTGAAAATTTACTTCCTCATTCATACTTGCCACATTTCTGAGTGCTCAAGAGTCACATTTGGCTAGTGGTTACCATAACAGACAGTGCAGAGATACAAAACATTTCCAACATTATGGGAAGTTCTATTGGACGGAACTATTCCAGAACATTAAAAAGCAAGATAAAAATATAAAATAAGCAAAAGGAGAACCTGACAACTTAAGTTACTTTACTATCAGTAACACAATGTTCACCTAGCAATAACTGAAGCCAGACTAGGTCTACAACAAAAACTGCCAGACAATATGACACAGTCAAGTGTGAAAGCTGGAATCACCTTGTTCTCCTACACACATGTACGAATGAATCTGGGCAGAGGTTAATGAAAACAGGCAAACAAACACAAAACTCCCAGATTCTTTCTAGATCCTCCAAATTTGTCAGAAATCACAGTATTCCTCTTTCTGGCAGGGCATCAGCACATCAATCATCATCCAAGAATGTGCAGCTCCCTCAAAAGACATAAGATTGAATGAACATTCACATTCAATAGCCAGTAAAGAACTGAACAGACAGCCCTAACTGGTGTGGCTCAGTTGGTTAAAGCGTTGTCCAGTAACCAAAGGGTTGTGGGTTCTATCCCTGGTCTGGGTGCGTATGATCCCAGTCTGGGGGCTTATAGGAGGCAACCAATTGATGTTTCTCTCTCACATAGATGTTTCTGTTTCCCTCTCTTCCTTCTCCTCTAAAATGCAATGAAAAAAGATCCTCAGGTGAGAATTTAAAATAAAGAATTGAACATACAGTTTAAGATTAAGTACATATGATTTGATGTCATTTATTAACTTCATATTTAGGCAAAGCCAACATAATTCATTTTAAGGCAATTCCATTTATGTAATGCCATTTAAATAAAAATGTTTGTGCCCTGGCTGGTGTAGCTCAGTGGATTGAGCGTGGGCCTGCAAACCAAAGGATCACCGGTTCAATTCCAAGTCTGGGTCACATGCCTGAGTTGTGGTCCAGGTTCCCAATAGGAGGCGCACATGAGGCAACCATATGATGGTGTTTCTCTCCCTTTTCTCCCACCCTTCCCTTCTGTCTAAAATTAAATGAAACCTTTAAAAATGTTTAAAAAGAATTAAAAGTAAATAAAAATGTTTGTAATAACCCAGTCATAACTTAGGATGTTTCCATAGTACTTTTAAATGGTAACACAATAAGATCATATTTATTTCTCATTTTGCAGCGTAAACCCTTTTAATTTGTTTTATACTGACATCAAGTGGCAGTATCATGTAATGCGATATATCAAACTGCTTTTCTATGCTTTCTGAAAATCTAAAGGGATTTTAAGATATAATATCAATATTTTCACAAGTCTGAGGAGGCTAAGAGACTTAGGAATGCCTAAGATCCAATTCCAGTTCAGCTTCCTCAAAATGAGTTCTCAGTACGCAATTCGTTTCTTTGGGGTTTTGCCATGGTTCATTAGCTGAATGACTTTGGACAAACCAGTATGCCTTTCTGCACAGTCTCACTGTTCATACCCATAAAACATGGCTTATTGTAAAACCTATATCAAAGAAGAAGTATGAGTATTCAAGGTCATGTAAATGTACAGTGAGATCTCAGTAAGATCTCAAAAAGTAAGTAAGATCTCAATAAGTACTGGCTACCAATTTAGATTCCCCTATTAAAATGAAAAGTATGAAAGGAAGGCTAACTAACACCCTACTCTAAACTTACTCAAGTGGACAGCCATTTGAAACAGTAAGAACTTTCAGTAAGAGACAAAGTATATATTCAAGTTTGAAGAGCACTAAAAGTAAGAAGTGGGAAATCAAAGGCCATCTTTTCCTTATTCACAATTACCCCTGATGCTAATTCCATTTGGGATGTATACATACAGGTCTGCTATAAATCACTGTGACTTAATGCAGTCAATTCAATTAGTCAGTTTTGTTTTCCAACTAACTGGACAGAAAATAGCACAATCAGAATTTCATATCACCAGAACTTGCAATCCATTATCTAAGCCTTAATAACTTAAAAATACTTTAACCACTCAAATTCGTTTATAAGACGTGAGTCTAAAAGCACCTTTTAAAAAATCTACCAGCAAGTCTAATACATGAATTAAACTTTTTCAAAATTTCTAACTGATTGAAATTCAAGTCATATAAAATAAAAACTCCCCATTTAAACATCTACTTATGGCTAAATATTTAGACTTCTAACCCACCACCTCCTTCCTCCACCCCAGTCCCAGACTACTCATGTAGTTCTACACCTTGTTCTGATTCCATTACAGAAGACTAATGGCCATTTTCTGGCCTAATACATTACTGGTCAAATCCTTTAACCTATGCCCCAAAAGAAGCCCCACTTTGGGCTTTGAAAGTGGGTTCTGCTGCCATCTGTAGTCTCAGAATACATACAGGTATGTTTCATGCAAAATATGGAAGTATCAGTAATTAATATGGGCATTAAATGGCTTCTAGAGAGCTTCATTTAGGTCTATAACAGGCAGGAGGCAGACACCCTCCTCTAAAGATGCTTTCCAGTTTCCTGGAGATAATTTCCAATAAATGAAGCTAGATGCACCTCACCTACATTGCTAACTCTTGTCCCCTTATTTTTTTTTCAACTGGTTCCAATTATTCCAGCCCTACTGTCCAAACTTATTGCCAGTTTTTGAGCTATTCTTAGCACAGTCAGGTTATACTATTCCTAAAAGGAGAAATAACTCTAACAAAAAAAAAAAAAGGAACTTGGGGAGACACAATTAGTTTTAACTCTTACATTTTTGGTTCTACAAAAATATGGAAAGAGATTGGCCAAAAAAGGGAGGGGGGATGTTTATGGCCACCATGTAGTCCCATATAAAGCCTTGAGCAACACACTGCAAGTAACAATTTTTAGTGGTTTATGGAACCATTTTCAACTGCTTGACACAGTGTTCACGCATCTATTAGACAGATATTAGTTTATCAATTACTAGACAATTGAAGCTTGAAGAGAATAACTTTATTCACTCCAACTGTCTATTTGAATTTACACTCTTGCTTTGATTCTCAGGTCAGGCAAGAGTAACAGGGAATCACAAGTCTCATGTGTACCCACTGAACACTGATCGCTAAAGACCTTAAATGTTTGGATATAGTGTTTACAACACCATTAAACTAACTGGAGGTGATATCAAGTCCATAAATTTATAGTTGAGGGACTAGTAACATCTTCAAAATAGTGAACTATGACCCAAAATAACTTATATTCAGGGTGTTAGGAGGCTATTGAATTAAGAATGAATGTACTTACATCACTTGAAGAGACTGTTCCTGTTTCAACAGCAACACCGCTACCACGTAGTTTCTATTACAAAATAAATAACTTATTACTTAGTTTTGTTTTTAATTTTATCCTAATTTATCAGTGTACGAAAGGGAGCTAAGCATTTTTATATTTTTTTTTCCTAATCCTACTTATGGAGTATCATCGACTAATAAAAAGAATGGGGATGATAATGAAATATTCTAAGTATCATTACACTTAATCCATGTAGTATTTTAATAAATATGGTATTAAAAATGAAACAATAATACGCTGAATACTAATCTCCAGCTAAATTTCATGAGCAAAGCTGGTACAAATTTCCAGTCTCAGGATTTTCTTATTAAATTGTTGCTCAAATAACACAACTGTCTTAAGCTGAACTATGTACACTATATATTCTGTGCCAAGTCTTTGAAATAGGTGCCTGATGATGAAAAGATACAACAGAGAATTTAAAATTTGGTTATCCTCAGCAATGCTAACAACTTACATTTAAAATCAAAATTATGTATGTTCTAGAGAAATGACAAAAGAAATTTTAAGGTAGAAAGTCAAAGGCTGAATATGCAACAGAAAAGTGATAATAAATTTCTGAAAGGAAATTTTTATTTTGTTTTATTCAATAACTATTATCTACTGTCAGGCATGAGCCCCATGACCAAGTATAATACTCAATGTCACTGTAAGTCAAAGAACAAAATATCCAAATGTGCAACTAACCTAGACTTTGAAAGTTTATTTCTATGAGAATTATGAAATTGTGATCCCTTTTATGAGAAAGAAAACACAACAGAGAAAAAGAGACCTTCCAGATATAGTACTATCAAATGACATTTAAGCAGAGTAGCAAATAAAATTCCAAATAATCCTGTTTCATTCTTTAAACAGGAAGTCTGTAGTTTAATCCTGATAAAAAGCTATGCAAGAAGTGTCTGCCCACAGCAAGAGAGATAGTGCAATCCAGAGTCTAGCAGAAGCAGTGACCAGACTCTGAGGAGCAAAGCTAGATTGGGCCTGGGAACCCTGAAGAGTCATTCTGTAAGCAGAAGGACTTGCAAAGCTGAAATGCCACACCACAAATAAACAAAGCCAAAGACTCAGTGATAAAAGAATATGCTAGAAAGATACAGAGAAGGTCTTTAAGAACACTAATCTGATACCAATTCTAAAAACTGTTTTAGACATTGAAATATTTGCTTCTACTAGTGACAACAGAAATATTTCCTCCAGTTGATCAACAAGGTTACATCCATAGTTAATCATTCCAAAAGTGACAAATCACCTAAGACACAATATAAATGTTCTTCCTGTGAGGAAAAGTCTAAGATGAAACAACCCCAAATGTTATTTGCAATCTATAAGTATACATTCTTTCCTGACAATTTTCATTTTATGAATCTAGCCACAATAGAGCCCCATTATGACTATACCATAAAGCTAACACTAAAGCAGAATGAAGTTTGCTCAAAGGAAGAACTAAATTCAAAAGAGAAAAAAAGGGGGGTGGTACCTATCTAACTATAAGCATTCTGATCTCAAATGATATACATTTAGAAATAGTAAGATACGATTTTCATGTTCTAAATATCTTGTTTTTGAATTACCTCACAAACTCACTAAAATTGGTAAATTTCTGACTCTTGTAAAAATACTTTTAAAAACTAAGCCAGAAAGATTGTTAAAATATATGCTACTGACATAAAAAATGCTTACTTTTTTCAAAGCACTCTTAAAATATCCCTATCTAAATATAAAAACAATTAGACTACCCTCCAAAAAGGCAGGCAGTAAGTCAACAAATCTAAGCCAAATGTCATGGTATCTCTCTTATGCTTCAAATGAAACTCTATTAAAATAACAGTCACTAAAATTTAAATGACAACTTTCCAAAAATGTATTTCAAATAGACATTTTTGTGAAATCTAACACTTACAACATGATAGCAATTAATATTACTTCTCCTGGTCCCACTCCTCCGTGTCACCCATCCCAATACCAAAATCTCATTCTTCTGCCTTTCCTTCCCCAGAATACTCCTCCCCCGCCCACCTTCTTTTCACTCCTTTTCTGAAAAACATTTCCACCAAGTTTCTCCTTACCACCTAATACTGGAAGCCTAAAAGAAACACCACTGAGCCATCATCAGTATCCTGTCTTTCTCCCTGTACTAGGGAACCATGAAGACAAAAACAGAGAACTTGTCATTAAACCAGCAAGCTACTTCCTCCACAGGAAGTAGAGCTAAAGAGGTCTGAAAACATCAAGACGACCAATAAGCAGGCTTCACATTTAACCCGAGGCCTACATGTTCATCCCACAATGATACAGTGAAATACTGGGAAGTCACTGTGTGAGACTATTATCTCACACTTAGCCCAAGCAGCTCCACGCTTACCCAGGAGCACCTGGAAAGTTGGTGTGGACTCTTGGCCACGACTAAAATAAGCGGACTGACCTATGATCTATAATGTGCAGTCTGAAACTCCCCTAGTGGCACCCAGAGCCAGTTTGTTTATTGGTGTAACTAGTTAGACAGCTTAGCCTGGTTAAGTGATTAGCAAGATCCCACTAGAAACTTCTGGAGAGCTCTCCCAAAACCAAGATTTCTTGTACAAATACTGCTGGTCCAGAGTCCCAAAACAGATGTGGGAGCTGTGCCTGGAAATCTCTCAGCCTCAAAGTTTGCCTTCACTCTCTCCTCTGCTCCACAATTTCTTTTCCTTTCTATAAGCCTTACATGAGTGTGCTCTTTGAAGTTGGGTGAATCCTTTTAGTTCTCCCACCTGTGTGACATTGCAGCCACCTGGAAAGAAGGTACTCCCTATCCACTGAGAAGCATAAACAGAAAATCCCAAGTGCAGAAAGAACAGAAAGGGTTGAGCTGAAGCCAGTCAACAAAAGAAAAAGTAAAGAATACTATCATAATTAAGCAAGCTAAACTACTCTTAGAAAGTTAAAAATGGCATTATTGTAATACATGACTTTTTTTATAATTTCCCATAATTAAATAGTTGAAGAGAATATGAATATTATAGTCCTTTCAAAGATACTAAAAGAAATCTTTTACCTGTGAACTCAGCTGAGTTTTTATCCAATTGAAATAATAATTTAAGTCACTGCCTTCCATCAATTCTTTTCCCCAAGCTGCTAACTTGGCGATAATTCTTGCTGCCTAAAAAGTAAGAAATACATGTGAATACTGTATTAATTCTAAAAATCACATCATATGCCTTAAAACCCAGGACTCATAATCCTTTTTGCTGCATTTTTTAACACTCAGCTCCTCCAAAATTAGTTTATATTTCATTTTTAAATATAGTCAAAATGTATGACTATATTTTCAAATACTTCTAATTTTCAAATATTTCTAATATATATTAGATATATTTTCAAATATTTCTAATTTTCCAATAAACTGAACCAAAATTAGTTGTTAAATTAAGAATTTCATGGCATTTTCTGCATTATTTTTGAGTTTCAAAAGTAAAATTGGGATTCATTTGACCAGCAAAAAATCAAAAGAACACAAAAGTCTTTCCTGCAGCAAACTTCACCAAATTA
This sequence comes from Tonatia bakeri, assembly GCA_004024845.1. Classification (NCBI taxonomy): domain Eukaryota; kingdom Metazoa; phylum Chordata; class Mammalia; order Chiroptera; family Phyllostomidae; genus Tonatia; species Tonatia bakeri. Next base: position 106,237 of record PVIA01002210.1, on the reverse strand, counting down.
CTTGCCAGAGTCCTGAGCAATCTCATTAACAAATTGTCAGCCAGTACCCTGCTCAGTCCAAGCCACTTGTGAGTTTTCACTCCTGAAATTTCTTATCTTGGTACAAAATATATCCTGGTTTTAAACAGCCATCTCTCTTGATGTATAAAAATATACCTTTCTTTCCTCATTCAAAGATTTCTCATTTTTCTTCAAGCTATACAACTAATCATAAGTTTTTATTAAATAGATATTATATCAAATCATCTTATATTCTTTAAATATCTTACAATTTTGTCAAGTATACCTGAACAATTATACAATAAATCTGAATATATATACACATACATACACACAAAATAGGTCATACAAAATACTATTTCTCCACACACAAACCCAATTTTATATTTTTTGAAGATTCTATTTAATTTTTTATTTTAAAGAGTTTTATTTACATAAAGATTTATAAATTTATAAAGTTATAAATTTAATTGAATAAATTAATAAATTCAATAAATAAATTTAATAAATTAAAGATTTTATTTATTTATTTTAGACAGAGGGGAAGAGAGGGAGAAAGAGAGGGAGAAAAACCACCAATGTGTGGTTGCCTTTCCCACGCCCCTACTGGGAACATGACCTGGCCTGCAACCTAGGCATCCGCCCTGACTAGGAATCAAACCAGCAACCCTTTGGTTCACAGGCCAGTGCTCAATCCACTGAGCCACACAGGAGGCAGCCAGGGCCTAATTTTATATTCTTTCAGTACTTTCTGAAAGCAAGTCAGTGCTTCAAAACTCCAATAATTCAGCAATAATTAATCCTAGTAGAAAATGGAAGGCTGTTATCTAATCCCCAATCAATTCCTGTGTTGATGAACTGATATTTGCTCTTATACTTGGATACAGCTGAGCCAGGTGACAGGCACATTTTCAAGGCTAGTATGTCAAGCATTCAAGTGTCATGACATATCTGGAATTCTATACCAACAGTATAGCACCTCAACTAACTCACTAAGTTGACATATCAGTATTTCCATGTACATAGCTAAGTGAATTTACAGGTACATTATCTACTTTAAACTGACCTGACTTCTACGAAATAGGTAAATGACTCAAAAGGTTCCCGTAAGAAAACCAAGATTAAAAATATTATCAGTCATGTAAGCACAGTCAAAATGAAATGATAAAAAGGAATAAGAGATCTGATATTTCTACTCCTAACATAAAGTTCATTCATCAGCACATGATAAACCAATGATAATGTGACCCTCAAAATTTAAAAGATTAGCTAAAAGTAGTTGAAATCATAAAGAAATTAAAACATGGATTTGACTACATAATTAGTAATGATGAACTTTACCCTAAATTTACATTTGGTCTTTAATATATTTGTCCATTTTATTATAAAACCATCAAAATTAGGAAGATATTTTAAACCAGGTATCCAGACAGTGAAAACAAGTCTCCACAATTTGAAAGAAGAAAATATATTATTGGTTTCTTTTAAATATTCTTTAAAATATAGTTTATTTCATGAGTCCTCCTTTTTAATTTCTCTTTATAAATGTTTTATAATATATATAAGAATACACTAGTACACAAATGAATATGGATATAAAAGGGGGGAGAGAGAGAAAGAACATGCATACTCAAAATTGTTTCACTGACAATGGTTTTTTTATTTGAAAAATTTAGAGGCATCTACTGAAACGAGGAACCTCAGGAGTTCTCCCCACCCCATAGCTCACTCCATATGTTAGGAACAGAAAAGACTTGGTCAAAGATTTATTCTCTCACCCTCCTCTCATACCTTCTCCACATACTCCTTAAAAGATCCATCAGCCTTGGCCAGATGGCTCAGTTGGTTGGTGCATAATCCTGTACACCAAAATGTTATGGGTTTAATTCCCGGTCAAGACACATACTTAGACTGCGGGTTTGATCCCAGGTTGGGGCGTGTACAGGAGGCAACCAATGGGTATTTCTTTCTTCCTCTGTCTCTCTCTCTCCCCCACACTTCCTTCCTCCCTCTCCAAAATCAATAAACATCCTCAGGTGAGAATATTAAAAAAAAAAAAAGATTCTTCAGTGTGAAGGCTTCCAAAGATAGCTTTTCAGGCTAAGTTTAAAACAGGACCCTGGCTGGGATAGCTCAGATTGAGCACCAGCCTGTGAACCAAAGGGTTGCTGGTTTAATTCCCAGTCAGGGCACATGCCTGGGTTGTGGACCAGGTCCCCACTGAGCAAGAGGCAACCACACATTGATGTTTCTCTCCCTCTCTTTCTCCTTCCCTTCTCCTCTCTCTAAAAATAAATAAATAAAATCTTTAAAATAGATGAATAAAATGGTAGGACATTTAAGATATTAAAAAGCAATTGCTTAATTAAAATAAAAATTAAACATACTAGCTGCTTCAAAGCAAAATTTCTAAAGTAAAATTCTGCTAATCCTGTCATAGATATCCAGAGCTATTTGCACATGTGAATTATAAGGCTTTTATGCTAATGACTCACAATTACACTATACATAACTTTAACTGTATGAGGGCAACCCTATCTCTTCTGTCTTCCCCATGTCCTCACATTATTAACCACCAAAAACACTGCTTTGAAAAGCTAACACCACAGCAGTTACTACCCTGGGAACTGGGAGGTCACCATGTCATAAATGGCCCAGGTATGTTTGTTCCCTAAATCAAACATTTGATCAATTCAAAACTTACCATGTGAACAGTAAAGAGATCCTGGCGATTTAACATTGGCAGAAAATAGGACCAGGCAGTGTTCTTACTCCGTTTAGCATAATCAAAGAAAATGCTAACACGCTGATGATTTTCCTGAAAAAGAAAAGGAGTATCACCTATCCAAATGTATTTTCCTAAAGAATGTAACAACTGTGCACAGCTTTTCAACCCTTCAGTTTATGCCCCATCAATCTATGTGTTTTCTTTTCCAGTGTGTATGAGATTTTCCTACCTGTTGTTATGGGGCAGGAGGATGGGATGGGGGTGGGGATATTTTAAAAATAAAATAACCTTTAATTATTATGATTAGTTTAATTTAAGTGAGCCAACATAACAGAGTCCAGCCCTGCCAGGTGTAGCACTTTAAGTTAATTTCTTCTCAGCCCACACCTCTGACCTGCCCTTCTCCATGTTGTTCTCAACATCAAAACCTGCTTCCACACAAACAAAATAGGAAAAGGGCAGAAAGATCACAAAGCTCTAGACGGAAGGATCAGCAGGAAGAACCTCCAGCTGTGTACAAGCAGTCAAGGGAAATTGGGAATTAGAGATATCTCTAATGTTCCAAGTTATTCTTAGCATATTATGACAAAAAAATCAGGGCAGATAAGGACAGCCAAAAACAGTGTATCACTTTAGCAGGTGGATTTAGAAAACCAGAACAATTACTTCTTAATTCAAATAATGGAAACTCTACCTCTCATCTAAATTTTCTCTGCATATTATTGGCTGAGAACTACTTTCTGGTTGCAGGTTTGATCAGGGAACATGCCTGGTAAGGACATGTACAGGAGGCAACCCATCAATGTTTCTCTCCCTCCCCATTCCTCTCACTCTAAAATCAATAAAAGCTTATCTTCAGGTGAGGAACAAATGAATAAATGAGTAAATAAATAAATACCCTGAACACAATATGTTGACTATATACCCTCAGTTTAAAAATTCTGCAAACACACACTGAACTCTAGGTAAAAGGCTTCACATTTAGGTAAGTCAAAAAACTTCTTTGTATTATAGGGTAGAATAAATGAGTTAATAGATAAACAATAAGAGGATCTCACAATCTCACTGTGTCAGAAGAGATTACAAGTATGGAAAGAGGCTAGAATAAAGTCTGTAGTACTGAGCTGAAATGAAACTGGAGGGAGTGTGAACTCATGGTTTTTAATTTACAGATATATGTATATGTATACAAATTAAGGATATTTGTGTGTGTGCATATTTGTGTGTGTTATGTGTATATGACATAAATAAAACCAGTCTGCATACCAACTCAGAGCCTCCTGTTCTAGGTGTAGTCCTAGGTGTAGCCAGGATAGTCAAGGCGAATGGCAACATTCTCCATTTTTTCTTTACTTTTTTGAAGGAAAAGGTGCGAGGCGGGGCAAGGTCATTCTCAGACAGGCCTGCATCACCTGCTGGATATCGATCCTTACATTATAAAATCACTACATTCTTGTGATGACATGATGGCCCCTAGGTAGCCAGCACTATTCTTCCTAACCTTTGTATCATCAATCATAGTACAATGCTTGGCACATAGTAGGCCATCAATAAATGTTTTTCCTTGTAAACTGACAGAATGACCCTGAGGCAGCCAGACTGATGCTCTTCTTCAATGTCCTAAGACATGCAGACAGGCATTGGATTTAGCAGCCAGACAGCCTATTTCAAAAAGACCTACTCTATTTACCAACAATTTAAAACTAGATTATATATACTCTGCTGTAAAAAAAAAAATTATGAATAAAGGAGGCCCCTCTGTGTTCAGGGACACTGGGCACTAAGTAGAAACTCTACACAACTAGAAAAATCTCAAACAATTAGCAAAACATTCTCCAAAGAAACAATGCTTTTGATGGCAAGCATATTGCCTACATTCAGCACTGAAGACCCCGTGCCTCATACTGGCCTGGACCATAGGGACAAAGAAATCTGCTAAATGACTGAAAGTGAAGGAGCCGTATCATCTGTAAGTATGCAGAGCATCAGGAAAGCCTCAAGCAAGTCCCCAGACATTGCTGGTGTTCACAAAGAACTCTGAGGTGTTGTGGGAAAGAAAAATACCTTTGGATTACTTGCTATACTGAAAAACAACAAAAGCAGCCAGTATGTGGGCATTCCCATCTTTACCACTATTAGCAAATTACACCTCATCTAATGAAGAAAAATATATTAATACACTCTAGAAGAGAACCAGTGCTATAAATGAAACCTTACAAAAATGTTGTTACTGGGCAGTACACAAAAAGATGAAGTTACCAAATGTATTAAGTAAAAAATATACCTACCTGCAACATATCATCAACCATAGTTAGTATGTACTGAACTGTCTGTTCTTTGGAGATATGAGTCATCAGATTTATAAATGTTTTAGCACACTAGAAAAAAATGAAATTGATGTTAATTATTGTTTTCAACTACAAACACAATATATTAATGGAATTTCAGCTTAACACAGGGATGGGCAAAAGTAAGTTTACAGTTGTTCATTTGGTCAATAATATAATAATTAATAAATAATAATACAAGAATAAATTGTGCTTCATGTACTCACAACTGTAAAGCTAGTTCTGCCCACCCTTGTATTTTGCTTGCCTAAATTAGGATACAATTACTATTCACTAAGAGATTTCATTACAAAACAATGTGTAGCTGTTATGAATATTGTGATGAAACATGTGAGGAACCTACTATGTCTTGCATCAGATTTTTGCTCTTTCTAGTAATAAATTTCAAAATGTTTACTATATTTAAGTAAACAGGCCTAGCAACTAATAACTCTTAATTACCCATGATAACAAAGATTAAATTATGTAGACAATCAAATATTATTGGTCTTGATTTGATTAGGAAGCAGAACAGAAGCAGAACAATAAGGGCACTGGGAATTGGAATCAGAAGGCTTTGACCTATCTCCATTCTTCAAGTTACCGACTATGTAACAGTCTCTCTGGAATTCAACAAAAACTGGCACCCACAATACATTTTCTTCCCAAATTTCCCAGGACTTGGAATGGAAAATTGTTGTGAGAATCAGACTAAGTTGTATATGAGCTCCTTCAGCCAATCAGGGTCCCATATAAGAAAATCTGATAGATAGTGAAACTGCTTATTATTCTAGTAAGAATATAAAGTAAAAATTTTTTCCACAAAAAAAGTTCAGCACCTTTAAAAGTGTTGATATATATTTTGAAACAGTCATTTCCCTTTTAGGACTCTCTTCTAAGAAGATTTTCAGAAATGCAGAAAAGGATAAAAGAATAAACATAATATAACATTTTTTTCCAAAATTAGCAAAGAAAATTGGAAATCACTCAAACACTTTTTTAATAAAAACGGATTTGTAGTTAAATTTCAATGCAGACCCACAATGGAATATCATACAGTAATTAGAAAACACTTCTGGAGTTTTTAATGATATGGGGAAGTGGTCATAATACAGTATTTTCATCAAGCACCTGACTGCCTTCAGTTTGAAGCATCTCTTGCTTCTCCTCAGGACTTCTTTTCATTTCAAACCTTTGAATGAATTCACAATCTTCAGCAGAAATCATCTGTCCCCTAGAAATTAAGAATAAGTTGTTTTTGTTCAGTAAGAGTTGAATAACCCCTATAAGCAAGTGATGCGAAATTTCAGTCATTCTCCTCTCTCCTTAATAAACCATAAGGCTTGATTCATGGGGCCCTGCCATCAAACAGACCTGAGTTCAACGCCCAGCTCCACCACTTACACATCATGTGACCTCTCTGGACCTGAGTTAATTTATCTGCAAAATAGCAACAATAGCCATATTGTTTTAAGAGGCTGAACTGAGGGTGAAATTACACAATTCAGATGAGGTGGTAGGCCTAGTGCCTGGCCCATAGTATGCATGTAATCACATGGCACCTCTTAGCGCTATCCAAAGCCCCACCTTTATTCCCCTCCCAAGCTAAGCAATTCACTTGGCCTTCTAATTTATCAAGACTGAAGACACTTTACATGAACTTCTACAATCATTTTCTCCAGTATACTCTCTTCCTCCAGACTCAGGAAAATGTGATCTTGCTCCTCTTGGGAAAAAAAAAAAAATAACTTCTCCATTCCGATCCCTTATCCTCCCAGCAATCACCCCACACTATCCTGTTTCCTCCTACTTCCAGTGGTCCCTTCCTCACTGGCTCTTTACTCTTCAAGGCTCCTCCGCAAAGTTCAGTCTTTGGAATCTCACTTTTCTTTCCCAAACCCTTTCCTTCGGTGAAATTCAAATCAACAGAGTTCTATCTTTTCTCTCCCACGCCATCTCTAATTCTATCTCTACCATTGTCACAAGTCAACATCATTACAACTGAACCTGGCACCTTCCAATCCAATCCAGCTTGACCTCCCAACCGCTCCACACATCAAGGACTCAAATTTGTCACAGCAAACCCACTACCTGATGCTTCCATATGAAAAGACATGTCAGCAGAACAGCCTTGCTAGTCTCAGTGAGACTGGGCACTGAGGATGCATGCCAATTCAGAATACATGTCAATTCTTTCAGACCATTAGTGTGGTAGGGAAATATAGGATTTGAGTCAATCTGGGGAAGCGTTCCAATCCAGTTGTGAAATTTTGGCAGGTCACCAACTCTCTGATCACTATTTTCCACACCAGTGAAAAGGCAATTACAATACTACCTGCCCTACTCCATTGAGTGGTTATGAGAACAAACAAGGAAAAACACTTGGTGTATATAAGCATGGAATAAAAACACATTTAGTATTTAACAACTTTCTGTAGTATGTTTTGTCATTCAAACAGCATCAATGTATTGTTTTTACTCAGTGGTTTAAAAAGCTGCCCCCAGAGTAAGTTGAGGGACTAGTGTTGAACAAAACCCAACCAGGGAAACACCGAAATTGAAGCAAGTTTCCCAAAATGCGTAATTATAGAAGTGTGGTTCTTTTTCAGAGCTGTCTCGGGTTAGGTTCCTAGCGGCAGCAGGCCTTGAGATGAGGATTAGTGTGCAGGTTATCTACAAGAAGAGTGCTCCCAGGAGGGCCAGGGATGCAGTGTGGGACATGGTACACTGAAACAAAGAGCAGTCAGAGTTCAGGCAAAATCCTAAAGGAAAGTTTCCCTAAGTGCACAGGAGAATCTGAGAAGGTGAGCTGTCCCCTTCCCAAAGGAAGAGAGCTGAATTTTCACACTTCCTGCCACCCCTACCCACAACCACACCCCTCCTCCAAAGAAGATCTTGACTTTTTGTGTTCAAAGTCTCAGTCTTTTACTTTATCCCTGCTGGGTTTTATAAACACTATTACCACATAATGAATTATTTTCTATACTTTTAATTTGCCTCTGGACTTCATCAGTTCCATTTTTAAGCATTATAACTTTGTTTTCATATATGTTCCTTTATTTAACATGACTTTTTAAAAAACTATTCTCATGCATTGATTTTTCCAACAATCCCTTCCCTACCAACCCAAAGGAGAATTTTCAGTCCTTATCTTTCTAGAACCCTGAGGCCAGAGACGATGTGGCCACACCTGACACTCACTTGCTTAACTTCTGGATTCTTCTCATCCTCCTCAGGTCACTTCTCCTCAGTCCTCTTCACCTACTCCTCATCTCCTCCCTGTGTTCACGCTCTGTGGGGAGTTCTCTTCATTTTTCACTCCATGGATTCTCCTCAAGTGCTCCCCTCTACTCTCTGCACTGCTAACTCACTGTCTGAGCTCCACGTCAACCTCCTGCAGTCCTCCTCCACATGTATGTATTGAACCTTTCCTCCCACAGGTAACAGAGGCATTCCAGACCCTACAGGGGCAGAAATGAGGTCACTAACATACATATCCTTATACCCACTCCAACCCAAGCCTAACTAATGGGAAAATGGAAGCAAAAAAGATACACTTTGTCCTGTTGCCATTGTGGCTAAGCATGTCATATACCAATAAAGACAAAATGCATTCTGCACCCTGGAACAAAGATAATAGGGTCTTCTTGTCTGGTTCTAGACCCAAAATAAATGGTGTGTCCCCCAAAAACTGAACTCCCTAGTTTAAATGATTTTATACCCAAGTTTTGTTGTACTAATGCATAAAAGCATGTCAAAACCTTTGTAAATAGGATAAGTATGTGAAAAACATGCAGTTTTTCTACCATTAAGTAAGTGTATATTATACTTGGTATTCTTACAATTTTTCCGCTTTCTTTCCCATTTAAGTAATTGTTTGTATTTGGCAAGACATTCCTTCTGAAGTCAGAGCTCATTGCATTTGTTGCAAAAAACCTTTTTTTCCTTGTTTCAAATCTTTTCCCTTGAATGTAACAGGCTAGGGACTCTGGTCTCTTCTCTAGCGACCCACGCCCAATCAGGCACCAGTCCTAACAATTCTTCTACCTAATATCATTTTTCTCAACTTCCCTGCCTCTAGAGTAGTCCTCCAAAGCATTTCCCTGCTTCTAATCCAAACTTCCTCCACACCTTTCTTACCTACTACCAGACAACTTTCTCAAGCACACATCTGATCATATCACTCCTTTCATAACAGTCAGACTGTGAATTTGAATGGCAACTCTACCTAGCACTTAGGCAGAGGCATTCAATAAAAATTATTTTAATCACTTGACTAAGTAAAACCCATATGAGCATGTACATGTTACTTATCCTACCTGAAAAGTGGTCTCCCCATCTTTAAAATAAGGAAAGAAAAACTTATGTCACAGTATTACAATAAAAATTATGTAAAACACTATGTTATTTACCAAGCATTTTATTTCCTTTTCCAAACACTAATCTCCACCACTTTCCAACAAATACTTTGTTCATTTATTATTTAATCAGCCAATATTAATTGAGAGCCTACTTTGTGCCCGATACATTTAAAAACAGGCAACATAGTTGTGAATTAGGCATCCCTCTTTGTGTTTGCATTCCAGTGGGGAAAACAGAAAATATACAAAGACAGAAATAAATACTTTTTAAAATACACACACATATACATACACACACACACACACACACACCCCACCATAATGCCAGGATTGGAAATGCTATGGAAAAAAAAAAATCTAAGGCTGGGTAAGGAGTTAGATAGTGATATATTTTAGCTGAACTTCAGAGAAAGCCTTGCTGAAGTCACCTGCACAGAAACCTGAATGAAGTGACTTAATAAGTCAAGTGATCTGAGGGGATACAAAAATGGAAGTCCAAAGACTTTGGGGCAGCAATAAGCTTGCTACGTGAAAAAGAGCAAGAACATCAGAATAGCTGGAGGACTGTGAGCAGTGTTGCATAATCTCTTTGATTAATATTTTTTAAAATGACTCTCATCTCACAGCTATGTAAAGAATTGCTGCTATGGGGGACAGTTAAAGCAGAGCTGCCAGGTGAGAGTCTCTAACTCTAACAAGAGAGCACATGAGATGAGATGACAGCCTGTCCCAGGGCAGTAGCCATGGTGGAACTGGAGAAAAGTGGTCAGATCTGGGACACGTATCGGACATATGAGTAAATGAATTTGTTAACATATGGGATATAGATTGTGAGGGAGAGATAAGAGTCAGGATGACTCCTACGTTTTTGGCCTACGAAAACAGTGAATGAAGCCACTGCAAACTGGCCTGCAGCAGCGTGCAGGGAACCACACCACACTACCTAAAGCTCTCCCTCCAGCACTGCATTTTCTTCTAAGTTTCAGCATCCTGCCTGGAGTTTCCTTCCCAGCAGCCCCCAGAATCTCTGCTCAGAGAACTCCTACAATTATCTTGATGTGTCCTGCAAAGACATCACCAATGCCCCCAGGTTATTATGTGCTTACTCCTGTTGTCTGAGAAAACTTTAAATATATCTCCATTTTAATGCTTTCCATAAGTATTAATTTTTTAGTTAAAAGTCTGTTTCCTTCCTAGCTGATAGAGCTCAATGGATTGGGTGCAGACCTGTGAACCAAAGGATCGCTGGTTTGACTCCCAGTCAGGATACATGCCTGGGTTGCAGGCCAGATTCCCAGTGTGAGGCGCATAATAGGCAATGTTTCTTTCTCTCCTTCTTTTTCTCCTTCCCTTCCCCCCTCTCTAAAAATAAATAAAATATTTTTTAAAAGTTTGTGTCCTTATTAAACTTTAAACTCAAGAGAAAGTACAATATTTTATGATTCTCATATCCTCAGGATATAGTTTTACTAAATTCCAATTTGACTGAAATATAGCCACACCCATTCACTTATGTACTGTCTAAGGTAGATTATAAAGAAAAGGTTCAATTATATATAAATAAATTTCTAAAACACTGCATTCTCATAACAACATAATTATGAGGGATAAAACATTATTAGCCTTTGACACTGGGGAACTCTTCCACAGGTTTTATCAGAATATAAGGGGATATAAGATTCACTGATAATTCATGTGTCCTGTCCAGCCTCTAAAAATCTGTAAGCTCTTTTAAGGGAGACACATTTCACACCTACAACCAACAGCTTAACAGCAGACACAGAGTTAACATTTGTGCCCAGACATAACAAAGCAAAGGGGTTTTATAAAAGAAATTCATGAGATGGACAACTGAATAAAGGGCAGAAATAGGAAAAACAGAGAATACAACTTATATAGTATGAAGGCCTTGAAACAGGAGGAATAGAAGAGAAAGCAATTAAAAATCTCCATGTAAGAAACAATGTTCCAAGTTCCAATGCTAAGCAACTTCTTCCAGTCAGCCAGTGCTTTATGATCAAAAACAACATTGTTCTATTTAGGTTATAAACAGAATCAGATTTTATAAACATGAAACTCTTTGTTCTCTAGTCTGAATGCACTGTGTACTAATATTAGGACAAAGAACTCACAATCCTAATTTCACAGATACAGATGAACAAAGAAAACATCAGAAAGACCCTTCTGCTTCCCTGGAGTTGGTGGGTCCACAATAATTCATTCCCTTCGGGGAATCCAGAAGTCATCCTAGATTTTTTTCACCTTTGCACATCAAATCAATCACTAAGACATTCTCACCTCTATCCAATTCTATCCATTCCAACAACCTGAATACTGCTATTGCCTCTTTCTAGTCCTAGGCTTGTTATCCATCTATCCGCTATATTGTTGGCAGATCAATCCAACCGAAAGACAAATCCAATCATCTAACTCCCTCTTTACAAACTTCAGTTGTTTCTATTACCTACAACAGTAATTTTAAAACTGTGTTTCTTGGGCCCAGAAACAAATCCCTACATACATGGCCAACTGATCTTTGAAAAGCATACCAAGAACACACAATGGGTAAAAGATAGTATCTTCAATATACCATTGTGGGCAAATTGGACAGCCACATGCAAAAGAATAAAATTGGACCCTAATCTTATCCTATACACAGAAATCAACTCAAAACAGATTAAAGAAAAATGTAAAACCTGAAACAGTAAAATCCCTAGAAGAAAACACAGGAGAAAAGCTTCTTGCCATTGGCTTGGGCAATGATTTCTTGGGTATTATGCCAAAAGCATAGGCAACAAAGAAAAAATAAATACATGGAAGTACATCAAACAAAAAAGCTCCTGCACAGCAAAAAAAAAAAAAAGAACAAAATGAAAATTGTTTGGAATGGGAGAAAGTATTTGAAAACCATGTATCTGATAAGGGGTAGTATTAAAACTATATAAAAAACTCATACAACTCAATAACAAACAAACAAAAAAAAAACAAGCTGGTGAATGGGTACATGAAAATATGCTCAACATCACTAATCATCAGGAAAATGCAAGTCAAAACTACAATGAGATACCACCTCACACCTGTTAGGATGACTATTATCAAAAAAGAAAAGATACCAAGTGTTTTCAAAGTTGTACAGAAAAGGTAACAGTTGTGCACTGCTAGTGAGAATATAAATTGATGCAGTCACTATGGAAAACAGTATGGAGGTTACTAAAAAATTAAAAATAAAATTACCATGTGATCCAGCAACCCTACTTCCGGGTATATATCCAAAGGAACTGAAATCAGGACCTCAAAGAGATATCTGCATTCCATGTACATGAAAGCCTTCCCCACAACAGCCAAGGTATGAAAACAACCTACATGTCCATGGATGGATAAAAGGGTGAGGAGTACGTGGTATTTACATACAGTGAAATATTATCCAGTCTTTAAAAATAAAGAATGAAATCTTGTCATTTCCCACAACATGAATGTACTTGGGAGACATTATGCTAAGTAAAATAAGCCAGACACAAAAGAACAAACACTACATGATCCTATTTATAAGAATAGTCTAAAATAGTAGACTGGTGGTTGCTGGGGGCTGGCAGGAGGAAGAAATAAGGAGGTATTAATCAAGGACACAAAGTTTCAGTTATATAAGTCCTACAGAGTTAATGTATGTCACAGTCCCTATAGTTAACAATATTGTATTGTATGATTACATATTTGCTAACAGGGTAGATCTTATGTTAAGTGCTCTTATCACAAAGTAAAGTAAAATAAAATAAAGAAGGTGGGAAGAAACTTTTGCAGACAATGGATATGCTTAAGGCATAGATTGTGGTGATGGTTTCATGAGGGTATACTTATCTCCAAAATCATCAAGTCATTATATCTTAAATATGTACAGGTTTGTACATATCAATCACAACTCAATAAAGTGATTTCAAAACTACTGCTCCTTGGAACCCTAACAAGGATGGTGAATGATCTCAAAAGGAGGCTCTCAAATGTACAGTCCTACCTCCATTTAACAATCATTTTCATCTGTTTTACAGGCAGAGCTTCTTTATTGGACTACATGTTAACCATGGGTTTCACAGCTTAGTAATCACCTTGAAAAGCACTGACTGACAGAATCAAGTCTAAACTCCTTCCAGTGGCACACAGGACCTTCACAATTGGCTCCTGGCTGCCTCTCCAGCCTCATCTCTCCATTGCCTGCCTCTGAAACATGTATTATTCCCCATTCAGAATGCTGTTTTTAATTCCCTACCTTTGAACATCCCCTTCAGGAAAACTTCCTAGAGGTAGGATGAGCTGTTCTTTTTTTGTGCGCTCATCATTCCCTGTGCACTTTTCTACTATCACAATTAACATGCTGAATTAAAATGAACTGTTTATACATCTGACTTCCCTACTAAATTATGAGTTTACCTTTTTGTAGCCACAAAGGTTAGGGGAATACCTCAAACTTGGCAGGCAGTCAATAAACATTAGATAAGTGACATTAACAGAAATAACTGATTCATATTGTGTACACTGTGTATCCTTCTTACACCAAAGCAAACTATTAAATATAAAACTAAAGATTCTTCCATTTTTTTCAAAATTTATATGCAAATATGAAATTTCTTAATAACTCACCTTTATATCAAAGTAAATAGATATGAAATAAAGTCAATACGATAAAATACAGTCAAGAATAAATGAACACGTTAGAGATAAATATAGAACACCAGCATACTAAATCTTAATATACACAAGAAGGAAGGGGAAAAAACTGAAATTTATCAGGAGTATATTCAACATTCTAATACTCGTATTCAACCTTAAATATGTTATTGGGAGGGGGACCCTGTCATATATGTATCCCCATTTCACATTTACTTTAATGAGCCTCAGAGAAAAGATTTGCCTAAGATCACCAAACTAGTAGACAGAACCACAATGCAAATTCAAGTCTTGAACTCAAATGTCTATGCCTTTTCCTAGTTGTTCGAGCTATTCTGCAACACCACCTGTCCCCACACTGATCACAAAGGCATACTGAGCTGGCAGCAGGTCCTGCACATTATCCTCTTCCTCCCTCCATAGTCTATTAATGCTCATCCCATGGTTTCCCACTCACTAGAACTGCACAACTATGAGCAGCTCTGCCTCCTCACCAGAGCCACAAGCTGTTTCCACCACACTATCTCCCTGTAACAGCTAATTATTCTAAGGAAGTATTTTCTTCCATATTTAGTAGTATTTTTCCAATATTTCTCTCATAGAAGCATGACCATGAGAAAGTCTGATCCAAAAGCACATGATTACCCATGATTCACAGCAAATCAGTACTTACTGAAGATAGGACTGCCAGTTCACTTTGTTTGCACGGACTTCTGCAGCCTTGGCAGCAATAATGTTGGTTGGAACAGCAGCATCTACAGCACCCCGGATATCCATTTTGGTCATCTAAATTTTATAATCTTGAATATTTTCCAACAGATCTGCAATTTTGATGTAAGGTAAAACCAAAATACCAGGTGTTATTATTTTTAAATAACCACTACAATTATAAAGAATAATATCATCATTTCACCTTAATCTCTCCAGGCATTCCACATAAATATTAAATATCCTATATATTAGTATCATTATATTTCAAATCTTGCCTAATTACACACTGGTCCACAAAAGTGTTCTCTATAGGTCTTTTCCAGGAAAGGTTTTTCTCAATCTCTGGCACAATATTGCAGTAAGATTTTTAAAATAACCATTTAGAAATTGACATCAGAAATCATGCTTAAATGAACAGGCATATAAAAATAGGAAAATAATGAAAATATTTTACTATATACAATTGGGATCAACATTCCTCTTCTGACAGAAAAAATAAAATAATAACCTGTATAATACCAATGGGAGCAACTATTTTATTATATTTACTAAGCATCATTTTGAAGTGACATATAAAAAGCCTCTAATTCTTTCTAAAATTACTAATTTGAATTAATATAATCAAAATGGGGATGGAATTTTGTAGAAGACAGTCTTTCAACCAAAGTTCATAGTATTTTCAAAATCAATTTTCGAAGAACTTTTGGAGCAAATAAATACCAATTACAATTTAGGAACAACCAACCATGGGAGTATAGTTTGACAACAAAAACCTACAATTATGAGCTTTTAAATAATTCTCACACCCAAACGAACAGATAAAAATGTAAGCCTGATTTTATCATGACAGTAAATATAGAGAGGTTCCTTTTCCTAAAATATAAGCTCATGGTTATATAGCCACAAAAAAAAAAAAAAAAAAATCTAAAATTCTACTCCAGGATCCCAAAGACCTCAGTCAGTTTGGAACTCAATCTCTACATCTGAGGACTGCTGCCTAAACAAGCAAGATGAGGTGGACTGGCAGGGCCCAGGTAGAAGCTGGCTTATTCCGGCTCGAGCTGCCACACTGGAACCAAGAAAACTCAGCCCCAGTGGCCCCTCAGGGGGAAGGTGAAGGTGTCTCAGGGCAGTTAGCGAAGTCCCTGAACAACTCCAAGCTCCAGCAGGCCAGGGCCGTGGCCCAGTCCTTCGGAAAGCATACCTTTCGCGCGTTCTCCACTCCCAGCCCGCCCCTCACGTTCTCTGCCCTTGCGGGTAAAGCTCTGCAGTTTCATAAACCCAGGGAAGGCCTGAAAGGAAAGAAACTGGAACCCGGAACCGGAGAAGGGCTGCGGGGCCACAGCAGCAGGAAACCAACACTCGTCAGGGAGGCCGGAAAAACCGCAGGGGTCGCCTCACTAGGGCAGGTGCCCCCGACGAAAACAACCTGAGGGAGTGCGGCCTTACTTCACGAACCCTGGAGACCCCAACACACCCAAAGTGGCAAGAAAGGATGCGGCGGTCCGGGACGTAGAGGCCACAGCAGGGCTAGGGTGCAAAGTCAGAACCTCTTCCGCAGGGTCCGGAGGCCTGAGCGGCGGCAGGAGAGTCAAACGCCGAAAGGAGAAGAGGTCCCACCACCTAGCAGACGTTGAGGCCGGTACTAGCAGGCGAAAGCCGTAGGAGCCGCAGTAGAATGACAGGAGCGCCGGTCACGTGACCAGAGGCTCATGATTACCCGGAAGGCGGAAGCCGGGAGGGTCCAAAACACTCGGCTGTGGGACGGTGACTTAGGAGGGAGTTACTATGATCCGGGGCCTGAAGCCCTGCGACCCGCAAGTTAGAGACCCCTTACGCAGAGGTCCGGAGCACCAGCCCAGACTGGCCTGTCTGGAGGGAGGGTAAAGTGGAACCGGCGCGTGGGAGCCCAACGGTCCGTCCCGGTACCGAAGTACCCGGTGGAAGCCCAGAGCAGGCCGAAACTCGTTTGTCTTAACCGGCATTCTTTTGAAAAGTTGAATTCACTGCGTCAAAATAGATTGACTTTCATTTGGATTTAATAGCTCAGTGAAGCAGGCGTTCTTACCTCTTTCATGACGTGGGTCAGAAAAGTTATCTTACCCTCCGGTTGCAGGTTTAGAAAACAATGTATGTACCAGGCCATATTTGCGATTTTACTTTTTAAAAAAAGTATATATATATTGTGTTTAACTAAAATTCAACTTTAACAGGGCACCCAGTACTTTAGTTTGACAATCAGCTACCCTCTTGGAATTATGTACTACATACACTGCAGCTAGTGCTCAGGTGTATATAACAGCATATGTTTTGTTATGATAAGCACTGAAAGAAATGTGTAAGTATAACCAAAACATTTCTACCATAAATGTTCAATTTAGGCCAAGGTTTAAAACAGTCAAAACCAATATTACACATTGATTATTAATACCTATAATGATAATATATAAAATTGCATTGTTTCTATTCGTGCTATAACAAATTACTACAAATTTCCTGACTTAAACGGACACAAATCATCTTACATGGGTCTTCACTGGCCTGTTTGGCAAGGCTGAGTTCTTTTTGGAAGCTCTGGAGGAGAATCTATGTCCTTGCCTTCTCCGGTTTTTAGAGGCCTGCATTCCTTGACTTAGGACCTACTTCCTCCATCTTCAAAGTCAACAACGTGGTATCTTTCTATGCACACAGCTGGGAAGGGTTCCCTGATTTAAGGGTTCATATGATTTAGACTGGCCCCACCTGGATAATCCTAGCAACTCTCCCCTTCTCAAAGTTTTTCACTTTAGTTAAATCTACAACCTTAGTTCCCTTTTGCCACGCAGGTTAACGTTTTTACAGGTTTCAGAGGTTAGGACACGGGCCTACCACAAATACAGAGGGAAATATAACCACTAATTTAACATAAGTAGTTGAGTAAAGACATATATGTTATAGTCCTAAAGTAAAATTTTGAAAGAACTCTACCAAATATTGCAAAATATTGACTTTATGAAGTGAATAATAGACTCATAGATACTCCTTATATTGTTCTGCTTATTTGAATTTTTTCTTTTAATAAAATTGATGCTATGAGTTGAGTCCATTTATATGTGAAACTCTAGCCTAAATTAATGGACTTGCTTACCAAAAAATATTTGGAATTAGAATCAAATTGGAATAAGAATGAAAAAAGATCGCAGATACTAACCTTAATAATAGCTTAGTAAAATAATTCATTGGTAACAAATCTATTGGTCACAAAACTGTTCCCTTTAACTATAATATTTTAAACTTGGTACATATTTCATAGGTCCTAGGAGAGGGGAAGGTACTCCCTCAGGGGTCTTTGAAACTGTGTGGGATTTGAGGGTTATTGAAATAACTAGGGATAGAGTGCTGCTGGCATTTGGTGCCCAGGGACTAGGAATTGTAAATATTGGGTATGGACACTACCACAGTACCACACATAGACATTTTTCAGCTGCAAATGTCAGCACTGCTCCTGTGGAGAAAGTGGGTGGATGACTGTTCCTACCTGATTAATTTGTCATTCCAAATGTGAAGACAGATTACATGCTGTGGTGGGAACATGGCCTTAATACTATAGAATGATATCCCAATGGAGCATCCAAACAGAAAATTAAGTCCTGCTGAAAAAATATAAGTATCTACCCGAATGTTAAATGTGTACACTCCATAACCAAGTAATCAGACTTCCAGGAATCTCTGCTGCAAAAATCAATGTACAAGGATTTTCAATGCAATATTTTTATAATAGCAAAACAAAAATAGAAAACAACCTATATTTGTCATCTGAGGCTAGCATAACAAAATACCATAGACCAGGTGGTAAACAACAGAAATTTATTTCTTGTAGCTCTGAAGGCTGGAAATCTGAAATCAAAGTGCCGGCCATTTTAGTTCATGGTGAGGGCCCTCTTCCTGGCTTGCTGATGGCCACCTGCTCCCTGTGTCACATGGTGGAGAGAAAGTTCACAAGAGAATTCTGTTCTGTCTCTTCTTGTAAGGACACTAATTCTATTGGATCAGGACTCCATTCCTATGACTTCACTTAACATTAATTACTTCTATAAACGTCTCATCTCCAAATGCAGTTACAGTGGGCATTGGGGCTTCTTCATATGGATTTTGAGGGAACATAAACATTCAGTCCATAGCACAACCCAAATTTAGTCCATTAACAGGAATGGAGAAAATAGTATAATATCAGGCATTGAGGTATTATACAACTGTTTAAAAAGAAATTATATAGAGCTTTGAGTTCTGAAGCAAGCTCAGATAATATGTACATAATATTTCTTTGCTTTAAATGGATGTTTATATGTGTGTATGTACATAACAAAATTCTATAATGACAAACATCAAAGAGCTTTTAAACAACAGGTAACTGAAGGGAGTGAGTTGTGATATGCTGACTCTTGATTCTTACTTTAAACACTTCTGTGTAATTGCATGCATTTTAATCAGCATGTATTACTTTTGACTGTAAAAATTGAAGACAAATTGCAAGTAAGGTCATATGGACACAAAGTTTTCTTTGCAGGAGGTTTTTTTGGTCTGTTTTTTTTACTAAATTTCAATGTCTTTAAAAGATATAAGGATATTTAGGCTATCTATTTTTAAGTGAACTTTGATAGTTCACTTTCAAGGAATTTATCCATTTCAGCTAAATTTTCTAATTTACTATGATAAAGTTGTTCCTAATATTCTCTATTATTCATGTGATATCTATAGAATTAGTACTAAGGTTACCTTTCTCATTCCTAATGTAGTTACATGCTGCTTAATGATATTTCTGTCAACAATGGAACACATGTACCACAGTTATCCCATAAGATTATAATGGAGCTGAAAAATTTCCACCACCTAGTGATGTCATAGCCATCATAATGTCATAGTATAACACATCACTCAGGTGTTTGTGTTGATATTGGTGTAAACAAACTTACTGTGTTGCCAGTCATATAAAAGTATAGCTATACCATCTAGATTTGTGTAATTAAACTTTGTGATGTTCACACTATGACAAAATCACCTAAGGCACATTGCTCAGAACATATGCCCATCATTATATGGTACATGACTGTGTTGGTAATTAGTAGTGTGTTCTCTCTTTTTCTGATTCATTTGGCTACAGGTTTATTAATTTTCTTGATCTGAAGGAACCAGCTTTCCATTTCATTGATTTTTTTTCTCCATTTGATTTCTATTCTCTATTTCATTAATTTTCATACTGATCTTTATGATTTTCTTTATAACACTTTATAAAACCCAGAATACGTTGTAATTGTTTTTGATTAAACAGTCTTTTAATGAGAATTAAGTAATGTAATTTCATAGTTATCATTTCCAGTGTTGTTGATTCCTTTGTGTATAGCCAGATTTGGGGATTTGTTTATCGTTTTCCTTCTGTCTGAAGGACTTCACTTAACGTTTCTCATGGTTCAGATCTGCTGGTAAGAAAATCACTTTAATTAATTCTACATGACATGAGTATAAAGTGTGATAATCCTCAGACTTAAGTTTGGGTATGAACTTAGCATACATTTCTAGTCACAAAGCTGACTGGTACTGAAATGATGTTTTAAGAAATGTAAATAGATTTTCTCTGTTCTTCTCTAGCTTCATCTCAGCCTCTCAGTTCACCTGGACTGTGCCCCTGGGCTAAGTTGGCAACATGAACAGCAACAACTTGGGTGGGAATGATGACTTTGTTGAGCAGTTGCGAATGCAAGAATTGTACGGAGACACCAAGGATAGAGACACACAGAAAGATCCCAGTAGAGAAACTGATGCTTTTGGGCAGCAACCAGATGATACCCCCTATGAGTGGGACTTAGAGAAGAAGGCTTGGTTCCCCAAGATCACTGAAGATTTCATTGCTACATATCAAGCCAATTATGGCTTTTCTAATGATGGTATATCTAGTTCTACTGCAAATGTACAAGATGTTAGTGTTAGGTCTGCAGAGAAACCTCCACAAAGAAAAATCCCTGAACCCACTGACCACCAAAAGAGGGGAGAAAAGAGAAAGGCTGAATCAGGATGGTTTCATGTTGAAGAAGACAGAAATACAAATGTATATGTGTCTGGTTTGCCTCCAGACATTACAGTAGATGAATTTATACAGCTCATGTCCAAGTTTGGCATTATTATGAGAGATTCTCAAACAGAAGAATTTAAGGTCAAGCTTTACAAAGATAGTCAAGGAAATCTTAAAGGAGATGGGCTTTGCTGTTATTTGAAGAGGGAATCTGTGGATCTTGCACTGAAACTTTTGGATGAAGATGAAATTAGAGGCTACAAATTACATGTTGAGGTAGCAAAGTTTCAACTGAAGGGGGAATACGATGCCTCTAAGAAGAAGAAGAAGTGTAAGGACTACAAGAAAAAGCTGTTTCTGCAACAAAAGCAGTTGGATTGGAGACCTGAGAGAAGAGATGGGCCAACCCGAATGCGCCACGAGCGAGTTGTCATCATCAAAAATATGTTTCATCCTATGGATTTTGAGGATGACCCATTGGTGCTGAATGAGATCAGAGAAGATCTTCAAGTAGAGTGTTCAAAGTTTGGACAAATTAGGAAGCTCATTCTCTTTGATAGACACCCAGAGGGTGTGGCTTCTGTATCCTTCAGGGATCCAGAGGAAGCTGATTATTGTATCCAAACCCTCAATGGACAGTGGTTTGGTGGTCGTCAAATCACTGCCCATGTGTGGGATGGAAGTACAGATTATCAAGTGGAAGAGTCCACAAGAGAAAGGGAGGAAAGGCTGAAAGGATGGGAGGCTTTCCTCAATGTTCCTGATGTCAATAAAGGTCTTTGGTGTTCAAATTCCATCTGTATTTCAGAAAGGGCAGAGCCTTCCAGAGCAAGGCATTTTTTAGAGCACCCTAGCACATCTAAAAGGAATGCTCAAAAAGCTGCAACTGAAATGGAATTTGAAGAACCTATAGATGAAAAAAAGTTTGAAAAAACAGAAGATGGGGGAGAATCTGAAGAAGATGCCAAAAAGAGTGGCCCCCAAAAAGAGGCTGAAGAAGGCTGCCCCAAAAGAGAGTGTGAAGGCTACCCTGAAAGAGTCTGGACAAGTCAGTCCCAAAAAAGAGTTTGAAGAGAGTAGTCCTAAAAAAGAGTCTAAAGTGAGTTGCCTGGAAGAGAATCCAAAAAGAAGCAATACAAAAATGATTTTGAAGAGAATGCCCTTGAAAAGGAGTCTGTAGAAGATACCAACAAGGAGTATGACGAAGAGAATGGCCCCCAAAGGGAGTTTGAAGAAGATGAGTTAGAAAGAGACTCTGAAGAAGACTGCTCTGAAAAGCTGTTTAAAGATAGCTCTGAAAAAGAATTTGAAGAAAATGGCCTCAAAAAAGAGTTGTTTGATAATTCTGGCAAGAAAGGGACTGTGAGTGGTTTGGGAATGTTCGGGAAGTAGGAGCCCTGCATAGGCAGCAACTTTATTCTCAGCACTGATGATGATGATGATGATGTTTAATCCCTTAAATTTGCTTTTGAGAGAAATCCTTCCATCTACATTTTGCCAATGCTCCAGAGAAATTACTAGTAGTGTTACATAGACATGTGCATAGAGGGAAGATACCATCAGATTAATGCATTGATGTTTTCATTGTTATGTGTATTTAGTGATTTTACTTAATAGTATAATATAAGTAAACTGGATACTTGTCCTTTGTCAGATTGGTAATATGCATGCAGAATGTTTTTTAAAGTATTCTGATTGAAGTTTGTGATATTAAAAAATGAAAGTAAGTTGTTAATATGCAAAAGAAAAAGAAACCTAAATAAATTGGGCAGACCATCTGCCTCTCAATAGCATAGCCCAAGATTGCCAAGTACTATTCCCTACCACACACTATGAGTACAGAATTCTGCCAAGCAATCTGTTTCCTTTATCATTATATAAAAAGCAATATGTCATTTGAATAATTCTTTTCAATTTTGGTTTAGGATTAAATTTTAATTGGGAATACACTGTTACCTGTAGGGGGCAGTCGTAACATACCTAAACATTCAAAATAGGAGAACCTACCTGAAATAGAACACTAAAGATCTGTGGATGAACTGCCACCCACAAAAGATAATCCCTTTGCTTGGATTAGTGTCACTTTCCAGGAAGGTCCCCAGGGGGCTGAGAGACCGTTCACCAATCAGCCAAACGAGGAGAAATAGAGTGAACCTTGGGCTGGGGTTGTTAAACTCAGGCTATAGGACTCATTTGGAACCATTATTGTCAAAACATGCCCAGGCTTTCCCAAGAAAATCAAGAGTGCCTCCAGAAACATTTCTCCAGCAGCAATGTCTGCTTCTGCCTAGGGCTGAGGGATATAATGCAACCATTCACCAAACCACGAGAAAAAAAGAGAGCAGCAAAGCTGTGTGTGATATCAAGGTAAGACAATCTCCTTCACCCTTGATCCTTTCTTGACAAGGAAAGGGTTTATCTAGAGAGAATATAAAACCATAAGCAAGCTTCAGTGCCATTGCTCACTTTATCTTATTGATGTTATACCAAAATTGTTTTCAAATCAACCCCAAGAGAAACACTACAATCTGGATGATAATTACCTGATCTGTCCAGTTTTCTCCAATCTAAACAACTTCCTTTTACCAAGACAAATGACTGTTTATATTATGCTTGTTTCATAAGATAATGTTTTAAAAAGCAGAAAACTGACAAATTTTTATAACTAGTACTATTAACCATTGAATGTTTGCCTCTGATATAAAGATTATAACCTATATAGTAGTGAAAGAAAAATTATAGGCTGTTTTCAACAAACCTTGCTAGAGAAAAAAATTAATATACTAATGAAGAATATAAGAACATTGAGGAGCAAAGGGATGTTTTCCTTAAAATTGTAGTCTCCTAAAGTGAATTTCCTAAGCATAAATTTCTATCACTAGTTCACATTTCCCCAAAGAGAGACAGTTTTTCTATTTAGTGTAGGGTGTATCTTTGCATAAAGTACAGTTTAAGTCTGTAAATCCTCTTAACTATTAATAGAATATCTCTTAAAAGGTTATTTGGTGTGCTGGGAGGTGGAATGTGTTAACGTCTACCAAATAATAAGCATAACTCAGAATTAAATGCTGCAAAATCATTCAATAGCAAACCTGTCCAAATACTTTAACACTAAAAAATGTATCTGTCCCTGTGCTATGGCTTATACCCTGATAAGAGTCATTTATTTGCAAACTTTATTCAATCCTCTGAATCTACCCTTTCCCCCAATGTTATTTTAATTTTCAGAGGAAGAATAAAAGTGTTTTATAATCATGAGGAAGACTTTTCTGTAGAAATGTACTGACCTGTGTTTTTGAGCTTTCAGACATCTGTGAACAAATAACACATGAATCTCCACACCCCCTGTTATCACCTAAGCATGAGGTCTTTGGGAAACTACAATGAAATGGGATGTCATAGCCAGAAATCCGTAATTAATGGGCTTTGGATGTAAGCAAAACATGCAAATAACATTTCTAAATAGTAGAATTTGGAGGCTACTCTGAGGAAACAGTAACAACAGTATACATACGCTGTGAGTGGGTGCTTGTGTATTTATAAAATACGTGCACACATATAAGTTCAAAGATCTGTCTTGAGGGATATGCTTAAACTGAATCATAGGCAAATGGATTGGAAAAATATTTAAGAATCAGCAGTATGCCTTCCCACAGCATCCTAGAACCAACTACTGCTGGCACTGGGCAATACAAGCTGCCATCCTGACCTCATTAACAGGTTCCAGCCTGTAGAGCATCAGGTGCAAACAGTCAGGGGTGATCCAATTAGGATGTTACTGGCTTCTCCACTTCCTTTTGTCTTTTAAAAAAATCTTCTAACATTGCAACTGAGTACAGATGCACATATAGGTGAGCATGTCTCTCTTGTAGCAAATATAAACTTGGCAGAACTCTTTTGATTCTACAAATATCATTGGGTCCTTATTATCTTCAAAATCTTGGCCTAGGT
Organism: Tonatia bakeri; assembly: GCA_004024845.1. Lineage (NCBI taxonomy): Eukaryota > Metazoa > Chordata > Mammalia > Chiroptera > Phyllostomidae > Tonatia > Tonatia bakeri. Next base: position 81,454 of record PVIA01002210.1, on the reverse strand, counting down.
TTTGAAAAAGAGAGATATGCTCCTCCCTCTCTACAGGCTTACAATATATTGGGAAAGACAAACATATTGACATTATTATCATATCCTGTTATATTATCAACATGACTCATGTAAATAATTGAAGATATATATGCAATTACACTCTTTCAATCAGTAAGGCAATAAGAAATCAGGGATAAAATATTAATATAAAGTAAAAGAACTGAAAAAGACCCAATAAAAGAGTGAAAGAGGTTAAAATTTAATGTGGAGATGAAATAATATCTAGGAATATAGAAAAGTGGCCAGGGAGAACATGAGCTAAAATGTGTCTAGATATCCAGGCCCCACTGATAAAGCCCTCTAAAAATCTTCAACCTAAGCCTAACACCTAATACAAAAATTAAACTAAAATAAGTCACAAACTTACATGCACAGTTATATGTAAAACTGTAAAACTTTAGGAAAAAATGATAAAAAATCTTTGTGACTTAAGGCAGTGCAGGGTTTTCAGACATCAAAAGCAAAATCCACAATAATGATAAATTGCAGTCATCAAAAATAAAAACTTTTCTTCTGCCAAGCACCCTAACTAAAAGGGTGAAAAGACAAGATACAAACTTCAAGATAATATTGACAAACCCCACATATAACAAAGGACATATCCAGAATATATAAAGAACACTCAAAACTCAAGAGTAAACAACCCAACTAAGAAGATAGGCAAAAGATAAATAGACATTCCTCAAAGAACATATCTAGATGGGAAATAAACACATGAAAAGGTAATCAACATCATTAGCCACTAGGGAAATGCAAATTAAAGCCACAATGAAAGATTAGTACATTCACTACATACCTATGAGAATGGCTAGAATGAAAAATGGTGACAAAAACAAGTGCTGACAAGAATGTATAGAAAGTATGCAAATTGTACAGCCATCCTAGAGATAATTTGGTAGTTTCTTAGGAAACTAAACCTACAACAATCATATGACCCAGCAATGTCACTATTGGACATTTTATACCAGAGAAATGGAAACCTATGTTCACGTAAATTCTGTGTGCTAATGTTTGTACCAGCTTTATTCATAATAGCCAAAGACTAGAAACAACCCAAAAGCCCCTGAAGAGATGAACGAAGAAACAAACTGTGATATATCCATGCTATGGAATAATGTGGAGCAACTAAAAGGAATGAAGTAGTGATATCTATCTCTTAGATATATCTCAAGGGAATGATGCATAGTGAGAAAAAAAAAAGCTGATCCCAAAAGGTCACATACTGTATAATTCTATTTATATAATATCCTTGAAATAAAACTATAGAAATGGAGAACAGATTAGTGGTTGCCAAAGATTAGGTGATGGATATAACCACAAAGGTGCTAGCATGAGTCTTGCGGTAATGAAAGAGTTCTTTGTCTTGACCTCAACAGTGGTTACACAAACCTACACACTTGATAGAATGTCATAGGACCATACACATAAACACAGAGAGAAATGAATACATGTAAAGCTTGTAAAATCTGAATAAGCTCTTTGAATTATGCCAATATGCATCCTGCTTTTGATAATTATCCTAGACTTCTGAAGTTTCCACTGTGGAAAACAGTGAGGAATGTGTAGGATCACCCTATAGATCTTTTTGGAACTTCCTGAGAATCTATAATTATTCCAAAACAAAAAGTTAAAAATGCAAACCTCCAAATGCTGGTTAGACTAATAATACCAATACAACAATTGCCTATATTTATTGTTGTGGTTCTTAAGGTTGTTCTTTCATTTGGTTCCTTAGCTAATTTCATTAGTTCAGTGATTTGACGCCACTAGACCTGTTTTAGAGATGAGAAAACAAATTTGAAAATACTGTTGATTACACGTATGAAGTAGGCTGAGTGATTTCAACATAGGTTTTTCTAACATTGATTTTATTTCTAATTCAATAGCTTCTGATAGTGATTTAGAAAGTGAGCTATAATTTCAAAGGCTTAAAGCCAGCCTTCTTCATAATGTTTTCTCTGTGAATTCTGCCCAAAGTACCCCAACATGGTCCATTCATTTACTGAAAAATAAATTAGTACCCACACACACATGTGCATGCACACATTCATACACTTGTCTTCATTAGAAATTTTTTTCTCCACAAGACTTTTGCTTCCTTTCATTCAGGGCAGGGAGGGCAAGTGGAAGGCAGGAAACACCCTGGACCAGTCACTCTTCCTAAGTGATATACATAAGAAAAAGAGAAAGCTTTACAGCATGCTGGCAAGAAGTCAAATATCTACCTACATATCTATTGACCGATTAATCAATTGATATATATATACATATATATATATATATATATGTATGTGTGCATTCTTTCTCAGTAATAAAAGTGGTCTGAGCTTGGACGTGAAAGTTGTATCCACAACACTATTTTTCATATCACTCCAATGTCAATGCCCTTCTAAGTGCAGACTTCTAAGTGCTTTCTGTTCCAGATGTGTGATCCCTTGAGCAGTTGATCAAACCACTTGTTTTGAGACCTCATACAAGGAAATGAGAAAAAGAAATGTAAAGGCCCCAAAGGGTAACTACAAAAACAATGGAGCTTTGGGTAACCAAAAAGATAGAGAAAAGAAGAAAGGAAAAATATATTAGAAAGAGATGTTAATGCATTTAGAAGACAAAATTTTTCTGTCCAGCTTCCATTTGTGAAAGAGTTAGTTTACTGAGAAGGATAAAGTTTGTTCTTACCCTTCTGAAGGCCCTCTGGGAAAAAAAATTCTGTAATAGTTTAACACTTCAAATGCTCACAAACTTCTTTAGGAAAAGGCTTCTTTGGAAAACTGTCATGGTTACATTTTCCATAGTTAGTTAGCAAGTGCATGTTAATTGGCAGTTGTCTAGAAGATGAGGCAAAGGGAATATGGCTCAATAGGCTCCGGACTTACGGGCTTTGAGCTCTAAAATGAGACATATATATACTGTCTTCTTTTGATGGGGACCATAAAGAGGCCCATGGGTGTAGTCATTGGAAAGATAAAGCCTCTAGCTCACAGAACCCAGAATAATCTGTGTGACATTAAGAGTAAAACAAAAACAAAGTCAAGTAGTATTTCAGCTTGTCATAAAAGGTATTATTATCCCAGAGATTTGGACTCTCTCTTAACTTGATGAAGCATTTACGATACCAGTTAATTACACTGACTTTCAAAGTAACAAATGAAATGGTGATCAATTTAAGAGTGAATGGCAAAAAGCAACTGCCAAAATACCTCATGCAATTTTCAAGAAATTTAAGAAGTAAATTATGTTTTTAAAAATAACCAAATAATGTTTCATCTTGACTGACAAAAATACCAGATACTGAATATTAATGTAGGTAGCCCAACTCAAAAAACTCACCTATCTCAGTCAGCTTACTTATTAACAAATAAACCCCTAGAATATCAGTGGCTTAACAAATCAAAGTGTACTTTTCAATCATGCCACAGTTTGATGTAGGACAGGCTGTTCTCCCCCAGGACTAGGGTCGCTTTCGTCTGTGGTTCTGCCGTGTGGTGGATCCAAGGTTGCTCTGGAAGCTTACTCAGGAAAGGGAGAGTGGGAAAGGGGAACTGGGAGCTCAGTTCTCTCAGCAGGAGGTAAATCCCATTGTTCGCACTTTTTGTCCAGAGCCAGGAACATAGCCAATGTAATCACAAAGGAGGCTAGAAACTACAGAGAAAACCAAGGTACTGATAAGCACTTATAGTCCCCACCACACCATCCAGTCAGTTCTCTCTAATTGCTAATAGAAAATGACTAACCCTCCAAAAAAAAAGAAAGAAAAAGAAACATCATATATATATATATATATAATCAAAAAAGAATATATTTTTAAAGGTATACATACATATGTACACACAAAGAATGTATATTGTACATTCTTTTCAATTGACTTGGAAAAAAGTCACTCTTCTAATGTTAAAGAGTTCGATCATAATTATTTTTCATTAATTACCATAAAGTAAAGCTTCTGGGAAAATACAACTGTCTTTTCTCCAGTGGGAATATCATATAAAAACCAAGTGTTTGCTTAATAAAACACAATGTGAACATCTTCAATTTCCCCACTAGAAGTAGTGATTTTTTGACTCTGAAAATAACACTGTACCAAAAAAATCCATATCAGTTCTATCTTTCAAAGTTATAGATAAAAACTTGTAAATACAAATTTTGGTCACACTTGCCAATTTTCTAACCATTCAAATAATTGACTTTCAGGGTTTTAAATTAAAGATTGTGTTTTCTCCACTGGATTGATTATATTTTCATAGGCCAACGTCTACACCAGGCACCAAAAAGTGATTTGTTTTAGCAAAGATAAATAGTATTTTGTTGTGTTTCTTTGTTCTTATGAGGTTTTTCTGCATGAGAATGGGCTAAAGGATGTGAAGCATTATGTAGTTTTCGAACTTTGCCTTGAGTTTTCTTTGGTTCCTGGGATTGTAAACCTAGAGTTTCTGAATACAGAAATGAATGGCAGTGATCCTTTAAAACTGATGGCTTTGAATTGCTAATTATGTTACGAGTCATACCAGCACCCTTCTTACAATACTGTGGCTTTGCCACAAAAAGTCTGTTTTACAAGGGGAGGACCTTACCACTTCAGTGGAAAACCCATATAGGCATCTCTGCAGTCCCATGTCAGCATTGCTGCTGGGAGTTTCTGCCTACTGAGCCAGAATGCTTTCTGCTGCTACTGGGGGCTTGTTGTAGGTTGATGTTGACTGTACTACAATAGCATACACAAGGAGAAAACAAATGAAATATTTAATAATGTATACCAGTGTTGTATTCATTGTGATAATCAAGCAGATGTTTCATTTCTGAAATTAGTGAGGTATCCCCCCAAAAAAAACAACTCTAGAAAAGGAAGTTTTATATTGAGATAAGATATTCAGCTATCAACTTAAAAAGACAAGAAGACTTTTAATAGCAGATCAGACACAATAAATATAAATATTATCAAAATAAATATGTGTGAGAAAATCTATCAAAACAGAGGAGAAAGATAAAAAGTTAAAATTATAAAAGGAGGAAATGAGAGAAGATGGTGGTGAGGTAGGAGAAACTTTTCCCTACTTTTCCCTACACACAGGAGAAAAACCTAGCCAATCTACAGAGGAACAGAGCAAACAACCAACAGTATGCCAGCATATATGAAAACAGGACACCAAAAATTGTAGCGGACATTGAAAAACCAGACATCTTCTTTGCTTGGTTGGTTGAATTATATTGTTTGACAGGTTTACCCTGTTCTCTCTTTCATAGTGTATTGTTAATTTACTGTCCTTCACTACACTTCTGTTCCATTAGCACACTACTCAAGGTCCTATATTCCCTATTCTTGTAATCCAGATCACATAGATTCTGTCATGATTGTTGCTCCATTATTATTGTAAATAATAGCTGTTCCATACAATTGTAAATACTACACAACACACCTCCCAGATCTTAGCCCCCACCATGGTTTCCTGAACTCTATTACCATAGTGGTTAACTCTGTTCTCTCACACACTACACCTATTTACTATCCTTTACTCTTACCTTACCTCAGAATCTGACCTCCCACAACCTCACTGCTTTCTAGATCCAAATCATAATTCTTCCCTCCCCAACAAAAGTCTTACCTTCTTTCCATCCTTTTGAAAAAGTAGCTAGTTGGTTGCACTATTACAGTTAACACTATACATAGCCAAAGGATCTCCTATCTCTTCTTCAATGGCTGCTACAGTAAATATCATAGAATACAGTCTTGCTGTCTTAAACCATTTTGCATTCCCCCTCCAACTGATCACAAAAAAGAGTAGGTGGAAGCTGTGAACACCAGGATGCCAGCTGGAAGAGGAAACCCAACAACAAAGGAACCACCAACAGATAACAACAGAAGAAGGTGAAGGAGGGAGGGGGAGCCACACTAACCTCAATCCAGGACCTATCTGGAAATAAAACTAAATAGTGTAGAAATTGTCCAGAACAAACAACTGAATGAGAGCAAGAGAGAATCCTCCAAATCTTGTACACACGGAAAAACCAACTTCAACACAACCTGCTCACACCAGCAAAACAAAACACAAGAGGTGGTGGACAGAGTGACCCTCAGTCAACCAGCAGATGGGAAGTACCCACCAAAAAAAGACCCAACAACAATCAAAACCCAAATACAAACACAGAGCCAACTTAAATGATAGCCCAAGACCAGTGAGCTCAGGAGATCAAGGAGACAGCACCACTGAATCCTACAGGTATTCTACCACAGAAGTTCACACCATGAACCAAAGGAGCCAGAACAGATCAATTTAAGAAGCGGAGGCTAACAAGAAGATTCTCACAAACAATATGAAGACAAAGGAACAATCCTCAAATGAAAAGAAAGGAGGAAGCCTCAGAAAGAATGCTAAATGAAATAGAGGCAACTCAACTATCAGATATTGAGTTCAAAGCAGTGGTTATCAGGAGGATCAATGGGCTCACAGTGAATTACCACAAACTATGGGGAAACTACAATGAACTCACTGCAAACTATATCAACATGAAAAAGGAAATAGAAACTATCAACAAGGGCTAAAAGGAAATGAAGAATACAATATCTTGACTGAAGAACACAGTAGAAGGAATCAAATGCAGGGCCAATGAAGCAGAAGATCAGATCAGTGAGCTTGGGGACAAAGTAGAAAAAAACACCCAGAAAGAGCAAGAAAATGAAAAGGGGATCAGAAAGAATGAAGAGGGTTTAAGAGAAATGCAAGACAATATGAAACGTAATAATATTCATATAATAGGGATACCAGAAGGAGAAGAAGAAGAGCGAGGGATAGAAAAACATTTTGAAAAAGTAATGATGGAAAACTTCCCCAATTTGATGAGAGAAAAAGTCACACAAATCCAGGAAACACAAAGAGTCCCAATCAAGAGGAACCCAAAGAGGCCCACCTCAAGACACATAATAATGCAAATGGCAAAATTCCACAACAAAGAGAGAATCTTAAAGGCAGCAAGGGAGAAACAGGAAGTAACATACAAAGGAGGCCCAATAAGGCTAGCTGCTGACTTCTCAATAGAAACGCTCCAAGCCAGGAGAGAATGGCAAGAAATATTCCAAGTAATGAGAACCAGAGGCCTGCAACCAAGGCTACTTTACCCAGCAAGGCTCTCAGTCAGGATAGAAGGCCAAAGGAGAAGGTTCCCAGACAAAAGAAGTCTTAAAGACTACACCTCCTCCAAACCAGCTCAGCAAGAGATGCTAAAGGGACTGCTTTAAGGAAAGGAAGGAAAAGAGAGAGAGAGAGAAAGGGGAACACAGGTACAAAGAGAGCAATGACTAACTACTTATCCATAATAACCTTAAACATAAATGAATTAAATGTTCCAATCAAAAGATATAGAATAGCTGAATGGATAAGAAAGCATGAGCCACACATATGTTGCCTACAAGAGACCCACCTCAGGAAAAAAGACCTACACAGACTTAAAGTGAAGGACTGGAAACAAAATATCCAGCAAACAGACACAAAAAAAAGCTGGGGTAGCAATACTCATATCAGACAAAATAGACTTCCAAAAAATGGCCATAAAGAGATACCCAGAAGGTCACTTCATAATCCACAAGGGAAGAATCCACCAAGAAGCCATAAACATTGCAAATATATATGCACCCAACATAGGAGCAACCAAATACATAAAGAAAATCTTAGAGGGCTTCACAAAATATATTGACAGCAACACAATTATACTAGGGGATTTTAATTCCCCACTGTCAAAAACGGACAGATCTTCCAAACAAAATATCAACAAAGATATTGTGGCATTGAACAATGCCCTAGATGAAATGGACTTAACTAATATATATATATAGAGAGAGCCCTTAATCCCAAAGAAGCTACATGCACATTCTTTTCAAATGCACATGGAACATTTTCAAAGATAGACCACATGATAGGACACAAAACAAGCCTCAACAAATTCAAGAAAATTGAAATTATACCAAGCATTTTCTCTGACCACAAGAGACTGAAACTAGAAACTAACCTCAAGGAAAAAAAAAAAACAAAACACTCAAAATTGTGGAGACTGAATAGCATACTATTAAATAATGAATGGGTCAAGAATGAAATTAGGGAAGAAATCAGAAAGTTCCTGGAAACAAGTGAAAATGAAATCTCAACAACCTAAAAGTTGTGAGACACAGAGAAGGAAGTCCTGAAAGGGAAGTTCATAGTGATACAGGCCTACCAAAGAGACAGAAACATTTCAAGCAAACAACCTAACCCTATGCCTACAAGAACTTCAGGAAGAACAACAAAGACAGCCCACAGCAAGTAGAAGGAAGGAAATAACCAAGATCAGAGCAGAATTAAATGACATAGAGACTAAAAGTACAATTCTAAGGATCAATGAATCCAGGAGCTGGTTCTTTGAAAAGATAAACAAAATTGACAAGGTGTTAAGCAGGCTCATCAAGAAAAAAAGAGAGAGGACCCCAATAAACACAATCAGAAATGAAAGAGGAGAGATTACAACTGATACCACAGAAATACAAAGGATTGTAAGAAATACAAAGGATTGTACTACCAAGAACTACATGCCAAGAAATTTGAAAACCTAGGTGAAATCTACAAATTTCTTGAAAAATATAATCTTCCAAAACTCCATAAAGAAACAGGAAGCCTGAAAAGAACAATAACAGCAGATGAAATTGAAGCAGTAATCAAAAAACTACTGACACATGAAATCCCTGGACCAGATGGTTTCACAGGAGAATTCCACAAAGCATGTATGGAATAGCTAACCCCTATCCTTCACAGACTATTCCAAAAAAATTGAAAATGATGGAAGACTCCCAAACTCTTTTTATGAGGCCAGCATCATCCTAATCCCAAAACCAGATAAATTCTCAACAAAAAAAGGAAACTTCAGGCCAATATCACTGATGAACATAAACACTAAATTCCTCAACAAAATATTGGCCAAACTACATCCAACAATACATTAAAAAGATCATTCACCATGACCAAGTGGGATTCATCCCAGGGATGCAAGGATGGTACAATATTTGCAAATCAATAAATGCAATACATCACATAAACAAAAGCAAAGACAAAAATCACATGATCATATCAATAGATGCAGAAAAAGCATTTAATAAGGTACAGCACCCTTTTATGGTAAAAAACACTCAGCAAAGTTGGAATAGAGGGAGCATTCCCCAACATAATAAAGGCCATATATGAGAGACCTACAGCCAACATCCTACTCAATGGGCAAAAACTAAAATCTTTCCTACTAAGATCAGGAACAAGACAAGGTTGTCTACTTTCACCACTTCTATACAACATAGTATTGGAAATTTTGGCCACAGTGATCAGACAAGAATAGAAATAAAAGGTATCCAAATTGGAAAGGAGGAAACAAAACTGTCATTGTTTGCAGATGGCATAACAATATACATAGAAAATCCTATAGACTCAGCCAAAAAACTGCTCAACCTAATAAATAAATTTGGCAAAACAGCAGGATACAAAGCCAACATCCAGAAATCAAAGGCATTTTTGTATACCAACAATGAAACAGCAGAAGCAGAAATCAAGAAAAAATTCCCATTTGATATAGCAACAACAAAAATAAAATACCTAGGGATAAACCTAACCAAGGAGGTAAAAGACCTGCACTCAGAAAACTATACAACACTGAAGAAAGAAATCAATGAAAACTCAAACAAATATAAACATATACTATGTTCATGGATCAGAAGAATTAACATCATCAAAATGTCCATACTACCCAAAGCAATTTACGCATTCAATGCAATACCTATTAAAGTACCAATGGCATATTTCATAGACACAGAACAAATACTTCAAAAATTTATATGAAACCATAAATGACCCCGAATAGCTGTGGCAATTTTGAGAAAGAAGAGCAAAGTAGGAAGGATCACAATACCTGATACCAAACTGTATTATAAGGCCACTGTAATCAAAACAGCCTGGTACTGGCATAAAAACAGGCACATAGACCAATGGAATAGAACAGAGAACCCAGAAATAAGCCCAAGTCTCTATGGCTAATTAATATTTGACAAAGGGGGCAGCAGCATAAAATGGAATAAAAATAGCCTCTTCAACAAATGGTATTATTAGACCTGAACAGCTAAATGCAGAAAAAGTGAAACTTGATCACCAACTTACACCATACACAAAAATAAATTCAAGGTGGATATATGATTTAAATATAAGCCGTGACCCCATTGAAGTCCTAGAGGAGAATATTGGCAGGAAAATCTCAGATATTTCACACAGCAACATTTTCACTGATATGTCCCCTAGAGCAAGGGACATAAAGGAAAGAATAAACAAATGGGATCTCATCAAAATAAAACGCTTCTGTATGGCTAAAAAAAACAGTATTAAAATATAAAGAAAACCAACCATATGGGAAAACATATTTGCCAATGATACCTCAGACAAGGGTTTAATCTCCAAAATATATAAAGAATTCGCATCACTCCACTCTAAGAAGACAAGCAATCCAATTAAAAAATGGGCAAAGGACTTAAACAGACACTTCTCCAAGGAGGACATACAGAGGATCCAGAGACACATGAAAAGATGCTCAGTATCTCTAGCTATCAGAGAGATTCAAATTAAAACCACAATGAGATACCACTTTGCACCAGTCAAAATGGCCATCATAAAGAAAGCAACAAACAACAAGTGTTGGAGAGGTTGTGGAGAAAAGGAAACCCTAGTGCACTGCTGGTGGGATTGCAGACTGGTAAAACCACTAAGGAAAACACTATGCAATCTTCTCAGAAAACTGAAAATGGATCTGCCTTTTGACCCAGCAATTCCACTGCTAGGATTATATCCTAAGAACCCTGAAACACCAATCCAAAAGAACCTATGCACCCCAATGTTCATAGTAGCACAATTCACAATAGCCAAGTGCTGAAAGCAACTTAGGTGCCTATCAGTAAATGAATGGATCATAAAACTATGGTACATTTACACGATGGAATTCTATGCAACAAAAAGAAAGAAGGAGCTCCTGCCCTTTGTTACAGCATGAATTGAACTGGAAAGCATTATGCTAAGTGAAATAAGCCAGGTGGTGAAAGATACCATATGATTTCACCTTTAACTGGAACCTAATCAACAAAACAAACAAACATGCAAAATATAACCAAAGACACTGAAATAGAGAACAGGCTGACAGTGACCAGAGGGGAGAGGGGAGGGAATTTCAGGGGGAAAAGGGAAGGGTTTTCAGGAGCAAGTATAAAGGACACATGGACAAAAACAAAAAGGGGTGGAAACAGGACAGGGGTGGGGAGGGCTAGTGAGGGGGTAGGCTGGGATGGGGGTAAAAGACAGAAAACTGTACTTGAACAACAATTAAAATGAAATAATTTTTAAAAATTACAAAAGGCAATAACAAATATGGAGGACATATTTTGGAAATTCATCTTAAGTATGGATAAAAAGAATAGGTAAAAGGAAGATCCTAGAAGATGAAATGGCAACAATCAAATTTCTGTTAAAAAACACAATTTTATGTTTTTGATAAAAATACAGACAATTATTCAAAAATATTGGGTTGACCAAAAAGTCCATTATGTTTTTTCTGTACAATGCCTCTAGTAGTCCTTAGTTGTCTTTAACTTCATTCAAACCATTTTTTTTATTTTACTGTGACAGCAGTCATATAGCATGCATTTAAAAAAAAACATCAAAATTGGTGAATTTTTGTGCAGCCATTTTAATATTGAAGATGGAATAAAATGTGCAATATTATGCTTTATTATTTCAAGAAAAGTAAAAATGCAAGTGAAACCAAAAAAAAAAAAAGATGTATACAATGTGTGTACCATGACTGATCAAACATGTCAAAAGTGGTTTGCAAAATTTCTGTGATGTTTTGCAAAAGTATTTTGACTGTTGGGGCTGTTTTATGCATTTGAAGATGTTTAGCAGCACCCCTGGTTTCTACCCAGTAGAAGCCAATAGCAAGAGATAGTTGTCATACTCAAAATAGCCAAATCAGTAAAGTTATTGGTGAAAATGAAAAATGTGCCTTTTATGGAAAAAACATAACAGACTTTTTGGCCAACCCAATATATATTGTATTCCAAAGATACTTAATGAAAATAAAACTAAACCTAGGAACATCTTCATATAATGTTCAAATTTCAAAAATTAAAACAATGTTTCCATAAATATCCAGAGAGAAAAAAATAAGAATACTTCCCAGGGGAAAAAAGGACCTTCACTGTATAATTCTCTAAAGCAGTGAATAGACTTATAGCTAAAGAACTCTAAAGACAAATCTTTGTATCCCAAGAATTTTTTATAACCAAGGGTCATTCATGCCTTAACTCAAGAGTAAAACATTTTAACATATGCAAGGATATTAATAATGTATAACACAGCCACTCTTCCTACATAAAAAACTTAAGACAAGATAAGAACTCCATAAATGATGAGAAAATCACTGTTGGAAAGGAAGGATTGGTAGTAATTATTGAAATGGTTAATCAGATGGAAATACTAGATATAAAAAGGTGAATGTAAATGACTATTCTTAGATGTTCAATTATATCATTGCCCTGACTGGTGTAGCTCAGTGGGTTGGGCATCATCCTCAGACTGAAAGGTCGCTGGTTGGGTTCAATTCCTGGTCAGGGCACATACCTGGGTTGCTGCCCAGCTTCCCAGTTGGGGGTGTACAACAGGCAGCTGATTAATGTTTCTCTTGCACATCAATGTTTCTTTCTCTCTTTCTCCCTCTCTTCCCCGTCTCTGAAAATAAATAAATAAACAAACAAACAAACAAATAAATAATTTTTCCATTATGTTATTGATAAAAGAGGTGCAGAGAATAAGAGACAAGGCTTACAACTCCAGATTAAATTCATAGACACAGAGAAAGGGAGAAGAGGATAAACAATGGGTCCTACTCTTCATGTCCAGTGAAAGGAAGTCAGAAGGTTTTTCTGTTTTGGAAAACAACACTAATTAGTGTTGTTAACTAAACAAACACTAATTTGAAAGACTATATGCACCCCTATGTTCACTGAAGCTTTATTTACAACAGACAAGATTTGGAAGCAGCCCAAGTGTCTATCAGTATATGAGTGGATAAAAAAGCCGTGCTACATTTGCACAATGGAATACTACTAGTCCGTAAAAAAAGGAAATCTTACCCTTTGGGACAGCATGGATGGACCTGGAGAGTATTATGCTAAGTGAAAGAAGCCACTCAGAGAAAGACAAGCATCATATGATTTCACTCATATGTAGAATTTAATCAACAAAATGAACTAACAAGCAAAATAGAAACAGACTCATAGATAGAGAGCAGGCTGACAGCTGTTGGGATGCGAAGGTTAAGGGGCTGGGGGGAATGGGAAAAAAGAAACTCATGGACATGGACAACAGTGCAATGATTGCTGAGGGGAGGGTCCAAATAGGGGCAGGTAGAAGAAGGAATGGGGGGATAAATGGTAATGAAAGGAGACTTGACTTGGGGTGATGAACACTCAGTATAGAATATACAGATGATGTGTTGTAGAATTATGCACTTGAACCTCTATAATTTTGCTAACCAATGTTATCCCAAGAAATTCAATATAAAGAAAAAATTAAAAATAAACAAGTAAATAAACACAACCTTCCATTTTCTATTTATATACTAAAGTAGCAGCTGCTAGTATATGCTTAGGCATTCATTGGGTAACACACTGACCTTGATCTTTCAGAAAAATCTTTAAAACTGACCCCCAAAAATCCTGTGTGCAAGTCTAAAAAACATATTTTAAAAATCCTGGTTGGCGTCAGTTTACTGTTTTGGTTTTAATAATATTTATAACTCTCAGATTTTAAATTAATGGTTAAGGCTCCATCCCTTACCATGTAACAGGTGTGCCAAGACAAAGAAATATGGCCCAAATGAAAGAACAGATAAAAACTCCAGGAAAAGAACTAAGCAATGAGAAAATAGTCAACCTATCAGATGCAGAGTTTAAAACACTGGTAATAAGGATGCTCACAGAAATGATTGAGTTCAGTCACAGAATGAAGGAAAAAATGAAGGCTATACAAAGTAAAACAAAAAAAAATATATAGGGAACCAACAGTGAGGGGAAGGAAACAGGACTCAAATCAACAATTTGGAACAAAAGGAAGAAATAAACATCTAGCCAGAACAGAATGAAGAAATAAGAATTCAAAAAAATGAGGAGAGGCTGAGGAACCTTTGGGACAACTTTAAATGTTCCAACATCCAATCATAGGGGTGCCAGAAGGAGAAGAGGAAGAGCAAGAATTTGAAAACTTATTTGAAAAAATAATGAAGGGAAACTTCCACAATCTGTCAAAGGAACTAGACATGCAAGTCCAGGACGCTCAGAGAGCCCCAAAGAAATTGGATCCAAGAAGAAACACACCAAGACACATCATAATTACATCACTCAAGATTAAAGATAAGGAGAGAATCTTAAAAGCACCAAGAAGAAAGGAAAGAGTTACATACAAAGGAGTTCCCATAAGACGATCAGCTGATGTCTCAAAAAAAACTTATAGACAAGAAGAGGCTGGAAAGAAGTATTCTAAGTAAGAAAAGGCAGAAACCTACATCCAAGATTACTGTATCCATCAAAGCTGGAAGGGTAGATAAAGTGCTTCCTAGATAAGGTCAAGTGCAAGGAGTTCATCATTACCAAGTCTTTATTATATGAAATGTTAAAAGGATTTACCTAAGAAAAAGAAAGTGATAAAAAAACTATGAACAGTAAAATGACAACAAACTCACAACTATCAACAAATGAACCTAAAAAAACAAAAACAAACACAAACTAAGCAAACAACTAGAAAAGGAAAAGAATCACAGAAATGGAGATCACATGGAAGGTTATCAGCAGGGAGGGGGAGAGGGCAGAATGGGGGGAAGGTATAGGGATAAGAAGCATAATAAGCAGGGGGTGATTAAGAATAGTATAGGAAATGGAGAAGACAAAGAATTTATATGTACCACCCGTGGACATGAACCAGGGTGGGAGGGAGGATGCTGGAGGGTGGGAAGGTGCAGGGTTGAAGGGGGATAAAGGGGAGAAAAATTGGGACAACTGTAATAACATAATCAATAAAATATACTTTTAAAAAAGTTAACCATAGCCCTGGCTGGTGTAGCTCAGTGGATTGATTGCCGGTCTGTCAACCAAAGGGTCACTGGTTCGACTCCCAATTAGGGCATATGCCTAGGTTGAGGGTCAGGTCCCTAGTAGGGCCATGAGAGAGGCAACCACACATTGATTGATATTTCTCTCCCTTTCCCTCTCCCTCCCTTCCCCTTTCTCAAAAAATAAACAAATAAAAAATAGAATTAAAAAGGTGTTAAAAATAGAATTATTATAAAAATTAATTAACTAATTAATTAATGGTTAGGAAAAATATATATCTAAGTCTCATCTCCACCATTCAAAAGGTCTCATAAAATCAAGTTGCTTTTCCTGCCAAAATCAAACCTACCTTTACAGAACCCTAAAACAACTTCAGATATCCTAGAAAATTTATATTAGGCTTCTGCCTTCTTGCAAGGTAAAGACTTAAGTGACCTCTACTGGGAACATTAGATAGCAAATTTAGAGGTTCTGTGTGAACCATTCATTTCCATTCTTTGGGTAAAACCAATGCAGATTAGGCTTGTGTCATTTTGGAGCTTATTTTCAAAATTTCTGTAGGATGTCTTTATAGCTACTGCATTTTAAATGACTGAGGGGAAAAAGGAATTTTAAAATAAAGAAAATATGTTGAAAGATAATAGTTTAAATGATGCAGAGACTATTGGATTATATTCAAATATTCAAGAATGAGACCCAAATTGCAGACTACATTATTAATTTAATTTAACATCAATAATATAATCAAGTATGTTTTTTCATAAGAATATATATTTTGCTTATACAATTTTGAATTCTCTACATTGAACATTGTAAGGATTCATTTTCAAGTAATAGACCATCCAAAGACTTTTATTCAAAGTAATACTGAAAATGAACAAAAATATCAGAACAAAAATATCATAGTCTTTACACATCTTTCTAACTGCCTGTTCAAATTGCACATGACAAGAAGATTAAAGGAAACAGCAGGAAGGCAAAAGCCTGGCAGCTCAAGAACCTAAACCCAAGAGTCATGGACGATACTGGAAAGACAACTCAGTGCCAAGAGATGTTCATCATTGTGTCTCCAAGTTCTCATGTCCAATTCCCAGAAGAGAAAACTAGCCCAGTATATGCCTGGTATCTACCCCTTGTTCAGTCAGCCCTGGCCATTCTGTAAGCTGTGAAAGAGTCTTTTTTTTTTTTTAATTGATTGATTTGAGAGAGCAAGAGAGTGAGAGAGAGAGATTTGCTCTATTTATTCATGTATTTATTGGTTGATTCTTGTATGTGTCCTGGCTGGTAATCAAACCCTCAAACTTGGCATGTCGGGATGACACTCTAACTAACTGAGCTACCTGGACAGGGCTGTAAGACAGTGTTAAAGGGGTTGTCCAGAAGTGTTTTGAGCAACTGCAGCTTTGAAGCAGCATATGGGCATTCCAAAGCAGCCACAGTGCTCAAAGGAAGCAGCTCTGATTTAGGTATTTGAGTTCTGGCGTTTTCATACCTATCACAAGCTTTATACAGGCATTCTTCATTTTGTTGTGTTTTGCTTCATTGCACTTCACAGTGTTTTTTTTTTTTTTTTTTACAAACTGAAGGTTTGTGTCTACTCTGTGTCAGACAAGTTCATTGGCACCATTTTTACAACAGGATCAGGTGATGGTTCCTTTAGCAATGAAGTATTTTTTAATTAAGATATGTACAATTTTTTAGACATAATACTATTGCACACTAAATAGACTCCAGTATAGTGTAAACTTAACTTTTATAGGCAGTAGGAATCCAAAAATTTCATGTGACTCATTTTATTGCTGTGGTCTAGAACTGAACCCATAATATCTCTGAGTTATGCCTATAAATGCATCTCAGAGATAAATCCATACATCTCCACGTTTTAGTCCCCATTTAGCAAAGCTCTGTGGATAGGCTTCACAACAATTAAAGTCTAGAGTCACCAGACAAACCCCACACCCCAGGGACATGGGCGGACTGTGAAGTTTTTGTGTGACTCTCTGATCTCTTGAGGCAGGCCAATGACCATCCAATAAGCCAGACACACTGGGACACGAATATTGTTATCTATAAGTCATCAGTAAAAGTTGCCCAAGGTTAGGCAAAAATAGTTGGGCAAAATAAGACCAAATGGAAAGAGTGAAACATTACCGGAAAGAAATTATCAAAGTATTTATTACCAACTTCACACATCTCCCAATTCTGGAGTAAGTCTGCTCTCTCCAAGTCTTCAAGTTGAATTTAGCCTCATTTATTTAAGACTTTCATCTGTGACCTTTTACCTAAAAGTCACATGTGCAAAAGGATATATTTTTGAAGTTTTCAGTTGAAGAGAGAGCTTTATTACCATCAGCACCTTCCAAAAAAAGACATATACTTAATTATACAGACACTTTTGTTGCTGCCGTGAAAAATGAGCATATGGTCAGCAAATAAAAGCCAGGTCCTACTGCTTCATTTTTTTGAATAGCTGTAAACTGACTATTTTTAAGATCTTAATAGTGTCATTAAGGTCTGTACGCTTTCCCTTTCTTGGAGCTGCAATTTTAGTAAAGAAAACCAGGGATCTCCCATCATTTGTTGGCTCCTGGAGGAGTCCAGGTTTGGGGGGCTATTCATTATTACATGTGCATCCCTTTTTTTTTTTAACATTTTTTAAATTGTTGTTCAAGTAGAGTTTTCTGACTTTCCCCCCACTACTCCCTACCACCCCAGCCCTCCCCACCTCCTTCCCCTGTTTTCACAACCCCTTGTTATTGTCCATGTGTCCTTTATAATTGTTCCTGAAACCCTTCACCCTTTTCCCCCATAATACCCTCTCCTCTACCCTCTGGTCACTGTCAGCCTGTTCTCAATTTCAATGTCTTTGGTTCTATTTTGCTTGCTTGTTTATTTTGTTGATTAGGTTCCAGTTAAAGGTAAGATCATATGGTATTTATCTTTCACCATCTGGCTTATTTCACTTAGCATAATGCTCTCCAGTTCCATGTGCATGCTTTACAACTTGAGATAGGCAAGGTGAAGATGTGCAGAGTGTGAGGGATAGGAAGCAAAGGAAGGTCTCCTGGGCACCATGCCCATTAGCCTGGGCCAGACTGGAAGATAACAGAAGTCTTCCACTCTCTCTCTCTCTCTCCACCCATCCCTCACCTTACCCCCTTCTCCAACATCTCCATGCATGAGGTGCCCCTAGGCACCTCATTCTGTCATCCTGGTCTGGTTTCTTCCATCAGAAAAAAATTAAGTTCAAATTTATTTGCACTTAGATGTCAAATAATTAATATATTGCTCCTCGAAAAATTTACTGGGAATGCTAACATTATATCCAAATGAATGAACTCTAAGTAGTATAATTTGAGATATATAAAATTTCAGTAGGTAAGGGGCCTGTTGTTTGGGCCTGTTTCTGGCCCCTTCTCAGAAGTTGCACTCAAGCCTTGTCCAAATCCCAGCACCACCTGGCACTGGTGTTTTTTGTTGATCACTGAGAAGCTGCAGCATTTCTGGTGTCCTCCATTCACTTCAAAGCCTCCTGTTTTTTCTATGCAGTCTTGGCCAAAGGCCAGGTTTAATTCTACCTGACTCACCCATCAGAAATTGGCTGGTTATTAGATACAGGAAATCACAAAAGTAATCAGGGCAGCAAAGGGCTCATCACATTTTAAAATTCTATCCCACTGAGTCAAGTTTCAGAGCTCACAGTCCTTCAGCTCATGCCCAGATGCAATAACCCTTCTGAGGAGCCCAAAAGCCAGATGGGCTCATCCTTCCTAATACATTTTAGAAGCAAGACTGAAGAGAGTAAAAGAGTGGCAAATGGTGACATCTGGTGGAAATTTAAGCACTACAGGCTTTCAAACTGGTAAAAATCAAGGCTCAGTTGTAACTGAAATCTGATTACTTGAAATCATCCTCTTTTCCAACTGAAAGAGTTCAGTAATGTGTGTCCTTTTGGTGCACCCAGATACAGACTGTGCCCAGGCTGTATGAAGACATAAAAAGCAATGTCTTGGGAATGACAAGTACTGCTTTTATGATTCAGGTTCAAGTTAGGTTTAATTCTCTGAGTTTGGTTCTATCATTTATAAAATTAAGACAATAATGCCTGCCATATAATTTTATTAGTTTTTTTAAATCAAATACTTTGATTTAAAAAAAAAAGCCAATCTGCATGCATGGATCCAGGCTTCCCATGCATCCTGCACTGCTGTCCTAGGGACCCCCTAGAACCCAAGTGCTTGGTTTGTAGCCAGCTTATCCCACAGCAGTTTTAACCTACTTATTTTTATCTAGAAGTGGGGCTTCACACCTGTTGGGCATATGGTAAAAGCCCATACAACATTGATTGGCCAGTTGATTATAGATAGGAATGCATTATTTCCATGCTTTATTCCAATCGTGTGGGTAAAACCTTAAAGATACTAAGTTTTCTCTTGACCTCTTTAAGCTAAAGTCATTGTTAAAGTCTTTCTTTAGCCAAATGTCTCATGTGCCTTAAAGAAAATTAATGACAGTTATTAATCCTGAAAGACTCCAAAATGTGTAATTAAGGCAGTATCAAACCCCAGTCTCCTCAAGAAAAATACCCCTTTTAAAATGCCAAGCAAAGCAATTTAATTCAGACAACTCCAACTCAAAGAAATCAGTAACTGCTCACAAATTCTCCTGGCAGCCAGGCCAGAGAGGGAAAAAGCTTTAGAATAATAAGGCCCCTCACAGCCTAAGTGAGGCTCACACAAAGCTGGGCTTATTAGAAACCACTGGAAAAGCTACAAAGCCCATGCAGCCTTCCTGAGAGCCCTGTGATAAACTGTCCACTTGGGATGGAACAATGTCTTCCCTTGTTTTTGCCATCTTGTGTGTTTATTTTTGTGCTCCAGCAGTGTGAAATGGGAGGATCCGGCCTGGCTAGTGGAAATAAATGGAGTGCAGGCTCTTCAGCAAAGATCTGCCTATGTTCCTTTTTGCATCAGGCTTTCTCTCTACACCCATTTCATCAAATCCCATGACCATGAGGCTCACACATGGAATTGTAGTAGCTTCTATCCCACAGTTTCTTGTCTAGTGGAATTTAAGAAGAGATGAGATACAATTATTAAAATCATATATTTTTATACTTTTTATTATGGAAAATGTCAAACATACATAAAAGTAGAGAAAAAATAGCATAATAAAACCCTAGGTTCCTATTACCCAGATTAATAATTATCAGCTCTAACTCATGTCCTTTTTAAGTTCATTGATATAACAAATATTGAGTACATGTGTCCCAGTAGTGCTTCAGGTTTTTGATACACAGGTCTGAATAAAGCAAAGTGCTGATACAGGACTTAGAATCTAATGGGAAATCAAACACCACGACAGAGTACAGGAAGTGCTATGAATGCTATGATAAGAGAAAGCAGACAGGCAGCTAACCCAATTTGGGAAAGCCTTGCAAAGGAAATGGCATCTAAGCTGAGACTTGAGGGCTCTGTAGGAGATTGTCCTAGGAGAGAAGAGCCAATTGGGGAAGGGGTGTGATTTGGGCAAAGGGTACAAGGGATATGACTGGACCTTTGAGTATAAAGGAATAGTGAGAAATGTGAGTAAGCAAACAGAGTGCAGATCAACAAATGGAAAAAAAAATGGTCTTTATGCCAAACTAAGTCCTGTAGAAAAGTAAAGAGTCAATTCACATTAGAGGGAGGAAAGTAACATGCTCACATTTGCCTTTTAGAAAGATCACTCTATCTATGGGGTGGGGAACAAGTTAGAGTGGACGTAAGTGCTGTGTAGGCTCAAGGCAGGAACTGTTTAAGGAGGCTGCTGTAATTTAATTAAGAGAGCTGAAGAAGTCGCCATGGGGATGTTGATAAGTGCATGCCTGGGGAGGTAGGCTGGCTCTAGAGCTCTCCCTGGGGGTTCTGCTCTGCTTCTCTGCTTTAAGTCAGGGCTGAGGATTGGTGTATACAGGTGTGTATGTCCCAAAAGAAGGCAATGGAGAGTCATTGTGTCAGAGAATGGGCACCATACTGAATCCAGAAGTCAGCTCTGTTAGAAACCCTGGAGACCATCTTCACTACATTCATTTGTAGAGGAAAAACAAAAAACAAACAAAAAAAACCCCCTGCAGCCCAGGAGAGCCCAGACTTATCCAGAATCACAAGGGAAACTGGTAGGGTCTCTGTCTCCTGACTCTGTCTCTCCCTTTTCCATCTATGGCTTTTCTACTGTTTTATGCTTCTGCCAACCTCTTCCTTCACTTTACTAAGCACCTTCAGAGAACAGCAGAGCCCAGGGAAAATGTTAGGATTCAAATAATATCTGTGTTGGAAACTTACACATGGATACAATTTAAGAAAAAGAAGACTTGATTATTCCAAATAGTTCCATCCCCTGCATATCTCACACTTTTCATGCTTGCTTTTGCTTCCACCAGCTCTTAGAATTTTGATGAGTTTTTCATTTTTCATAGTTACTGAAATTAATCTTTGAAGATCCTTAGGATGAAATATTATAATATGAACCCTTACTGACCTATTATATATATATATATCCTTAAGAGAAATCATATATGAGGTGAAAAATAGGTGTATGATTTATAATTACATTAGACCATGACTGGCAATCATTTTGGAAAACTTTGCTGCCCTAACGTTACAAGATTTCTTGAAAACACAATTAAATAGAAATTTGGCAATTATATAGACTTTCAATTACATTGCATTTCATTTCAGAATACAGTAGCAATATTCTGGAACTCATGGATTTAATTCACCAAAGGTGTCTGACATTATGGAGCATATTCTCTGAAAGGCTTCACTTTGGTGTGAGTTCTTTACTATCTAAAAAGTCAAGGACTTCTATGATCAGTAATGCTCTGGTGATGCCTAAAATACTATTCCTTTGTTTTAGGTAAATCAGGCTATTACAGAAAGTATAATATCCTTTTAAGACCTCAGAGCACTAATCCATTTACTAAGGAAAGTAGGGAATTCACAGCCATGCAATCACCTGACCTAGTTAGTACCTATAGGGTTGAAGTCAGTAATTCAGTCTTCACTGGAGGTTTGACAGCACAATTAGTTGTGGAATTCTTATTATTTTCTGTGTACGAGAAGAATGAGAAATTAGAATTTTGGTATAAAAGAATTAATGTGGTTAAAGGACAGCCAAATGTGGTACTTAATAACAACTAGAAACTAGTGTAGACGTTAGAGAAATGAGTCAACAGAATCACTATTGCTGGTTATCATATTTCTGCACTAGTAAATAATGATCGTGTCTCCTAGATGTGAGGTAACAAAGCATCACAGTCAGGAGTCCTAGTTTGGGAGTCATTTACTAACAGAAATCATCTAACTTCACTGGTCTGCAATTTCCTTATTAAAAGCTGGGGAGAGGCTGGGAGTAATGATTAGTGAAATAACATATATGAGAATATTTTGTCAATGTCTGTAATGGGAGTAAAAAAAGTAGATTGTTTTTATGATAAAGATAAATATGTAAAATGTAGGGATTTTGTAAGCATACTACATGCTATTTCTAGGAATGACTTGTTTGGTAAGTATATACAAACTCTTTTAATTGAAAGACTCCATGATAAAAATATATATAGTAGTTTGGGCACATACAATTTTTATGAAACTGGAGGTACCAGAAAAGTGTCACTGAAGCTTCAAAAATAAGTTTTGATTTTTTTAATTTTCTGATATTTTATGCAGTAACAAACCCCTTCATAATCTCTAGCGATATAGAATATGACAGGAAAAAAAAACAGATTTGAAGTTTCCTAAAAAATATAGAACTACCTCAAAATATAGAAGTTTCCTCAAAAAAAAAACAAAACCAGAACTACCATATGACCCAGCAATTCTACTTCTGGGTATTTATCCAAAGAAAAAAAACACTAGTTCAAAAAGATATATGCACCACTATATGTATTGCAGCATTATTTGCAATAGCCTAAGTGTCCACTGATAGATGAATGGATAAAGAAAATGTGATATATATAAATACCATATTTAGAATGGAATATTACTCAGCAATAAAAAAAATATGAAATCTTGCCATGGATGCTTTCACCACTCTTATTCAACGTAACACTGGAAGTCCTAGTGACAGCAACTGGACAAGAAAAAGAAATAAAAGGCATCCATATATGAAAGGAGAAAGTAAAACTGTCATTATTCACAGATTACATGATATGGTACATACAAAACCCTAAATACTCCACCAAAAAGCTACTACAGCTAATAAGTGTATTTGGAAAAGTAGTAGAATACAAAATTAATGTTCAGGAATTGGTGGCATTTCTATACACCAACAATAACCTATCAGAAAGAAAAACTAAGAAACTAATCCCATTTACTATTGCAAAAAAAAAAGAGAGATAAGGTACCTAAGAATATATTTAACCAAGGAGGTAAAAGAAAACAAACAAACCTATATTTAGAAAACTGTAAGACATTAAAGAAAGAAACTGAGGAAGATTTCTTAGTTTCTATTAAATTGAGAAATGCAATTTGTATTAAAATATGAATGGCATATTTACAGATCTAGAACAAATATTCAAAAAAATTATATGGAACCATAAAAGACCCTGAATAGCCTCAGCATTCTTGAGAAAGAAGAAAAAGTTGGAGGGATCACAATACCTGATAACAAATTATAGTACAAAGCCATTGTAAGCAAAGCAGTCTGCCACTAGCACAAGAACAGGCATATAGATCAATGGAACAGAATAGAGAGCCAACACACATATGAAAACATGCTCAAGTCACTAGCCATCAGAGATGCAAATTAAAACCACAATGATATATCGCCTCACACCTGCCAGAATGGCTGCCATCAACAAATCAACAAATAAGTGCTAGTGAGGATGTGGAGAAATGGGAACTCGCCCTGGCTGGTGTAGCTCAGTGGATTGAGCACGGGCTGCAAACCAGGCATCACAGGTTCGATTCCCAGTCAGGGCACATGCTTAGGTTGCAGGCCATGTCCCCCAGCAACCACACATTGATGTTTCTCTCTCTCTCCCTCTCCCTTCCCTCTCTAAAAATAAATAAATAAAATCTTAAAAAAAAAGATCTTAAAAAAAAGAAAGAATCTCCTTTAAAAAAAAAGAAAGAAAAGGGAACCCTGGTGCACTGTTGGTGGGAATGCAGACTGGTGCAGCCACTGTGGAAAACAATATGAAGTTATCCCAAAAATTAGAAATGAAACTGCCTTTTGACCTAGCTATCCCATTTTTGGGAATATATCCTAAGAAGCCCGAAACACCAATTCAAAAGAATATATGCACCCCTATGTTCATAGCAGCATTAATTACAATAGCAAAGATCTGAAAAGAGCCCAAATGCTCATCAGTAGATGAGTGGATAAAAAAACTGTGGTACATTTACACAATAGAATACTAGTGGCTATAAACAAAAAAAAAAAGAAAGAAAAGAAGGAAATCTTACCTTTTGTGACACCGTCATGGACCTGGAGACTATTATGCTAAGTAAAATCAGCCAGTCAGAGAAAGACAAATACCATATGAGATCTCACTCATATGTGGAATTTAGTGAACAAAAAAAAAAGAGAAACAAAATAGAAACAGAGGCACTGATGCATGGAACAGACAGCTGTCAGAAGGGAAGAGGGGTACAGGATAAAAGAAGGTGAGGGGATGTGCCAAAGAACATAACATATATGCATAACTCATAGATACAGACAACAGTGTGGTGATGCCAGAGGGGAGGGGGAGACTGGTTGATGGGTGGAGGCAGGCAAAGTTGGGGATAGGGCATGGGGACATCTGTGTTAGTGTCAAGAATAAAAAGGAAAAATAATAAAATTTTGCTATCTGCAACAACATGGATGGACCTAGAGATCCATATGATTTCATTTATATATGTGCTCTAAAAAAATACAAATGAACAAACAAAACAATAAGAGACTTAAATACGGAGAACAAATTGATGGTTGCCAGAGGGGAAGGGATGGGGAAATGAGTGGAAAGATGAAAGAGAGTAAGAGCTACAAACTTTCAGTTATAAAATAAACAAGTTATGGGAGTGTAATGTGTAGCATAAAGAATGTAGTCACTAACATTGTAACAAGTTTGCACAGGTCACACTTAGAAAGTTTTTAGTGTCATATTAAATAATATAAAATTTACCACTTTAACCATCTTTAAGTGTATAATTCAGTGCTACTAAATAATTCACAAGGTTATGTAAATATCACCATCTATTTCCAGAGCTTTTTCACCAATCCAAGCATTCTATGTGCATTAAACAATAACTCCCCATTATCCTCTCCCCTAGCCCTTGGTAATCACTTTCTACCTGTATGACTTTGCCTAATTTTGGTACCACATATAAATAAAATCATACAAAATTCATTCTTTTGTGTCTGGCCTTTTTCACTTAGTATAATGTTTTCAAGGTCCATTTATGTTGTAGCATGTATCAGAATTCCATTCCTTTTCATGACTGAATAATAGTTTGTTAATTGAATTGTCCAACAAATATTTATTGAGTATTTTTTAAGGGCTAAGTACTCTTCTAGGCATTACTGATATAGCAATGAACAAAAGCATACAAATGAACAAGTGAATATATATCGTATGTCAGATGACAATAAATGCTATAGAAAACCAATGTTGTGGAGATAGTTATAGAGTAAAAGGAGATCTTAGAGGTAGTGTGGAACCATTCACATAGTGCAAAGGCTAGTGTAAAGACTTTGGATTTTATTCTGAAATAAGAAACCAATAGAAAGTTTGAAGGTGCAGAGTGGCAATATCTGACCTACATTTTAAAGGATAACTCTGGCTTCAGTATTTAGACTATACTAGAAGAGAGAATGAGGCAAAAAAGAATAAATACCAGTTATGAAGCTATTCCAATGGACCAGATGAAAGATAATAAAACCTATATTAGGGTATATTAATCGAGGTACTCTACAGGACCAGAATAAATAGGATACAGGTGTAGGCTGGCAAGTCTAAAATCTGTACAGCAAGACAGCATGTTGAAAACTCATTTGTGGTTTCCACATTTCAGTCTTGTGACCAAATACTTTCTGAGGGAGAATCTATTCCATGTCTCTTCCTACCTATGGTGTTGCTGGCAATCTTTGGCATCCCTTAACCTATAGATGCATCACTTTGATTTCTGCCTTCATCTTCACATGGCAGTCTTCCTGTGTACATGTCTGTGTTTACATTTCCTCTTTTTATAAGAACACCAGTCATACTAGATTAGGGGCCCACCCTACCCCACAAAAGATTTTTCTTTTATGAAATGGTACTATTTAGGGATAAATAAAATTTTTCAATTTGCTTTTTAAGTGGTGAGATTTCATTTATATTGACTTGGGGTATTGTGATTTTCCTCTTCTGCATAATTCAGTTGCTAATGTGATTGATAATGAGAAGTGGATATTCTATCAGAATAAATACTCCCAAAGTCATACAATTTCTAAGCAGCAGTGCTTTCAGAAATACAGATTCCAAGATGATTCCATCTTTTGGCTAATATCCTTGAAACCCTCAGACTGTCATCTAGAATCTAAAGGCCTAAAAGAAAGGACTTTCTGAAGTGATCAGCACAGCCAGCAGCTGAAGGTCTTTTCTCAGATAAGTTTGCTCAGATCGAATTTTGTGGCTACGTTGATACTGCATAGTTCTACCCTTGCCAGAATGGCCAAAGGAAGTAAATGGATTCTAGTACTCTCCATATATCATGCTTCACACTCTCACTAATTAGAGCCAGAATTGAGGAGAGACTGCTGATCTGGAGGGAAACCACGGATCTAGGGAAGGGTAAAAGGCGAATGTCTCCAGAAGATCAAAGGAGCTCAAGCTTTGTGTTTCTGGGAGTGAGTCTGGGACTTTAATTCTGCTGACCATTTCCTCTATTTCCCTCAGAAGCGTCTCTGTCTTGAAGCACAGGACCGAAGCAAAATGCCTAATGAAGCATGCAGGAAGGGGAGTGCAAGTATCTTGGAAAGAAGGACTGGAGTGTGAGGAGAAAAGAGAAGAGTCCGATTACAGGTTCACACACTCTCACAAAACCATTTCGAAACAGCTGGAGATGAAAATTCTGGGACCCAGGAAAGGCCCATGAAGGTTTCGGAGTGTGCCTGCTTACTTTCAGCCTTTTTTCACTTTGTTCAATCCCTTTCCTGAGGCTGGTCTGGGTGGGCTTAGCCACGCGGGGCACTGTGTCAGTTCTCTCTTAACCTTCGTAGCCTAGAGTCGGGGGCACCAGTGCCCACGTGGCTGGGGTTCCTGAGGCTGCGTGGCACTGCGCTGGAGGCACACACCGAGGCACACACTACCACCGCCTCTGGCCCACCCCGCAGGTGCAGGCCAGGTTAGCCTTGACCCACCCAGGTCCAGCCCCTCCCAGGGCGGCCAAGCTCGCTTGGCATCGGCAGAGCCCTCACTCCAAACCCCAAAGGGCACGTCCTGGGCACTACGGCTTGCTCTGAGCATTTTCCAAATCGCTCATGTCCCCACCCACCTCGAGTGAGCTATTGGAGCTTCTCCAGAAACCTCCTGAGCTCCCAGTGCTAAAATAAAATGTCCAGTTCCAGAAAGTGGGAGAGGAGGCAAAAAGAATGAAAATACTAGGACGACCTCATTCTCCAGGAAGAAGTGATGAGGAGAAATGAAAGTGTGAACTTACTCGGAAGTACAGATCGAGCTCCACTCTCTCCTCAGGCGCATACAAACGAACGAAACACAAATTAGCCAATGGGCTCAGGAGCTTCCCAGAAAGGCCCTCATGAATGAGAATGGGTTGCTAGGTTTCCTCCCCCTCTCTTGACAATCGCTCCCCACAGACTTTCACCACAGAAAGAAAACACCAGGGACCTGGCGACTGCAGAGCGATGGAACCACGCCAAGCCCACCAGGCCTGCCGCGGCCTGT
Organism: Tonatia bakeri; assembly: GCA_004024845.1. Taxonomy (NCBI): domain Eukaryota; kingdom Metazoa; phylum Chordata; class Mammalia; order Chiroptera; family Phyllostomidae; genus Tonatia; species Tonatia bakeri. The sequence goes on along the minus strand of PVIA01002210.1, from coordinate 53,357 downwards.
CCGTCTTCAGGACCCTGGAGAGCGGTCGCTGTGCCCCTCAGACCCGCGCCACGCCACGCGCGCCTCAGCCCCTCGCATGTCCCTCCATTCTGTCACTTTTTTTTCACTCCTTCCCGCCTCCACCTTCATTTTTCTTGGCAACAGCTACTCTTGCTTTTCACAATGAGATGAAAGTGTCTTTTTTGGCAGAAAGTGACCAGAGGAGAGAGAAGAGGGAGTTTCAGGGGAAAATGGGAAGGGTTTACAGGAACAAAGTTAAAAGACACATAGATAAAAAACTAGGGGGAGGGTGGTAATGGGAGGGAAGTTGGGAGAGAGGGGTGGGTGGGCTGGATTGGGAATAAAGGGGAGAAAACTGTACTTGAACAATGATTAAAATAAAATAAAATGAAATAAAAAAAGAAAGTGTCTTTTTTGTTTTGCTCGAGGGGGCTGTTTGGGTTGGCTGAGTTAGATTCCGGTTTAAAACTTCATTAAATGTTAGTGGACCAAGAAGCTCTGAGAGCTTCTCAAGAAGGAGAGCCTGAAGAAAGCAGACGACTTTAAAAGGCCTCTGGGTTTAATCTTTTACTTTATAAATTATCACATAATCTCAAAGAGTAAAGTGATTTTCCCAAGGTTAGCTGTCAAATCAGTTGCAAGTCTGAATTTAGTACCCTAGACTTCTAACATCTAAATTAATGTTTTCCTCTACTTTCCAAGAAAAAAAAAGGGGTTTTACCTTCACTCTGGATGCTTAGGTTTCCTAAACAACAAGTGGAAGGTGGAAAGGCTTATGATCCTGAGAATAAGATGGACACAGAGAGTGTGGGTAAAGGCGCCTGCAGAGTGTGCACTTCAGAGCCCCAACACAGGCCTATTCTTCCATCTCACTGACCCCATCCAGCACAACTAAAGTCAGTTCAGCCAGATCCTTCCTCCCCCAAGTCTGAGGTGGGTCTGGGATATTTCAGTCTTCTCCCACCATCTAAGTCTCCCAGATATCTATCTCAATGGAAACTGGTAACCAAGTCCACCTTCTATGCATCTGGCAGGCAGACCTCTAGGCACTTTGGAGGGTGGTAAAAGAGAGGATGAGAGATAAGAGAGGAAGAACACGAGTTGCAAAAGTATACCAGGAGATTTTCATTCAAATTCTAAAGAATCAAGAGATGTGCACACAGGCCCTTCTATACACTGCACTTCACATTTTTACTGCGCATAGGAACCCCCTGAGAACGTTAACATTCAGATTCTGATGCAGTAGGTCTGGCAGGGTGCACAGTTCTGCATTTCTAGCAACTTCTAGTCAGCAAAGCTGCTGCTCCAAGGACTTCACTTTTAATAGCAGGGATTTTAGAAAGAGGGGAAGAGGGAGAAAGGAAAGTGGAGGAAGAGGGAAGAAAGGGAAGGAAAGAGAGAAAGTTAGGGAAAGAAAATATAACCAAAGGACTTTCCTTTTGCTCTCACTGACCTTCTCTTACATCACCATAGTAATGCTGTAGTAAATGGCACTAAGTGCACATTTTCTTCAGTTTGTAGCTGGGCTCATTCAGTAACGGTATGCTGGTTTTGTTTCTCTCCTTCCACTCTCGCCCTGCCCTTCGCTTGCTCTACACAGATCCCAGATTTGCCTTCTGCCCGGAAGCTGGTCACCCTCCTTTCTAGCACTCTCCACAGCCTCACGCAGTTCTTCTCTCACCTTCTCCGCAGAGGCCCTCCTGAGACTCCCCAGCGGTGCTTGGACTTCTGCCCGCTTCCCGCCCGTCCAGGGACTGGGCTCTTACGTGGGAGCGAGGAGTGGCCAGACCGCCTCTCGCTCCTGCTCCAGGCAGCTCTGACACTGCCTGGACGATGCCCAGGGGAATGCCTGCCCCAGGAAGAGGACGCCAGCGCTGGTCAGTGCTCGTTCATACCCGTGAGTACCGTTGTCTCCACAATGCCCAACTCTGGCCACACCGGGAGGCCTGCATCCCCAACTCCTTCCTAACCTGGACTGAGCCACTCCATGCGGAGCCAAAAGGAGCTCCGGCCAGCAAGGAGAGATGGGAAAGTAGAGACAGGGTTGAGCAGGTTCAAGGAAAAGGCGCTAGTGACTCCCCTGACACTTCCCCCTCAGGAAACCCTCCAAGCCACTTTTTTCCTGGGCCGTTTTCTTCCAGGGTTCAAGGAAGAGGGAGGAAGCCCTCGTCCTTCCTGAGACTGCTATCAGACACAGGATCTTAACGCATCGCTCTCCTCCCACTCCTTCCAACCTTCCTCAGCTGCGCCTCCGATCCCTCCTCGAGCGCCCACTCCTCTGCCCCGTAACCCCCGCGACTGCCTGCTGGAGAGGCCAGGGAGGAAATGACGTGATATTATTTTTGTGTCGGATCTGCTTCCAACTTAAGTTTAGCCCTCCGAGCTCAGGCGCACGGCCCCAGCAGTGCAACCGCGCCTGAGGGCACCCTGAGGACTATAGGGAGACTCGGCAATCCGATCCTTGTGCACAGGCCTAGCGACTAAGTTCTTCCTCCACTCTCCAGGCCTTCCTCCTTACCCTGATATATCCGGAGGCCCTGACGGAGGGAGGGTCGCCGCCAAGGGTCTCAGAAGGATCCGGAGTTTGGAGTTAAACTCTGCCACCCAAACCAACCCAACCCTACTCCCCAAACCAGGTGAAGCCTTTGGCTCCCGCAGGTCAGAGTGGGCAAGGATTCCCTTCCCAGTGTGGGTGGAACAACCGGAGATGGAGGCAGAACCCGTGTTGGATAGGGGCAGAGGTCCAAGAAGCACCCTGAGGAAAGGAAGAAGGTAAGGGGGCTGCCCTCCAAAGTCAGGGCAGTCCGCAGCAAGAACCTCCAAGGACTGAGCAACTCCTCCGTGCACCGCACACCCCCAACACACACACCTCCCTCTGCCCCCTTCATTCACAAAGTTTGAGCACGCATTCCCGCAGTTGAGTATGGCTTCGCCCCCTGAGAGCGGAAGCGTGAATACAGCAGAGGAGGACTCTACAAACTCCCTCAGTGTTTGCCTTGCTTTGTGCCCACAATCTCGGCACTTTCCAGGCTAAAGGAAGGAGGCTGAGGTCCGGGTACAGGTTGGTGCCCGCGTGGGGCCTCTGGTGACCCACCTCAGGGAAGCCCGCAGCTGCCAGCGCCACGTGGGACTTGGGATTGCTCGGCTGGGGAAGGACTAGAGAGTGGAGGGCACAGGAAGTGAGAGAAAAGGAGAGGAGGGTGACAGGAAAGACCCAGAGGAAAAGGAAAGTTGGAGAGAGCAATCGCGAACGTGAAAGCACATAACTCGGTATTAAAATTTAAAATAAAATTTAAATAAATAAAGTACACAAGGGACGCATGCGCACGGCGGACCACAGCGACACGGCAGGAGCTTCCCCTCCGGCTCGCCAGGCAACAGAGGAATCGTGAGTACCCTGCTCCCTAAACGTCTCTTCTTCCTCTCGCACTCTACTAAGACCTCGGACTGGGAAGTGGCTCTGGCCAAGCGGGGAGCACACACTGGGCAAAAGCTGGCTTGCCCATCGTAGCCGTAGTGGTGGGAGCCAGTGCGGGTCGGTCGCCTATTCTACGGGTCCAGTTCGGTGCAATGGTCAGTGCATATTTTGGAGGTGTGACCGTGTCTCAAGGCGGGAGGTGCGCATCTAGCCACCAGAATCGATTTCTATCCTACCCACCAGGGCGTCAGCTTCTATAGTCTGGGGTCAGTGAGTGGGTGGGGGACGCAGGAGCCTACCGCTTACAAGCTAAAGTGCATACTGACACCCGTAGTACATCTGGGAAACGAAGCAGGTGGAAACGTGGGCATTCCCACTGGATATCGAGAAGGACCAGAAGGAGCCAGTCGCCGAGGCAGGCAGGTGGAAAGGAAGAGGAGACATTCCCTGAATCGCAGAACCTCCCTTTAGGGGAAGCACAACTTGGGACAAGAGCCCGGGCAGTAGGGTTCTGACCCACACGGACCCAGGTAGGTCTGATTTGGTTTCAGCATTTACGCTCTTGAATCTGCGCTAGGCTTTTTAGGAGCGGGCGTCGCAGGTATTTTTCTTGAACGAAGCTGGGTAATTGACTCTTCCTCACTGTCGGAGTTGCTCTCAGGAACTTGGGAGGAGTCTGGGCGACCAGGCTGTGGAAAATTGAAGGAGAAAGTGGGTGGGTGAGGGAGGGAAGTGGGCTCTTGGGGTGGGTATTTGCGGGGACTTCCCCTGCCCTTATTGCTGGGGAACGGGCCTGGAGTGAGGCCCGGGAAGAGGCCGTGCTAGGGGAGGGGTGGGCATTTGCAGTGGAACTTTTGTGTACCAGCCACCCTTGTGCGCTCGGGGGAGTGGGCGGGAAGGAGTGGGAATTGGGGAATCTATGTGCTCTGCTACCTGCCCATCCTGCCTCAGTAGAAGGGGGCAGGGGGAAGGTCTCGGGACTGGCAGCGTGCAGGGACTGGCTTACAAGGTGGTGAGCCTCCCGGACTTGCCAGCGTCCAAGGAAAACCCAGGCCAGTAGCCAGGGCCCTTGAGCAACCCTAGCGGCGGGTGGGACGCGGCCCAAAAAGTGCTGGCAGCTAAGAGAGTGGGGGCTGACTGGGATCCCAGGGTGCTGCTGCCGCATCCTCGCCACCTGTGGCAAATAGGGTGGAAGACTGACTGCTAATACAGTTTCTACCAGGGAGGAGAGTGCTAGAGGGAAAATGTCTCCCATATCCCTTGCTTCTCAGAATCCGGCAGAGGCCAGTCACTCTGTCCACCCCCACTGTATCCGGTGCTTTGGTGCGGGTGGAACTCTTCTTAACCCTGGCTAGCAGAAACAGCCTCTTGCCCATGGGGTTTTCTCATTGCCCTGGGAGCATGGGGAGCAGGGAGCTCCTGCACTATTCTCCAGTCATCCTTCTTGGGTCAACACTCCCCTGGAGCACAGATCCTAGGGTCTGCATTTCACTTCTAGTGGTTCCAGATTGTGGAATCCATTAACTATGTAAAGGTCTGAGTTCACAAACGATCTGACTTCCTCCCCAGACTTGGCAAGAACATTTGTAATAAAATGGCTCTGTCTGTAAATTCTTTTTTTTTCTTTTGTTCATAACCTAATTTTCTACTGGGCGTCACCCTGTTTATCTTCTGTTCACCAAGTGGCATCTTTTGTATCAGAAATCAGGAACTCGTATGAGAGGCAATATTGCCTAGTGGGTAGGAATCCTGGTCTTTGTAATTGTCTGTTTTCAAATCCCAGCCTAGCTGTGTGACCTTAGACAAGTTACTTAACTTCTTGTTGCCATAGTTTTATCATCCACATATTGGGGATAATAGAAGTACCTACCTCATAGGGTAGTTGCCAGAATTCAGTAAATTAATATAGTATAGCTCTAGTACATAACAAACAAAAGCTATCAATACTATTGATATTATGTTGATCTAAATTGGCATAGTAAACTTCAAAATATAAAAAGATAAGGAAAAGTGCACATTTTGTGTACTGTAAAGAGTATACACAATGAAATAGCATACTGGAATGTATTCTAGTAAATCATGAACACTAGAAAAACAGTAAATGTCTTCTATGTCAATATGTAAATTTAAATACAATACTCATGGACATGGGCAACAGTGTGGTGATTGCAGGGTGGGGCAGGGGGGCTTGGGGTAAGGGTGTAAGGGGACTAAATGGCAATGAAAAATACAATAAAACTATTAAATAAAAATAAATTTAAATACAATGCATTTCTACATCTTCTGGACCCTTTTATTTCAAATAATTATGAAATATTTACATACAAGTTTTAAACATCATTTTAAGACATTTAGCTGTAACCTTTAACATAGTTCACTTTGTAAAACAGATATGCATGAAAAATATACATTAGGTCATGGTATATAAAAAACAATGTCTGCATTAGATAGTGTACTGAGTCAATTTTATTGTGGAAACAGGTTTGAAACTAGAAATGCTAACATCTCTAAGATCATTTTAAACATTTTAGCCAAGATATTCTTAATATCAAGAATACAGAATGGTAAACGTAAGATTACTTATTCCACCTCCGTCACTTTACACATGAGGAAACATTCAGAGAGGTTAAGGGCCCAGGCCAGAGATCTCCAGATAAATAGGGGCTAAAATAACATTAGAATTAGGTCTTCTGAGTCACTTCCTGGGGCTTTTCAACACCACACTGAAGATTTCCTACAGATTTATGAACCTTTAACAAATAGGAAACTAGAGTTATTATATAGGGAAAAATAAACAAGCATGTGTTATCTCCAACACAAGAAAGACCAGGCAGTGATGTGGCTGGCTACTCTTGTCCCACAGCTTCATCATAGTCCCTCATTGTAGAAGATATGACCATGTGACTTTCCTAAGGTAAGGTAAGGTCACAGATCAAGTTAGAGGCAGAGCCAGCATTAGAATATAAGGTCCTATTAGGCTGCATGTTCTATTAATCCTTTGTAGCAATTTTACATTAGAAATCATTTTTGAGCTGTTCTTAAATTTTCACAATCTCTTTCCTGCTGGTTTTGAAGGTCTTTCCTATATAAGAGCTATTTAGGAAAGTCCTTCAAAATTACACAGAGATTTTATTATTTCAGATTTTGTGAACTAGCAAGAGTGAAAGAGAAAAAAAAACTTTCTTATTTTAGAGCAATAACCTGGCTATTAGCTTCATTTCAGGTGCTCAAGTGGTGGTTTCTATAATCCTAGTGTTCTTTCATTCCTACACATGGCAGTGACATTCACCTAACACAGACAGATGGCGGCGGGTGGCTCAAAGGTCCAGCCCTCACATGAGCAGTTTAGGAATTACATGGCAGAGCCTTTCAAGTGAACGTTTGGCCTTGCTAAGTTATTTATAAGAATGATGTCTTCCAGGAAAGGCATTTCTAAAAACTGTGCCTGCGTCCTTGAAGAAGGGAGCCTTGATTCTCTCCAGTGCATGAACTGGATATCTTATTCTTGACTTTGCATCTCTGTATACATACCAAATGCTCTTAGACAGAAATACAGGGCATTAAGCAGGGAGTGGCTTTTAGCATGCTCCTAAGCCTGATCAGCAGACTTGAGTTTTGAAATCACGTGTTAAATTAGGCCCCAAATTAATTATAATGTGAATCCAATTGGGAATATTTTGGATTGGTTTTCAGTGCACTACCAGGTGACTCACAATGTGAGCTTCTATTCAAATACTTACAGTGTCAGTCAGCAACTAACAGGGTTCAGTCTGAGTCAGAGCTTAGCATTTAGTACAATAAGTGTGAGTCACTGACTACCTACCACTATCTGAGATGGTTCCTGAATGTTACCTTGATCAGCTCAAGAATTTAGACAACACTGTATGGGATGAGTCAGTTTATAGTATGATTGAGTGGGTTTTGCAGTGGCCATTCACAGTGAAGTTGTAAGTGCTCAAGAATATGCATGCATAGAATACATTACCTTGATTCTAATCCAGTTGATTAGATTTTACCGTATACTTATACTGTATACGGACTTTACCGTACACTTATATTGTGTTTCTACAAATATCCATTTCTAGTGATAACTGGATACTAATGCATACATTGTCTGCTGTGTATAAAGGTATAGAGTCTGCTTTGCATTTAATGGGGGCTGTACATAAGGAGTTCTATTCTTCTTCACTTAATGTAATTTCAGATCATTGGGACTATTTAATAAATTAGGCTATCCATAAAATTGAAATGATGTTTCTACATAAGTTTGCTGAATTTCAGTGAGGAGCTATAGTTGTGTGTGTGTGTGTGTGTGTGTGTGTGTGTGTGTGTGTGACATCTTTGGATTGCTTTTAACATTTTTAATTTGAGTTTTACAGTAAATTGTACATATATTAAGTGTGCAGATTAATAAACTTTACATAAGTACACCCTTATGTAACCATCATCTAGGTCAGGATTTCTCAGCCTCAGCACTATTGACATTTGGGATTGAATATCTCCTTGTTGTAGGACATTTAGCAGCATCCCTGTTCTCTACCCACTAGATGCCAGTAGCACCTCTCCCTAGAGGTGACAATCAAAAATGTTTCCAAACATTGCCATATGTTTTCTGGGAGTGGGGTAGAGGATCTCTCACCACTGCTCCAGGACAAGGTATAGCATATTTTTACCCCATATCCATAAGAATCCCCCTCTTTTTTCCTCCCACAGATAACTACTTTTATAAGTTCTCAAACCATATTTTAGTTGGGCCTGTTTTAGAATCTCATATGGACATATATTCTTTTCATCTAGTTCTTTAGCTCAGCATTAGGTTTTTGAGATTACTCATTGTTGTTGCGTGTATTATGATTTCTTTCAGTTGTCCAGTGTTTCTGTGTGAATACACCACAGTTCATTTATCCCTTCCACTACTGAAGGACATTTGAGTTGTTTCCAGTGTGGGCTATTGTGAATAATGCTAACATAAACATTCTTATTCTTGTCTTTTGATAAATATAAGCTGTTATTTCCATTGGATTCCAAAGAGTGAAATTGCTCAGTAACAGATTCAGTATATGTTTAGCTTTATTAGATAATAGTCAGTTTTTCAAACTGCTATTACTCTCCAAACCAGAAATAAATAAGTAAGTAAGTAAATAAATAAATAAATAAATACACACATACACATTCATATATACAGGGTCTGGCACAAATAGCACCCCTTTTCTATTACAAAACCATAAGCATGTAATTCTGTAGCATAACAGTATCATACTCGAGCACACCATGTGACATTTTAGGTGAAATGTTCAAATTAAAACTATAAATTATTATTACCCTACCAATAACACTCAAGCAAGCAGTAATTACTTCTGCCAGAATATATATATATATATATATATATATATTCCTCATCAACATTTGGAATTGTCAATCCATTTAATTTTAGTCTTTCCCTTGTCTGTGTAGAGGTACATCATTGTGGTTTTAATTTGTACTTCTAATGCTTACTAATGATGTTGAGTACCTTTTGGCAGGGAGCATTTGTATATCTCCTATTGTAAACTGCCTCCACATTTCTTTGGCCCATTTTTCCATTGTGTTGTCTGTCTTATTGATTTGTAAGAGCTCCTTATACATTCTGGATATAAGTTATTATCAAAAATGTGTGTGCGTTGCAAATCCCAAACTGTGCCTTGCCTGTAGACTCTCACTTCATTATCTCTTGACTTTTATAGTTTCTGTGAAAAGTCATGCTTCTCTGAAGGTAACACATCTTTTACTTCTCGCTGATTTAATTTTTTTTCTCTTGTTTTTGGCTTGCCCCAATTTGAATATAATGTGGCTAGCTATGGTTTTATATTTGTCTTGCTTTCTATTCACTGAGTTTCTTACATCTGTGGATTGATATCTTTCATCAGATATGCAAAATTTTTACTCAATATCTCTTCAGATATTGCTTCTGACCTGTTTTGTCTCTCCTGCTTCTATCATATATATTATTTGAGCATATAAATAAATATAAATGTATATATATACTCAAACTATTATTTGAGTATTATATAAAAGGAGTATTTTGAATATATATATGTAATGTATACATATGTATTAGCCATTAGACTTTTTTCTTTTCTCCCTTGTGTCTCTTATTTTATGCTTTTTGTCCATTTTTGTCTCTCTTTTTCAATTTGAATACTCTCTTTTGACTTATATTTAATTTATTTAACTTGTTTCCTCCTATGCCCAGTCTTCTGTCAAACTAGTGAGTTTATAATTTCAGAAATTATTTTGTTATAAATGTAGTATATCCATTTGATTCTTTTTAATAATTTAAATTCTAGGATGAAATTTTCTATTTTTCATCAATTTTGTCCAGCTAATTCTTGTCTACTAAATCCAATATTGAGATGGTTTGTGAGCCCATGTCTATCATTTGTTTTCTCTATCACATTTTCCATCTCTTCATGTATCTAGTAATTTTTATTATTGATATATGCAGACATTGTACATACAGAGATTGTGTAGGTTCAGATAATATCTTCTACCAACAAAGAATCTCCTTTGGAGGGATTTCCTCTGTGAAAACAAGGGGCTGATCACTTAACTGTTAACAGGAATTAAAATGGGTTGGAGCTTTTTACAATTTTAGGAAGACTTAAGTCATCTCTGGTAATATTCCATTTCTCATGTATTTTCTCCTGGGCTTTGGATTTAGAGCCTCGTGGGTTTCTATCTTTTCACTCTGGAAAGAATGAGAAACTTAGTCCCACCCTCAGAAGTTTTGAGCTTTGCTTTGTGCCCCACCTTCCCCAGGTGGTTTCCATATCTGGTGAACATCTTGAGGAAGCCAGCCATGCCTTTGAGGAAGACCCGTTCTGGAGGAAGACTTGTTCTTCTGCATGAGGCTGTGGAGACCCTTTATATGCTGTCCATGCCCAGAGTCACCAAATGTTCTTAGGAGTGTAAATAGCTAGTGACAGACTGCTTGCTTTTGAAGAGCTCTCCCTCTCAAAAGTTTTAGTAAATTTAATCATTCTGTTTCCATAGCTTTCTGGTGTCTTTAGAAATGTAATTTTAATTATTTATCTGACTTTAGTTGTATGGTAACAAGGGTGTGCCCTGACCTATCACCATTTTTCTTAAAGATATTTTTCTTGATTTGTTTCTTTTTCTTCCATGTTTGGGTCACATTTTTAATCTATTAGATCATTTGTTTCCAATGCAATTTGGAAAGTGAAGATTAATTTTTTGTCATTTACAATTATAAAATGTAATACATGTTTTTATGAGTTTCAAAATGTTAGAAGGAAAAGAAGTATGTTGTAATCCTTGCAACTCTATGTTTCAAATTGCAATTGTGTCATGTAAAAAGCATAGGCATTGGAATGAAAGAACTGGATTTGAATTTTGACTTACTGGTTTGTGAGCCTCTAATTCTTAATATGTATAATAGGGATAATTACACTTACTTTAAAGTAAGAAATATTTAGCAGAGAGTTCAAGGGAATATTCAGTAAGTGGTACCTATTACCGTTATTCTTCTAATATTGACCCATCATTATTTTAGGCCCCTAATCATGAATAACTTGATTTTAAGCATTTATATTTTGATACATTCATATCAGGTACAGATTCTAAAATTTTTCTATTCCATCAAGTTCTGAGAAAAGTTTTATAATATAAAAGCTTATACCTATGACAATATCTATTATGAATCCATATTTTTCCAAAATCTTTGTCTTTTCTAGGCCCAAAATAAATATATAAACTTTAGTGGCAGAAAAAAATTACTTTCATAGTAAGTAATCTGCTCTCAGTAAAATCGGTACCTAACTACTTGGTGTTATATCTAGTAGGGTTAATATAGATGTTGACAACAAGAAAACAATATTAAGAAATGTTAAGAAAAGGTTAACAACATTTCTGGAAAGAACAGCTGGTTCACTTTTGCAGAGGAGAGTCTGTACGGGTCTGTGAGTAATTTTAACATTATCTCCTTGAATGATTTAAATATAATTAATTTTCATATTAAATTTCTTGTTACCAAGCTGGTCTTTTTATTTTGATTTCTGCATTTGTTTCTTTTTAAAAAGACCACACTAAATCTTGAACTCCAAATATAAGATGAAAATAGTCTTGGAGTCAGTTTTGTGCTTCTGGAGTACACGGGCCTCTCCAGATCTGGGCAAGGACACTGCTTCAGGTCTGTGTCCCTGAGTCTGCTCTCATACCCCTGTCTTGTCTTCTTCAGCACGATGAGAGTCAACCTCACTGGTCTGACCTCCACATTCTGAGAAAACTACACTCCTTACCGTTTGCGGGCAGGTTTAAGTCAATGCATAAAGGTTATGCAACAACTTGGAATTTATCAAATTTTCACGAGAGCTAAATTTTTGCTAAAGATATTTAGTCACTTCTGGCCTTTTAAGTGACTTGTTAGACTGTGCTACACTGCTGGTAAAATAGAATACTTATTAACAAAAACATCTGAACCTCTAACCAGACCATGTCAAATAAATTTGTGTAAAAGGGGGGCAAATAAAAGGGTACAAAGAGGTAGGAAAGGTAAAATTATGCAAAATTTAATAAAGTAGAAAACTCACCTTGGGTGTGTAAAACAACTGTCATAAACTAAACAAAGAGATTTATTTCTTTTCCTTATCTCTAGTGGTATGTTCATAATCATGAAGGTGTTAAAATTATAAATATTAATTTAGATAGAGCATATATTCACTAAAAAAATACAGGATCTGGCACAAATAATGCCCCCTTTTACTACAAAATCATAAGCATGTCATTCTGTAGCATAACAATATCACACCCAAGCACACCACATGACATTTTAGGTAAAATGTTCAAATTAAAACTATGAATTATTACAACCATATTATTATCCTACCAACCACACTCAAGCAGGAGTTAGTTCTGCCAGACCTTGTATGTCATTTATTCTGATAATCAGATGACAGTTTTGATTAAAACTGGTCCTCTATAGGCCTTTTTATGTCTCCCTTAGGATGGAAGTTTTATTTCCAGATCTATTTATCTAACTGCCTTATGTTGTCTCATAAAAAGAAAGAGAAATTAGTAAATAGCTACAGTTCTCTATAGATAGTACAAAATGTAAAACCATTAAACATTTCGTTTCTTTGAATTTTTTTCAATTTTAAATCTGCTCATCATACCTAGCTATTTAATACTTCATGCCAAGGAAAGATGAAGACCTAAAATTTAGTGAATATTTGTTGCAATTTGTAGAAAACCAAAACCTTGAAAAACAGGGATCCTCTCACACACACCCTAGGATAAGCAGACAAAAACATTCCACCAGCTCAGCCCCCAGAAGACTGTCTTGGCAACAGGAAGGCAGTATGGTACCAAGGTAATGCACTGGAGTTTTTATTAGTCCATTCTAATTAGCAGCAGCCCTGCTAAAAAAGGACTCCAGAGGCATTCCCCTTGATGGGCAGGCAAAAATAACCCAAAACTGTCTAATTGTGCTCTGTGTACAGCTGTGGTGAGAGCAAGGCATTGTGGGTGGTAGATGGATATGAGACTGGAGCCAGTGGTGGCAAACACAAGGCCTGGGAGCTAGATCCAGCCTTGTACCTTGTTTCTACCCAGTAGCAGTGCCAAGCTTCTTGCCCTAGTTAAGGGGTAGTTACATTCATACAGTCCTAAAATTACATTTGGCCCTTTGAAGGCAACTGTGAGGCTGATATGGCCCCCTGTGAAAATGAGTTTACCACCCCTGATAGATCCAAGTCTGTTGTGGGGATAGACTTTGAGACCTTTGGCACATCACACACAATCTCTGAGTCTGAGTTTCCCCGTAGATAAGATGAGATGTTGAAATCTGTTCCACAGAATACTTTCACAAATTAAATGTGAGTAAGGTGTGATTACTATTGAATACTACATTTGCTCATGTAGACAAAGGAGAAACTGTGCATTAGCTGAAAACTGTCAGTGGAGAAAGCAGGCTCTGATAAAGAGTACATTTTATTTTGATGACACGGATTACCATCGAAAGCACAGTAGACTAACAGAATCTGGGTTCTATTTTAAATCAGTGAGTAATTTAGCTTTGTCCATGGGTCCTTTATACATGTTCCTTGATGGCCTTTCCCCTATTTTCCCCCATTATCCCTCACCCCACTACACCCTGGTTACTGTCAGTTTGTCCTTTATTTCATTGTTTCTGGTTATATTTTGCTTGCTTTTTTGTTTTGTTCATTAGGTTCCACTTGTAGGTGAGATCATTGAACAACAATAAAACATGAAAAAACTAAAAAATAAAAAAGATTAAAAAAATAAATCATAGAAATTCAATTCTGATATAAAGTATATAAAATATAAATCAAACTTCTAATTTATATAGAATGTAAAATATATCTGCACTTGTATAAGCATATATTCAAATATATATATACATAATTATAGCTTTGTCATTCTATAAATAAATGTGTACTATAACATTGGATATAAAAATTACTTAAACCACTTTTTCTTTGTTCTTATCTAACAAATAAATACATTTTAATAGGTTTCAGGTTTTCATCATGAAAATAAAAGAGAAATAAGCAAAAAAAATTTAGTTTGTGGGTCTTGTGGTCTCTATTGCAACTACTCAGCTCTGTCACCCTAGCAGAAAATCTGTGTGGGGTAGAGTAGAAGGGGATAGATTGGGGGCTCATGGTGGCAGTTCAGGCAAGGTGCCAAACTGAACTGGAGAGACATTGGGGTTGGAGAGAAGTGAGAAGACCTGATAACATCCACTCTGGAGATCTAGCAAGCTGTTAATGAGTAAGATGCAGTGAGAAGAATCAAGGTGACTCCTATGATGTGGGCACTATGCATGGACTTGGAGAAGACTGCAGAAGAAACAGAGGGGCAGGAAAAGAGACTCAAGAGTCTGTTTTAGTCCCTAAAGTCTGAGATATCCATGAGAGCTCCCACTGTGGCAAGTAGGTAGCTGGATTGATGTGTTTTGAAATGAAGGGGTTGGCCTGGGCTAGAGGCAGAAATGTGAATTTGTTAGACTATTTATGTATGATATGTAACTTGCTGCACTGTGGTATATTCATGAGGTATGATGGGAAAATTTTTAGTATAATGAATGGGATAGTACTACCCAAGAATCTGCACCTCCTTTTCTAAAACTGTAAATAATCTACAGAAAGTTTCCACCCTGTCCAGCATGGCCAAGTTGGTTGGGCTTTGTCCATGAAGCAAAAGGTCACTAGTTCAATTCCGAGTCAGGGCACATGCCTGGGTTCTGGTTCTGGTTCCCAGTTGGGGTTCATGTGAGAAGCAATGAATCAATGTTTCTCTCTCACATAGATATTTCTGTCCCTCTCTTTCTCACTACCTTTCCCTCTTCTAAATAAATAAAATCTTTAAAATTAATAATAATTTACTGAAAGTTTCTATGTATTTATTACAGAGGTCAGCACATGAGCCAAATCCAGACCACTGACTGTTTTTGTATGGTCTGCACACTAAGAATAGCTTTTACATTTTTAAACTTTTTATTTATTTTTTATATAAAGAGAGGGATTTATTTTGAGGTATTGGCTCATGCAATTATGGAAACTTGGCAAGTCCAAAATCTTGACGAAGTAAGCAAGCAGGCTGGGGACTCAGGGAAGGGTTGCAGTTTGAATTCAAAGGCTGTCTGCTTTCTTCGTTTTTTTGCTTTTTTTTTTCAGATTTTGCTTAAAAATTATTGACACTATTATAGATGTCCCTCAAAAGCAGTCTTTTAGTAGGACAGGGGTCAGTAACTCAGGAACAGCTAAATTTATATAGGGCAAGGTGAGGGGGAGGGACATGGAAGCTATAAGGGGCTTCCATGCCCCTTATAGGTGCTCCATCCTCCTAGCACTTTAATGTGTTCACCAGCACAAAAGCTCAATTTTTATATTTTTAAATTGTTGGGGGGTAGAAATCAAAAAAGGAATGACATTTTATGAGACATGAACATTTTACAAAATTTAAATTTCAGTGTCCATAAAGTTTCACAGGAACGCAGCTACACTGACTCATTCACATGATGTCTGTGACTGCCTTTGCACCAACAGAGAGTTGAGTAGTTGCAATAGAGCCCATGTGGCCCACAAAGGCTACGATATTTACTCTCTAGTCTTCTACAGAACACATTTTCCTACCTCTCATCTATAACTTAAATGTAAGTGTGGACTTTTACTAGGTTCTCATAGGAAGCAATCTATGGGAAAGTTAAATATAAAGTTCAACCAATAACAATGTTATTTTCTAGAGAAATAGTATAATCCCAAGAAAAAAAATTTGGAAAGACAGACCAATAATCCAATTAAGACAATCTCCTACAGGAAATAAAATCAAAGGATCTAATTTAAGGTTCCTTTTGGTATCTACCATTTCAACATCTAGCTTTTCATACTAACAGGAAAACTTAATGACAATCAACAAACCCCAAAAATACTAATGAAAAAGAGCAAAAGGAAAATAATATGCACAAATGTTTTGTATAAGAAAGCTCAGATTTGAGAGCCTACCAGGGATTCAAATCACTTACAGCCTGAAAGCTTTAAATAGGATGGGAGTTTTCTATTTCATATCATTTATGATAGGATCATCATCACAGCATGAAAAATTCTAACTGATAATGGTAAAAAGTAAAGTTTGAGCAGCCAGTGTTACTTTACATAAAGTAAAGTTTGAGCAGCTAGTGTTACTATCTACTAAGGGATCATGGAGAATTTTCTATGTAGGAAAGTAAATTTTATAAATAAAGAGATGTAGAGGAAAATTTTTCCCAGACAGATCTATAAGGAATAGGGAAGGCCATTCATCACTTATGAACACACCTTTTTGTACATTTTATCTGTAATTTGCATGTACATTAACACATTTCATAACCCATCTGCTGTAATTGGTAGAAGAGAAGTTCTTCATCCAGCAAATATCTTGTGCCCAACATAAACAGAATGGGTTAGGAGAGCTCCAGGAGATTGGACCAGGGTGGAAGGGGGCTTCTGCAACACCAGGTGAGTTCCTCCTCTCACCTGTGATCAAACAAGGATGCCTTTGTGCATAAGAGTTGCCATAGTCCCAGCTAACAACTTAGGGGCAATGATGGGAACTGTCACCACAAATGTTAATAAAGACAGTTAATGTAAAAAGAGATGTTACATTTAAGAAATATAATAACTTTATGATAAGCACACTTAAAAATATAATATACACATAACTGCATTACCTTTGTCATACCCAATAAAAATAACAATATTCCAGCATCATTTAATAACTAACTATATTAGTTTCCTAGGGCTGCCATAACAAAATACTGAGTGGCTTAAACAACAGAAGTTTTATTTTCTCACAGTCTGGAAACTAGAAATTCAAGATCAAGGTGTCAACAGGTTTGCTTTCTTTTGAAGCCTCTCTCGTCTTGATTGCTGTCTTCTCACTGTGTCCTCACATGGCCTTCCTTCGGTGAATGTACATGTCTGGTCTTTGTGAATCCAAATTTCTAGTCAGATTGGATTATAATCTGACCCTAATGACTGTATTTTTAACTCAATCACCTCCTGAAAGATCCTATCTCCAATTAAGTTCACATTCTGAAGTTTGCAGGTTAGGACTTCAGCAAATGAATCAGGGGCACAATTCAGTCCATAACACTAAATGTATCACATTCTTCCTTCATAGTCTCTTTATATGACTGCTTCTTCCACCCTCCATCTTCTTTACATGCACTAAAATGTGGAACAAACAATGCATTGTCCTGTGGATTGTCCTACATCCTGAATTTGTTTGCTTCTTTCTCAGGAGGCTCATTTGTTCCTCCTCTATTCCCTAAATTCCTGTAAACTAACTAGATGCTAGATTCAAGGGCTCTAATGGACTTAGGTTTAATGACTTGACCAGACCACCTCATGGGTCTACAAGTACAAGTAGGTACTTGTACTTCCTACTCCATTAGAGGGACACCATGTCTTCATGACAAGCTCACTTTTAGTTTTTCTGAAAACATAATTTTGTAAAGGCTTTTCTGAATGCTTGGCAGTTCACTTCATTTACAAAGTGCTAACTGGTACAAGGTACACTTGACCACATGCTGCAAAAGTAACAGGTACTCCTCTTATTAAAGAAGCCTTTGCTTGCCAAAAGATCTTCACAGTGTCCACTCCAAGTTAACCCTTAAAGCCCCATCTCACATCAGGTCTGCAATGGCTCCTGATGCCCCCTGTCCTTTTGCCACCAGGTTCCTTCCTGCCCACCACTAGCTGCAACTTCCCTGGCTGACCTGAAGAGCAACAACGATGATGATGATGATGATATCGCATTTTCCCCTGCATTGTTTATTTGGAAAGTTGTTCTGGGTTGAGGAAACTGCCTCACTTCCAGAAATGCATCTGAGGATATCAGATGTTCTCAGACTCTTGTCCTAGCACTGAAGCATGTTCAGAGTGTATTTAGAAATATGGGTGGTGATTAGGGGAACACAGAAGGAGCTTTATCCTTTTTTCCCTTGGGAGGATACATTCCTTGTATCACTTCAGAATGAAAGAAGAAAAACAGATTTCATTCTTATGCTGTATAGCTTTTGTCCTTACTTCAGGCACTTAAAAGTGTGAATTTGTAGAGGATTTAAATTCACACCAAATTTCAGTTCACATTCTTAAGTTTATATTGAAGCATGAATAATGCACAATGCCCTCTGAGCTCTAGATTTATTTAGATTTCAAAACCAGAAGTAAATCAGAAATATGCACAAGATTGAACACAGTAAGGACTTATGTGCCATTAATTGCACTTCTTCATTGTCTTCTCTATTAAATAACTAGTTACACTTTACGCCTTTCTCTTTCTCTAGATGCACTTTGGGAACCCACTTCTCCACTGCTAAATGTAGGAAAGACTATAAATACAATAATTCTCTGGGCTAAAGAGTACTTTGAGTGCTTTTAAGCAAGTAAAGGACTTTCATTCCTGACCTTGTCACTAACCTGTGTCTGTAAAGGAGTCCACTGAAATGCCACATAATATGACTGGCATGTTCATCTGAATTTCCCACTGAACATGATGTTCAGGGAAAGTATTGTCATAGTTCATTTTTTTCAAATACATGCTTTAATATTTCTACTAAGTATTAGGAACTGTACATAGTTCTGGGCTCTAATGCAACATTTCCTTCAGGCATCAGGCTGTCAGTCCCCATACTGCCTACATCCAAGCCTGCATGATGCTCTTATATCTGTCTCTCCTCTCCATCACTTAGTGTCTGTGGCATTGGTGTTTGTCACTGCAGCCACCGCACCAGTACACCACAGCTGCTATTCCCTACTATCTTTTATCTCTTCTTCCCCCTTTTCTGTGGGTTTTTTTTTTTCATTTATTTTATTTTATTTTTATTTATTTATTTTTATTGTTGTTCAAGTACAGTTGTCTCCATTTTCCTCCCATCACAGCCCCGCACCCCACCCATCTCTGCCTCCCACCCTTGAACCTACCCCCTTTGGCTTTGTCTATGGGTCCTTTATACATGTTGACAATCCTTCCCCTTCTTTCCCTAGTTTTTGCCTTCCTCCTCCCCACTGGCTACTGTCAGTTTGTTCTTTATTTCAGTGTCTCTGGTTATATTTTGCTTGCTTGTTTTATTGATTAGGTTCCACTTACAGGTGATATCATATGGTATTTGTTTTTAACCTCCTGGCTTATTTCACTTAGCATAATGCTCTCCAGTTCTATCCATGCTCTCTGTTGCAAAGGGTAGGAGCTCCTTCTTTCTTTCTGCTTACTGCTAGGATTATATCCTAAGAACCCTGAAACACCAATTCAAGAGAACCTATTCACCCCAATGTTCATAGAAGCACAATTTATAAATAGCCAGGTGCTGAAAGCAACCTAAGTGCTCACCAGTAAATGAGTGCATCAAAAACTATGGTACATTTTCTTTCATTTTTTGATGTGTTTCAGCTTTAAGTCATGGAATGCCTTTGTCATACCCAAAGAAATTAATAATACCCAATGAAAACTAACTTTATAAAACAGAAAGGGTGAATGACTTGGCCAACAGAAACCCAGTGCAAGCAAATGACTCATATAAAGTTAACAATTTAGGGACAAAAGTGAACTCATGTCCAGCATTCCAGTCCAGAATGCTGCCTTTAAAGTAAATTAACAACATTTAAAAACCATCTTATTAAGATATAATTCACATATTTTACAGTTGACCTATTTTAGGCATACAGTTCGATGGCTTTTAGTATATTCAGAAAGTACAACTAACACCATAATCCATTTCAGAACATTTTCATCAATGCAAGGAGAAACCCAACACCACTTATCTATCACCCACCAATCCCCTTTCTTCCGCAGTCTCTAGCAACTACTGATTTGCTTTCTGTTTCTACAGATTTGCCCATTCTGGATATTTCATATAAATGGGATTATACAGTCAGTGGCCTTTTCCATTTGGCTTAGCCATGTTTATATGGTTCACCCATGTAATTGTAGCATCTTAGAATAAGAAAAAAATTGAGAGCCCTGGCTGGTGTGGCTCAATGGGTTGAGGGTCGGCCTGTGAACCAAAAGGTTATAGGTTTGATTCCCAGTCAGGGTACATGCCTGGGTTGCAGGCCAGGTCCCCAATTGGAGGTGTGTGAGAGGCAGCTGATCTATGTTTCTCTCCAACTCTTTCTCCCTCCCTTCCCCTCTCTCTAAAAATAAATAAATACAGTCTTAAAAAAAAAGAAGAAGAAAAAAAACTGAGGGATCATCTGGTTGCTTCAGTTTGCAAACAAAAAAACCTGAGGCATGGGGTGGTGGTCCATGCTGATGTCATGGAGTTTATAACAGAAAAGTAAGGCCTGCACTGGGACTTCTTCCAGCTTAGCCCACCAGGGGGTTTTCCTTGTGCTTCCCCAGTGGAAGTACAAACATGCTCTTTGCTCTCGTTGACAAGCATACAAATGTGCATTCCTCTTCTCTGCTCTTTCCATTTTCAGTTTTTCTCAGCTATTTTTGTCCCCTTTTTCACACACTCAGAGGCATTTTAGGTTACTTCTAGGTTTGTGAGTGGCAATGGTGCCAGGTGTCTGTGTGTGGATAAGTGGCACCTGGCTATTTGACTCTGCTGAATATAGTGAGAAAGGTATGGGGTCAATTTTTTATTATCTTAAAACACAGTATAAAGACTTTCCATAGTACTCATTCTATCTTTTACATTAAATATTATCAATAAGTACTAGGCTTAATAATAATGGCATTGGAGTACCACTTAATAGTTTTCAGAGACATTTCATTCTCTTATTTAATGCTTTTAACAAATCTTAAGGTGGCTAATATTATATAAATGAGGAGATGGAGGCTTAGAAAGCTGAGGTGATTTGGCCTAGGCCTCACAAGTGGTAAAGGTCAAAATGGAAGGAGACCTCTGACCTGAAACTCTCTGGTCCCTTCACTTATGGTGCAGGTCACTACCCAGACTTGTTGAAATTCTTGACAGATTGAGTGTTCATTATTTTTCAGTGATTCTTCTGTGAATACCAGGTGTGGGCTGGAGGGCCAGCCCAGTGTTACAGAGCTTCTCCATATAAACCTGACACTCCCATTCCACTCGGCCTCTCTGATCTGGTTCCTACCTGGTCACCTCAGGGATGTTCATCTTGTGATCAGATCTTATCAGATGCCCCTCTACCTCCAATCCACTATGCTATTACTCTGTCATCAGCAAATCACTCTAGTTCTTCACAATTGTCTCTTAATGTCCCTTTCCCTTTCATCTCTCACTGAAATCTGGCTACTTTTTGAGAACAGTGCTTTGCCCTTGACCCTGGTCTATGGTGACCTTTTTCCACTGAAATTCCCCATGTCCCTCCATTCTTCTTCTTTTTTAAAAAATCCTCACCCATGATATGCCTGCACTGAAGAGAGAGAGAGAGAGATTGATGTAAGAGAGAAACATCAATTGGTTGCCTCCCATACATGCCCCAACCAGGGATCAAATCCTCAACCTAGGTATGCACACCAACTGCAACATTTGTGATTTATGAGATGATTCTCCAACCAACTGAGCCACCAGCTAGGGCTTGTCCTTCCATTCTTAAAAGTAAGATTCATGTCTCTTTGCTCTTTGCTGCCACTTTCAAACATTGACTACCTGTCTTTCCTTAGAAGCTCTACTTCTTAAGTTCTGACACATGCCAAACATGGATAACCTGGTAGATATTATGCTAAGTGAAATAAGCCAATTTCTAAAGGACAAATATTATATGATTCCACTTATTTGAGGTACCTGGAATAGTCAAACTCATAGAGACAGAAACTAGAAGGCTGGTTGCCAGGAACTGGGGAAGGAAGGAATGTGGAGTTACCGTTTAATGGGGACAGAGATTTAGTTAAAGAAGATGAAAAATTTCTGGAAATGGATAGCAGTGATATTTGGAAAACAATGTGAATGTACTTAATGCCACAGTAGACTTACAGGTTTGAAGTGATTAATTTTATGTTGTATAAATATTCCACAATTTAAAACACTTCTTTTGAATGAATATCCTCAGACTGAACCCCTCCCTGTCAATCATCTACTTGGCTTCAGGGCCCTGCCCCTCATGTAGAAGCCTGGCATGTGGGCCATCATTTCTTCACTAGCAATGTTCTTGTCATCATTCTTGATTTCTTTAGCATCCTTGTAAATTACCTGTGCTACACTTTGGCTTCTTAGTTACTTGACTTCTCAGCTCGGGAAATCTGTTTGTTTACCACACATTGGCCCTCGCTTATATGACCATCCCCTTTACTGGCTGCACCTCCTCAGAAATCTCAGTCTCATCACCCTACCTGTGACTCGCACCTCCCTTCCCTCAGGCTCAGTCACTCTGATTCTTTGCTCCATAAGTTCTCTGATCTCTGAGGCCTCCCACCCATTCTCATCTCTCTGACTCACACATGTGCTCAGCACCCTCTTTCTCATCCTCTTTCACCACACTTCCCCATGTTCCAGGAACATGGCAATCTCATGTGTATTTGCAGTTCCTCTTAGAAACCTCACCCCCACATTATGTATGCCTGCCTCCACATTGTTGGTCTCACCTCAGGTGTCCCCTCCTCAGAGACCTTCGCTGGCCACTAGCTGTAGCAGCACCCTCCCCTCATCATGTGCTTTGTAGCAGTCCCCAGACCCAAAGTTCTCTTACCTATTTGTTTTCTTGGTTTTTGCCTGTTTCTTTCACTAGAGCATAAACCCTTTGCTCTAACTCACTGCCTAACTCACCCCTGTTTGCCCAGCACCTACAACATTATATAGGTGGTACTCAATAAACATTAGTGACTAGTTCAACAGGAAAAAAAGTTTTGAAAATAAACTAAAATCACATTTTTTAACTTTTTTACACTGGATTTATAATCAGGTCATTTTTTATCTGATCTTCCTGAAGTCATCAAAGACTCGGCATATTTTCAACATTTGAGAAACTATGAAATAAATAAGCCAGGAAGGGTGTTAAGAACGTATCCCCTCTACATTTGCTCACAATGTCTTGTTAACAATATTCCAGGACGCTAGATAATATAAATGTCTTTTGCAAAGCCACCATTGTGCTTATTGGACTCCAGATTTATACAAAGAACTTTGTAGGATTTCTGCATGAAACAAACACCATCTCAATTACTATTATACTTTTCTAAAAGTTCCTCCCTCCATAGTGTTTTCCAATTCTTTGACACAGGGTCAGAAATTGAAAGGACAAGGAAAACACCTTGTGGTAAGAGTAAAATTACAAAGGAACATTTAAACAGGAGAGAGAATGCAGGCAAGTGTCTAGAGTCTGACACGCCCACTGTTAGAGCTGAAAAGACTTCCCAGGTGAGTCATTCATCTGCCTCATGTTCCTTGTGAGGCTCACAAAGTCAAACGCCCTGACAGGTGAGGCATCCTGATAATTATAAATTCACTCATTCCACCCTTTTTCTATTTCACATCTTCTGGCCTTTCCTGTTTTTCTCTTAATATTCTTTAAAATTGTGCCATACAAATAGAAAAATGCACATGTAGTTTGATATATTTTCACAAAATGAACACACTCATGTAACCAGCACCCAAATTGTGCAATGGCACCTTACAAGCTCCCAGAAACCTCCTCATCAAGGATAAGCACTATTCTGACTTCTAACAGCATATAAAAGTTTTGTCAGGGTTTGTGTTTTCTTTAAATAGTATCACACCATATATAGTTTGTTTTTTTTATAATCTGGCTCTTTCACTCAACATTGTCAGTGAGATTCATCCACATTTTGAGGTAGCTCTCAATTGATCATTCTCATTGCCAAATAATATTCCATTGTATGAACATACTACAATTTATTCTTTTTACTACTGAAAAATTTTTGAGTAGTTTTAGGTGGTTATTTATATTACACATAATAATATTCTAATGTATACTTTTGATACAATTTTTCTGGTGAGTATATGCTGAGAATTGCAATGGCTAGGTCAGAGGGTGGCATATGGTCAGCTTTAGTAGATTCTATGAGTGTTCCAAAATTGGTTGTACCAATTTGTACTTCCACCAGCAATGTAGGTTGCTCTATACTGTCACCATTACTTGGCATTTTCTTCATTATTTTAGCCATTTTGGGATGTGTGTGCACATGCCATTCTCTATGTTTTAATAACTATGTGAGCTGCATTGGATCATTACACTGACTATTAGGTTATGGATATTGCTATGAAAATGAAGAAAAAGTTAAACTTTTAAATGTAAAAACAAAATGAGTTATATTTATATTTTTGACAGAGGGATTAGGTGGATCAGTTCATGCACTGACAATTAAGTTCATTTACTCAAATCAAAATGAGTAATTTTATTAAACAGTCATGTTATCAAAATTGTATTTGTATCCATGTATATATGTTTCTATAGATATGTATATGTGTACATATATAAAGTGTTTTTAATGCTTATTTAGAATATTACTAGTGCCTATTGTATAGTAGGCACTATTTTACCATCATGAAAAATCCACTGTATAAATTTTTTTTAAAAAACATATTTTATTGATTATACTATTACAGTTGTCCCATTTATTTTCTCCCCTTTATTCCTCTCCACACTGTATCCCCCTCTCACCATCATTCCCCTCACCCTTAGTTGATGTCCATGGGTCATATATATATGTTATTTGGGTTCTCCATTTTCCATACTATTCTTAACCTCCCCCTATTTATTTTGTACCTACCATTTACGCATCTTATTCCTGTACTTTTCTCCCATTCTCCCCCTCCCTCTTCCATTGATAACCCTCCATGTGATCTCTATTTCTGTGATTCTGTTCCTGTTTTAGTTGTTTACTTTGTTTTTGATTTTCAGGTTCATTGTCAATAGTTGTGAGTTTGTTGTCATTTTATCATTCATAGTTTCAATCTTCTTCTTTTTCTTAGATAAGTCCCCTTAACATTTCATATAATAAGGGCTAATATCTATAATATAATAAGTGATGATGAACTCCTTTAATTCAACCTTATCTGGGAAGCACTTTATCTGCCCTTCCGTTCTAAAAGATAGCCTTACTGGACAGAGTAATGTTGGATGTAAGTCCTTGCCTTTCATAACTTCGAATACTTCTTCCCAGCACCTTCTTGCCTGCAAGGTTTCTTTTGAGAAATCAACTGACAATCTTATGGGAACTGCTTTGTAGGTAACTGTCTCCTTTTCTCTTGCTGCTTTTAAGATTCTCTCCTTATCTTTAATCTTGTGTAATGTAATTATGATGTGCTTTCATGTGTGCTTCCTTGGGTCCAACTTCTTTGGGACTCTCTGAGCTTCCTGGACTTCCTGGAAGTCTATTTCCTTTGTCAGATGGAGGAAGTTCTGTTATTTTTTCAAATAAGTTTTCAATTTCTTGCGCTTCCTCTTCTCCTCCTGGCACCCTTATGATTTGGATGTTGGAATATTTAAAGTTGTCCTGAAAGTTCCTAAAACTCTCCTCATTTTTTTTTGTATTCTTGTTTCTTTATTCTGTTCTGGTTGAACCTTTCTTTCTTTCTTCTGCTCCAAATCATTGATTTGAGTCCTGATTTCCTTCCTGTCACTGCTGGTTTCCTGTATATTTTCCTATATTACACATTTCATAGTCTTCACTTTTTTCTCTATTTTGTAACTGTACTCAACCATTTCTGTGAGCATCCTGATTTTACCAGTATTTTGAACTGTGCATCTGATAAGTTGGCTATCTTTTCATTACTTTGTTCTATTTTTGGAAATTTGATCTCTTCTTTCATTTGAGCCATATTTTTTGTCTCAGTGTGTCTGTTATGTTGTAAGGGGTGGAGCTTAGGTATTCACCAAGGCAAGGTGACCCTCTTTGCTGTTTTGTGGCACTGTCTATGGGGGAGTGGTCAGAGAGGGAGCAATTCCATTTGCTTGGCTTTTGGCTGGCTATCAGTCACTTCCCCTGCTACCCACAGGCAAATTGGGCCCTTCTGGTGCTGAATGACAGTTGGGTGACTTTGTATATGTTCTAGGATCTTGTGGGTCTCTCCAACAAACTGTCCTGTGAGGCTTGGAGTTTCTCCCTCCACCACAATCCCCACAGGTTTTTACAACCAGAGGTTTTGAGGCTTCATTTCCCTGCTGGAAACCTGGATTGTGTAGTCTGTCTTGCTCCCCAGTTGTTCCTCCTGGTTTATCTGCACACAAATGTGGGACTGCCTGGTCTGTCAGCCACGGCCTCACCAACCCAGTCCTCCAGGTGTCAACTTGCTGCGCGCCCTCTCTGCCATGGCTGCCCAATTCTGTCCCTCCTACCAGTCTGAATAAATGTTTCTTCTTTAACTCCTTGGTTGTCAAACTTCCATACAGTTGTATTTTCTGGCAATTCTGGTTATTTTTTGTTTTTAAATTTGTTGTCCCTCTTTTGGTTGTGCAAGGAGACAAATATATACCTATGCCTCCATCTTGGCTGCAAGTCTTACATTAATGTTTTAATGTAGGTTTCTTTTTAAAATATTTGGGATATGGTGAACAAATAATGTCACATCTAACAATTTTTACAGGAGAAGATATATCAGTGTAGAAAAATGTGTCAAATTTGACTACTCTGGGATGCTAGTTACATAACCCCAGCATTAATTTTAACCTGTTCTTGGCTTTATCTGTACTTCAACTAGCTCCCTTCCACAGTGTTTAGGTCCCTGAGAGATAGAGCATAAAAAACTACGAAGAGAAAAAAGAAGCAGATTCCTGGCCCTTTCTGTCCACAGTCTGCAGAATCTCTGACCCTGATGACCTACTTTGACAATAAAGCACTCTACATGCTTCTCTCTCAGTTCTTCAGAGCCTAAGTCAGAGCAGCATCAGCATTTTCCTCCGTCCTTCAGCCATACCTTCTCTACTATCCAAGATGTAGAAGCATTTCCAAAGCAAAAACCACCCTCCCCACCAAGTCTCACCACCTAAAATGTTGCTCCAGAAGGAGGACTGAAAAAAGAAAGACCACAAAGAGAGAAAGGACATTTATAACTCTCTCATAGCTCTTTCCAGAATGATAACCTTTTTCTAGTGATCCAAGGCAAGAATGGAGGCAGAGTGATTGACACAGAAATCTATCATGATTCAAGGCCCAGAATGTCAACGTGGGCCATGGCACATGGAGAAAGAACAGGGATAGACATGAAAGACATGCTGGAGATAGACTTCACTTGGTTTTTCCATGAGGTGGAAGTGGAGGAATTGGGAGTAACTTCAAGCTTTCTTAGGTGACTAGATAGACAGTAACTCTACTTCCCAAACTAGAAAAATTGAGTGGATAGGTGGCCTTATCTAGGGAAATGATAGTTTGATTTTAGATATGAATTTTTCCATGTTGCAAATATTTTGTCCTCTTTTTTTTATAATTTGAAATCATTGCTCAGAAATTATTGTTAGAGCCTATTCCTTGCTTTGAAACACTAAAAAACTGGCATAAAGTCTCATGCAATTTGGAAATTCACTAAAGCAACCCCACAGACAAGATTTTAGTACTTTTGGAGGCACCCCTTGGTTATCCATGAGAATGCACCCATCTGCCATAACCCTGAGAAATTCCCAAGGTCTTCTGGCATAAGGAAATACCCTGATAAAGATTACCATCTGCAGTTGCAAAATGCTCCTGAGTATTGGTTGGTAGTAAAAAAGAACAAATCAATCATTCATAATTTATTAATTTCCTTCACATCAGACTCTTTCCTTATTTGTAATATTTCCCAAAAGCAATTGTAAAAGTTGGGTTATACAGTATGTTCATTTAGTAATGGCAGAAGAGAAACACATAACTATTACAGTCTTAAAACCTTTAGTAGCTTAAGTTATAAACTTGGCAACAGCTATATAAACAAAAGAGTAAAGATTTCCATTTGAAGTCACTGTAAAACAGATGGTAGCATACTTAAGTAGTTTTTAAAGGGTAAAGACATGTGTAAGCATCCATCTGGAAGTAATTAAAATTTTAGAAAATCCATTGTTATTATTAAGGTTTCAGTGGACTTCCCTTACTAGAACAATGAACCAGTTTTTTCTTAAAATAGCACCCAAATTATTCAGACAATAAAACCAAAAGACAGAAGTTTTCAAAAACTCATAGTTTTACATAGAGAGTTAAAACTGTGCACTAAAATCCAGTAGCTACTACATATTATTAGTAGTTTCTGTGTCATGTAAGGTGGAATATATCTTTGATTTGATTTTTGGTCTAGTTATGCTGAAGTCAGTGCACATTATTCCAGCTCTTCATTCATATTTCTTAACTAGAGTGAGCTGAACTTTTTTCTGGTGATGACTAGACCACAACACGACATGCCAGTGTTCTCTTAAACTTAAAATCGTTTTTCTTCAGGATCCAGCTAAACAAAATAAAAACATCACTATTCACTTCTTTCCCAGAAGCTAATAATGACAGGTGGAAGCTGGCAGAGGGCCTGTTTGTGACTTAATTAACATAGGGTGATCAGGTGTTAATTTTTGGCCTATTTATTGAGACACAGCTGAATTTTCCTATAGTTATTTTCAGAGTAGATAGCTGAAACCTACTCCAGCTGGATTTAGCTGATCTGTTTTTCAAACTTCATTGTGTAGTTCTTGACAGAGGGAGAATGAGCAGCCAAAAGATTTCCTGTGGATTAATCAGCCCTAAAGCAACATCCTCAGAAATTACTCCTTTCAGATTTTGGAAGTCTGGTGCTTGTCACTGTAGATTATTAGTTCCTCTCTGCAACAAGCACTTTTAACAGTTCCCTTTTCCAAGCCTGTTCATTTGATTTCTTCCAGTTCTACCACAAGCAAGAGGCATGGGCCAAGAGGGACTTGGATCATAGCTTGGATCCTAAGGTTGGGTATATACCCACAGGTGAGCACCCAAGTTTAGGAACAAATGTTTGCGGAAGAACCTGGTTATGCACATACTCAACCCTCTACCCATGTCGCTACTGAGCACACCATTGATATGCTGTCCTGCAGGCAGAGTAGTGATGTAGAATATATAATTAAAAGTGATATCTGTGAAAAGTCATCTGGCATCCAGGAGAAAAGATTTTTTATAAAAAGCTTTTCCAGGCTGGGAAAACTTAGAAAGCAGAAAGACCAAAAAAAAAAAAGGGTAAAATTAATAGCAAGTTGTGTTAAATATGCAGAGAATGAGGAAATGGGAGTGCATCTTGAGGGTGTAGCACAGAAAATATTCCTGGAATATTGCCATTCTTTTTATGCTCCTCCTTTTCATGTACCTGCATAACACAGTCAGTGAGAGTTCTGAGTGAAAGAAAAATGAGTATAAGTGGCTCATAAGGAAAAGAGCTTTGCTTGTAATACAAAGCAGCAGCTCATCATTGAAAAGCCGCCCCCTCCCCAACAAAATATTGGGAGAAATATTTATAAGGCACACTGAGAAAATAGGTAAAATTAGTGTAAATGGGCAAAATTAGCATGTCCTAATATAATGGAAGAGGAAGTCTTACGTTGATGGCCTAGGAAGAAGACTCTCCTCATTTGTGGTCAATCTAGTATAGTTGGTACATTTGGAATTAGGAAAGCTATGAAATATCTAGAAATAGTTCTCTGTCTTCACCTCCTACCCCATTTTAACTTCATTGGTACTTCTTCAATGTGAAAATAGAAAACAAACAAAACTCAAGTCAGTTGCTGTTGCAACATATGGTAATGTTATTGAACAAGGAAGGCTTCATTGCCTGATGCACATAGAACCTAATACTATGGTACCAGCTTTAGAAAAAAGAAAGTGTGTATATTTGCAAGTTCTTCCTCAAGGAGATAGGAAGCAAAGCTCAAATCTATCTCCCAGATACAGGGTTTGAGGCAAGATTTAAGGGGTTTTAATACCCAATCTTCCTGGACCCTGTGCTTCTAAAGGGTTCCGACATTCAGGTTCTGATCATGTCCTGGTCGTTTGGGTTCAGGGAACAGTTAAGGGTTAACAACTGTTACTAGTCAGTGGGGTAAACTTCATTAGAAACAAGATAGAACCAGTTTGAGCTGATTCTGTAGCTACAATAACAAAAATCTGGTAGGAATAATTAAGTGGATTTGGTAGCATGAATAAGCATCACTGTGCCATATTCCTACCAGTCCCATTCTTGAGTATCTCAGATAAGGGAACTATATAACTATCACTCATGTTGATAAACCACCTCTTTTGTGAAACATTGGATGTTTCCTGTGTGTTGACAGCCTTCCCATATTTATTAAGATTTAAGGAATCTTTTCAAAATATTTAAAGAATTAGAGAGACACCATTGGTTTGGGAGGTAATGATTCTATTGTGAAGTAAGTGGCCAGGCTGATAGGCTCTTGCATTCAATGATATTATGATTTCAGAAAATGAATGGAAAACTCTAGAGGTGACTACATAATATGTGATGTTGTTTATATGCATTCTGGAAAAGGCAAAGCTATAAGTAACTAATACTACATTTTTTTAAACCTTGAAGAAGGTCACAAAAAATATCAAATGTATTAAAATGATAAAGTCATACGGGCTACATTTTCTAATTACAATGCAAAAAAAGTTATAAGCTAATGACAGACTAGTGAAAAAATTAAAAATAGACTTCTAAAAGCACTTGGAAAGAAATCTGAGCTGAAATTAAACCTGAGCTCTTTGGAGCTAAGCTATTTGGAGCTAAGATCTGAGCTTTTTGGAATTATAGTATAGTGCCACATATCAAAACACATAGAATATGATCAAAGCAGTAATTAGATAAAAATTATAGCCCAAAAACATTAATTAGAAAATAGTAATGACCAAAAATAAATGAATTAAGTGCCAGAGGCTAAAGGAAAACTAACAAGTAGTTGTCAAGAAAGTAGATAAACAAAGAATAATGGAAATGAAAGCAGAAATTAATAACATTTACAGGTAACAAAAAGTAAAATCAATCCATAGAAACTTAAAGTCAGTTCTTTGGAAAACAGAGCTACAAGTCTGTTGGCAAGTCTGATAAGGTTAGATGATTTTATGGGTTCTACCATATCTTTAAAAAAACAGGTAATTACAATATGGTGCATTAAAACATGTGGAAGTCTTTCCAGCTTAGTTTAAACAGAGATCAGATCAAGATGATTTAAACTGGAACAAGGATGGCCCCCACAATAAAATTGTAAACCAATCTCAAAGTAAATTAAGATGTCATTAATCATAGCATCACAACCTGCAAGACTATGAATTCCTATATTTAGAAATAACCATATAGCAAAGATTGATTGAGTGCAGAGTTCTAGTGCTTCACTGGTTTTTCTTCATTTACACTTCATCTCCAGTGTACTTACTATCCCAGTTCTGTGGGTAAGGGAACCACCACTCAGACAGATGAACTGACTGTTCATCTCTTTAAGGTCCTACTGCTAAATTACAGGAAGAGAAAGGATTTTAACTAATTTCTCTAAGTCCTCAGTTATAATGAATGTAATTAATTTAAAAAAATTTGCCAATCTTATAAGTAAAAAGTAATACCTGGTTTTAATTTGTATCTCTTTTCCTTCCATGATTTTCTGCCAAGTAAATTTTGAATCACGTTTAATTTTGATTTTGCATCTTTAATATTTACAGAATACTTCATTATCTCACACTGTTCTCATTCTCATCTCAGGTGAACTAATCTTACTGGCTTTCAGCTACTGTTTCTGATACTTCACTGTGAATGCCAATAGTTTTCTAAGTTTTATTTTTGGTAAAACTGAACTAGCCCTGGATGGTGTGGCTCAGTGGATTGAGTGCCAGCCTGTGAATCAAAGGGTCACTGGTTCAATTCCGCAACAGGGCATATGCCTGGGTTGCAGGCTACATCCCCAGTAGGGGGTGCATGAGAAGCAACCGCACATTGATGTTTGTCTCCCTCTCTTTCTCCCTCCCTTCCCCTCTCTCTAAAAGTAAATAATAAAATCTTAGAAAAAAAGACATATAACCATATATAATGTCTGTGTCCATTATTTTGTCATTTATTACTTAGTAAGCTTTTATAAAGGAAAACTTCTCCATATCAACTATTAGGTTACCCTGAAGTAATATTTGTATAAGAAAGGCAGGATAAAAATCTGCTTCTTTGTTCTTATTTACTAGTTTTCAAAAGCAACATGTTCCCTAACACTTTCTAAAAGTAATCAGTGAGTGGCTCCAAGGTGGCAAAGGAGTAAGTGGAAGCTACATTAACCTCTTCCTAGGAGCAATCTGGAATTACAACTAAATTGTACAGAAATCATCCTGAGTAACCAACTGAACACTATCTGGAGAGAAACCTTATAACCACAGACAGACAGAAGAAACCACTTCATCACAACCTGACTGGTAGGGAGTGCAGAGGGGACACTAGAGGGTTGGCTGGGCTGCCATGGGCAGCAGCTGAAGATTTGGAGGGATATTTCAGTAGCTGGGGGTAGGGTCCCCCAAGAAGTATGGGGTTCTAACCCCCAAGCTGGGCTCACCAGCCTACAGCACCAGAGCTGGGAAAGAACCCAGTTAACATCCAACTACAAAAGCAGCAGGGTTTCTGTTTGCCAGGGAGAGATGGCTGGAGACTTAGAGAGCCACTTAAAGGGCCAATGCACAAAATTTTGTTGGCAACCACTTACCCTGGGCTCCAGCAGAGGGAGGGCAGAGTGCACTAGAGACACTTGACGAGAGTCTGGGGTTGGTGGCTCTGGTGAGGGAACTGAAGGAACAGTTGCCAGGATCCCTGTGTTGAGTCACTGCCGATAATGCAGGAGCCATCTTTCTCAGGTAGAGCATTCCTCTCCAAGTGGCATCAGCCTGAGGATAAGCAAGAGCCCTGCCCACAGTAATTATCCTGCTCAGCTCTGTGGAGCTTAAGCAGGAATGCTGATTACAGATTGATTAGTTTAACAACTGATCAGTTTAATGACTGAATAGTTTAACAACTAAGATGGAAAATACAAAGAAGCAGCAAAAACAGAAAGACAAAGAAACAGACCCCAAATGAAAGAATGAGAGAATTCTCCAGATGCAGAACTAGATGAAATGGAGGCAAGCAATTCATCAGATAGAGAGTTTAGAGTAATGATTACAAGGATACTCAAAAGCATGAAAAAAGACATATAACCATAAAAAAAGGACCAGTCAAAAATAAAAAATGCAATGTGTGAAATAAATAATACACTGGAAATAATGAACAGTAGGTTAGATGAAGCAGAGGATCTCATCAGTAATTTGGAAGATAAGGTAGAAGAAAAACACCCAGGCAGAGCAGCAAAAAGAAAAAAGAATTTGAAAAAAATGAGGAAAGGTTAAGAAACATTTTGTACAACAAAGCAGAACAACATCTGCATCATGGGAATACCGGAAGGAGAAAAGAATGAGCAAGGGGTTGAGAACCTATTTGAAGAAATAATAACTGAAAGCTTCCCTAATCTCATGAAAGAAAAAGATACACAAGCCCAGGAAGCTCAGGGAATCCCAAACAAGCTGGACCTGAAGAGGCCCACATGAAGACACATTACAATTAAAATGACAAGGCTTAAAGACAGAGAGAGAATCCTAAAACACACAAGAGAAAAGCAGATAGTTACCTACAAGGGAACACCAAGTAAACTGTCATCCAATTTCTCACGAGAAACATTTCAGGCCAGAAGGGAGTGGTGTGAAATATTCAAGGTGATGAAAAACAAGGACTTACAACAAAGGCTACTTTACCCAGTATGGCTATCATTTAAAATTGAGGAGAAATAAGGGTCTTACCAGACAAGAAAAAACTAAAGGAATTTTTTAACACAAAACCAGTACTGCTAGAAGGAGAAGGAGAGGGAGAAAAGAGAAAGGTTTAAAAAAAAAAACAGCAGAGGAAAACAGTCTAACAATAAAATGGCACTAAATACATATCTATCAATAATCATGTTAAATGTAAATGGCTTAAGTGTCCCAACAAAAGACATAGGGTAGCCAAATGGATCAGAAAACAATACCCATATATATACTGCCTCCAAGAGACTCATCTCATATTGAAAGATGCACACAGACTAAAAATAAAGGGATGGAAAAGGATATTTTGTGCAAATGGAAAGAAAAAAAGAAGCCAGCGTAGCAGTACTTATATCTGACAAAATAGACTTTAAAACTGAGTTGATAGTATGGGACATTATCATAAATAATGATAAAGGGAACAATCTAATAAGAGAATATAACCTCAGTAAACATATATACACTCAACATAGGAGCACCTAAATATGTAAAGCTAGTCCAGATGGATATAAAAGGAGAAACTGACAGAAATACAGTCATAGTTGGGGATTTTAACACTCCTCTGACTTTGATGAATAGATCTTCCAGGCAGAAAATCAACAAGGAGACAGTGACCTTAAATGATACCCTATATCAAATGGATTTAACTGATATCTTCAGAGCATTTCAACCAAAAGGAGCAAAATATACATATTTTTCAAGTGTACATGGAACATTTTCTAAGATACCACATGTTAGGAGACAAAACAAGTTTCAGTAAATTTAAGAAGATTGAAATCATATCAAGCATCTTCTCTGACCACAGTGCTATGAAACTAGAAATCAATCACAAGAACACTGAAAAATGCGCAAAGACATGGAAGCTAAACAACATGTTATTAAACAACAAATGAGTCACAAGGAGATCAAGGAAGAAATCAGAAGATAACTTGAAACAAATGAAAATGAGGACAGAACAATCCAAAATCTGTGGCACACTGGGAAAGCAATTCTAAGAGGGAAATGTGTAGCATTGCAGGCCTATGTCCAGAAAAAGCTCAAATAAACAATCTAACTTCACACTTAAAGGAATTTGAAAAAGAATGAACAAAGCCCAAAGTAAGTAGAAGGAAGGAAATATTAAAGATTAGAGCAGAAATAAATAAAATAGAATCTAAAACAATATAAAAGATTGATGAATCCAAGAGCAGGTTCTTTGAAAAGATAAACAAGATTGACAAACCTATAACCAGATTCATCAAAAAAGAGAAAGGACCCAAATAAATAAAATCAGAAATGAAAGAGGATAAATAACAACTGCCACCAAAAAAATACAAAGGATTTTAAGAAAATATGAACTATATTCCAACAAACTCAATAACCTGAACCAAATGGATAAATTCCAAGAAACATAAAATCTTCTAAAACTAAATCAGGAAGAATCAGAGAATCTGAATAAACAGATTACACCTAATAAAACTGAAGCAATAATCAAAAGGCTCCCAGTTAGCGGGGGGGGGGGGGGGAGAGAAGCCCTGGACCAGATGGTTTCACAGGGGAATTTTACCAAACATTCCAAGAACTAATACCTCTCCTTCTAAAACTATCACAGAAAATTCAAGAGGAGGGAAGGCTCTCAAACTTATTTTATGAGGCTAGCATTATTTTAATTCCAAATTCCAGCTAAAGACACTACAAAGAGAGAAAATTATAGGCCAATATCTCTGAGGAACATGGGTGTTAAAATCCTCAACAAAATATTAGCAAACTGAATATTAGCATTAGCAATGCATCAAAGTGATCATACACCATGATCAAGTGGGATTTACTCTGGGATTGCAAGTTAGTACAACATTCACAAATCAATAAATGTGATTCACCACATAAATAAAATGATGGATTGAAAACCACATGAGCACATCGATACATGCATAAAAAACATTTGATAAAATTCAGCACCAATTTATGATAAAAACTCTCAGCAAAGTGGGAATAGAGGGAACATACCTAAACATAATAAAGGCCATATGTGACAAACCCACTGCCAGCATCACACTCAATGAACAAAAACTATATATGTTCCCCTTAAGATTGGGAGCAAGAAAGGGATGTCCACTTTCACCTCCCTTATTCAACATAGTACTGGAACTCCTAGCCACAGAAATCAGACAAGATTAAGTAAAAGACATCCAAACTGGAAAGGAAGTAATAAAACTGCCTTTATTTGCAGATGACATGATAGTGTACATAGAGAACTACTAGAACTGATAAATGAGTTCAGCCAAGTAGCAGGATACAAAATTAATATTCAGAAATCAGTTGCATTATTATATGCCAATAAAAAACTAACAGAAAGGGAAATCAATAAAACAATTCAATTCACAATTGCTTCAAAAAGAATAAAATACCTAGGAATAAACCTAACCAAGGATGTAAAAGACTTGTACATAGAAAATTATAAGACACTAAAGGAAGAAATTGAAGAAGATAGATTCCACAAATAAGTAAATTCATTACCATGTTCATAGGTAGGAATAATTAACATCATTAAAATGTTCATACTACCCAAAGCAATCTATAGATTCAATGCAATTCGTATCAAGATTTCAATGACACATTTCACAGAACTAAAACAAATTTTTCAAAAATTTATATGGAACAGCAAAAAGACCCCACATAGCAACATCAATCCTGAGAAACAAGAACAAAGTTGGAGGAATCATGCTACCTAATATCAAGCTGTACTATAAGGTCACAGTAGCCATAGTAATCAAAACAGCCTTGTACTGGCATAAAAACAGACACATGGGTCCATGGAACAGAATAGACAGCCCAGAAATAAACCCACACCTTTATCATCAATTAATATTCAACAAAGGTAAGAAGCACATACAATGGGATAAAGATGATTTACTCAATAAATGGTGTTGAGAAAATTGAACAGATACATGAAGAAAATGAAACTAAACCACCTTCTTACTCCACACACAAGAATAAATTCAAAATGAGTCAGAGACTTAAATGTTAAACCTGAAACCACAAAAATCCTGGAAGAAAACATAAGCAACAGAATCTTGGACATTGCTCATAGCAATTTTTTATTAGATATACCTCCTCAGGCAAGGGAAACAAAAGAAAAAATAAACAAATGGGACTACATCAAACTAAAACTTTTGCACAGCAAAGGAAATCATCAACAAAATAAAAAGATAACTCACAGAAAGGGAGGACATATTCACCAATACATCTGTTAAGGGGTTAATATTCAAAATTTGCAAAGTACTTACAAAACTCAATGACAAAAAAAAACAAATAACTCAATTAAAAAATGGGCAAAAGACCTGAATAGACACTTCTTCAAAGAGAGCATACAAATGGCCAATAAACATATGAAAAAATGCTCAATATCCCTAATCATCAGAGAAACACAAATTAAAACCTCAATGAGATACCATCTCACACCTGTCAGAATGGCTATCATCAATAAATGAACAAACAACAAGTGCTGGTGAGGATGTGGAGAAAAGGAAACTCTTTTTGCATGTTGGTGGGAATATAGACTGGTGCAACCACTGTGGAAAGAAGTGTGGAGACACCTCAAAAAATTAAAAATGGATCTGACTTTTGACCCAGTGATCCCACTTGTAAGCACCCCTATATTCATTGAAGCATTATTTACAATCAATGAGACATGGAAGCAGCCCAAGTGTCCAGTAGATGAGTGGATAAACAACTATGGGACATTCACACAATGGAATACTATTTACCCATAATAAAGAAGAAAATCTTACCCTTTGCAACAGTATGGATGGACCTGGAGAACATTATGCAAAGTGAAATAAGCCAGTTGGGGAAACACAAATACCATGTGACTTCATCATATGTGGAATCTAATGAACAAACTGAACTAACATGAAAGATGGAGACAGACTCATAGGTAAAGAGCAGGATGATAGTGGAGGGGTTGAGCAAAAAGGAAAAAGGACTCATGGACATGGACAATAGTGTGGTAGTGTGGTGATTGCTGAGGGTAGGTATATATAAAGACCCTAAAAAGTTGCTTCCAGAACTTGGCTATTGTAAATTGTGCTGCTATGAACATTGGGGTACATAGGTTCTTTTGGATTGGTGTTTCAGGATTCTTAGGATATAATCCTAGCAGTGGAATTGCTGGGTCAAAAGGCAGTTCCATTTGTAGTTTTCCGAGGAAATCCCATCCTGTTTTCCACAGTGGCTGCAACAATCTGCACTCCCACCAACAGTGCACTAGGGTTCCCTTTATTCCGCATCCTCTCCAACACTTGTTTGTTGATTTGTTCATAATGGCCATTCTCACCAGTGTGAAGTGGTATCTTATTGTGGTTTTAATTTGCATCTCTCTGATAACTAGTGATGCTGAGCATCTTTTCATATGTCTCTGGGCTCTCTGTATGTCCTCCTTGGAAAAGTGTCTGTTCAAGTCCTTTGTCCATTTTTTAATTGGGTTTTTTGTCCTCCCAGAGTGGAGTCATGCAAGTTCCTTATATATTTTGGAGCTCAAACCCTTGTCTGAGGTATCATTGGCAAATATGTTTTCCCATATAGTTGGTTCTCTTTTCGTTTTAATGCTGTTTTGGTACATTTACACAATGGAATTCTACACAGCAGAGAGAAAGAAGGAGCTCCTACTCTTTGCAACAACATGGATGGAACTGAAGAGCATTATGCTAAGTGAATTAAGCCAGGTGGTGAGGGAAAAATACCATATGATCTCACCTTTAACTGGAACATAATCAACAAAAGAAAAAAGCAAACAAAATATAACCAGAGGCACTGATATTAAGAACAATCTAACAATAGCCAGAGAGGAGTGGGGAGGAGACAGTGGGGGAAAGGGTTTTCAGGAACTACTATAAAGGACACATGGACAAAACCAAGGGGGAGGGTGGAAGCAAGAGAGGGAGGTGGGATTGGCTGGGGTGGGGAGGAGTGGTGGGGAGAAAATGCAGACAACTGTAATTGAACAACAATAAAGTAATTTTTTTAAAAGGCCCTAAAAGGTAATGTAAAAACATAAAGACTAAATTTAAAAATAAAAGTAATTGGGAGCTTCTGGCCAAGATGGAGGCATGGGTAGTCGCACTGTGCCTCCTCACACAACCAAAACTAAGGACAACAAAAATTGAGAAACAAGAAACAACCAGAACAGAGAGAAATGAACTGAATGGAAGTCTGACTACCATACATCCACACTGGTAAGGAGGGGCGGAGTCGGAGGCCTATGGAAAGGGGTTGAGGGGTTTCAGCAGGAAAAAGCGGTGACTGGCAGATGCGGGCACACAGGGCACAGATGGCAGTTGGCGGACCCCAGAAGCGCAGGGGTGGCTGATGGACCGGTGGCAGACCCTGGGCGCTGGAGGCAATGTGCAGACCCAGTGCGTCACAGCCACACATTTGTGCACAAACTAAGCAAAAATGGGCAGCAACACCCACCATGCAACCCTGGGACCCAGCACCAGAAAACAAAGCCTAAGAGCACCGACTGAAAACACCTGTGGGAATTGAGGCCAGGAGATTCTCTCAACCTCACAGGAGGCTCCTCGGGGAAACCCACAGTCTGAGAAAGTACACAAGCCCACCTGCCCGGGAGCCAGCACCAGAAGGGCCCAATTTGCTTGTGGGAAGTGGCAAAGGGGACTGAAGTCCTAGAGAAAGCGAAGCAGGCACCATTGTCCCCTCTCAGACCCTGCCCCCACGTACAACGTCACAACCCAGAGACTGGGGTGCACTGCCCTGGTGGACATCTAAGGCTCAGCCACCCATACGTAACACCTGCAACCAGACCAAAGGAAAATAAAAAATAAAAAGATGGCTTAAACAGAATTGAAATCCCCAAAGCCATTTTTTTAAGTGACCAAGAGATAGCCAACCTATCAGATGCACAGTTCAAAGCACTGGTGATCAGGATGCTCACAGAATTGGTTGACTTTGGCCATAAATTAGATGAACAAATGCAAGCTACAATAAGAGAAATGAAGGAAAACGCACAGGGAACCAATAGTGATGGGAAGAAAACTGGGACTCAAATCAATGGAGTGGTCCAGAAGGAAGAAAGGAAAAATAAACAGAAAAGAATGAAGAAACTAGAATTCAAAAAAATGAGGAGAGGCTTAGGGACCTCCAGGACATCTTTAAACATTCCAACATCTGAATTATAGGGGTATCAGAAGGGGAAGAGGAAAAACAACAAGTGCAAAAGTTATTTGAACAAATAATAAAGGAGAACTTCCTCCATCTGACAAAGGAAATAGACTTCCAGGAAGTCCAGGAAGCTCAGAGAGTCCCAAAGAGGTTGGACCCAAGGAGGAACATACCAAGGCACATCATAATTACATTAGCCAAGGTAAAAATGAAGGAGAGAATTCTAGAAGCAGCAAGAGATAAGGGGACAGTTACCTACAAAGGAGTTCCCATCAGAATGTCAGCTGATTTCTCGAAAAAGACCTTGCATTCAAGAAGGGGCTGGAAAGAAGTATTCCAAGTCATGAAAGGCAAGGACCTACATCCAAGATTGTTCTATCCAGCAAAGCTTTTATTTAGAATGGAAGGGCAGATAAAGTGCTTCTCAGATAAGGTCAAGTTAAAGGAGTTCATCATCACCAAGCCCTTATTATATGAAATGGTAAAGGGACTTACCTACAAAAATGAAGATTAAAAATATGAACAATAAAAAAGACTTCAAATTCACAGTTAGTAACAACCATACCTACAACAAAAGCAAACTAAGCAAACAACTAGAACAGGAACAGAACCACAGAAATGGAGATCACATGGAGGGTTAGCAACAGGGAAGTGCGAGGAGGAGAGAGGGGGAAAGATATAGAGAATAAGTAGCATAGACAATAGGTAGAAAATAGACGGGGGGGGCAAGAATAGTATGGGAAATGTAGAAGCTAAAGAACTTATGACACATGGACATGAACTAAAGGGGGGGAATGTGAGTTGGAGGGGGTGGGCAGGGTGGAGGGGAGTAAAGGGGGAAAATGGGACAACCGTAACAGAATAATCAATAAAAAAAGTAAAAAAAAATGACAATAGCCAATACAACAATAAAAAAATAAAAATAATCAGTATTTTAGTTTGATTATTAAATCTTGGATTTACACATATCTGATGTATTTCAGTTTATTGCATTATTCTTATTGATACTTTGTCTCATATTTGTTTATTTATATTATCTTTGTGATTTAAAAGTTTAGCATGTTTATGTAGTCAAATATTTTATGGTTACTAGGGTGAATAATACATATATTATGCTATATATCTAAGCATCTAAATTATGAGAAAAATAATATCTTACTATTAAAATATGTACTGGAGCTACATGTACTGTCAAAGATTTCCAAGACACTTTTAAAGTAAAAAATACAAGGTACAGGATCATACATATGGTCTAATAACATTTAGATAAGCCTCCTAAAACTGTTTTTTTAACTAAAGTTAATTATACATTTTTAATTTCATGGCAACAGTTCTGGGAAGATTCACATTAAAATCTTAACGCTGGTTACTTCTGGGAATGGGAGAGAAATTAGGAAGTACAGAAGAGCTGTAATTTCTCCATGTTCTGGGTGGAATCATTGTTGAGGGTTCACCAGCATTCATTCCTGTTTTACTATCAGGGTTGTTTGTTTGTTTGTTTGTTTGTTTAAAATTAGTTTTACTATTTTTGAACTCAGGTTTAAATTAATATTTTACCTTTTGATGAAATCTTATATCTGTCAATTTAATTTGCAAATTGTTTCTGCATTTTGGGACTATGTTGCAACCATTCAAGGCCTGACCGGTTCATGGTATACATGCAGATGGAAAAATACCCAAGGAGCCTTTGGGATGTCTGACATGCCTTTATTCACGGATGGGTGAGCCACACACGCTACAAGCTGCATGTCTATCTGCATGTGTCTGCATGGCATATGTCATGGTCCTTGCTCCCCAGCGTGGCACCCATCATGGCACTTTACCCCTTGCACGTGTCTCATCATCATTGCCTCCAGCAGGGAATCCCTACCTGTGTAGGTACTAGAGAGGAATAAAGCCAGCAAGATGCCAGAAGTTACCCAGACACCTGGGTGAGGGAGCCAGACTGCCTCCACTTACCCTACAGGGCCAAAAGAAATTTCACAAACTGGTTGGAATATCTAAACATGTTAAGTACATATTAGTGTTTATAAAAATATGTGCATTCTCAGGGAAAATAGAATAATTTATTGGAAAGAATAAATGACTTTGTCTCTCTCTCTATTGTTGTGTTAGCAGTTTGTAGAATCCTACTATCAACTAGCTATGTAAACATGGACAAGTCATTTTAGCTCCCTTTGCCTAAAAATTAAGTAGATTAGATCATGTTAAAGTAAAAGTAAACATCAACACTGGAATATCACATTACGCTTATTTTATTGTTTTTTCAATTCACATATTTATTGTGTAATAAGGCACATTAATTCTAACAACTGCAAATATGACATGATTTTTGACGTCTAGATTAGACATTATGGTCTCAAAAGTCTTATTAAAGTTCTTAACAGAAAAGAGCTATTGGCAAATTTATGCATTTAAGCTCAATTTAACTCAATTTAGTGAGATTTATTGAATTTTTGTTCCCAGTGTTGTTCGGTAAAGCCGTTATCTGTAGAGGCTGTCTTCCTGAGTATACCAGGAAAAAAAGAAATAAAGAACAACAGTGCTATAAGCCCATTTGCTTGCACTCTAGAAGGAGAGAGTGGGAAGGAAGCAGGAGGTGAAGTGTTACCCCTCCTTTTTGCTGCCTCCACCCAGAAGATGCCAATAATCCTTTCTGTGGGTTCAACTTTGTCATTCCATGTTGATTTATTTCCTTAAGTGCAGGTGTATTCTATTAGCTTCCTAGGGCTGTTGTAACATAGTACAACTTGGTAGCTTAAAACAACAAAAATTTATTTCATCATAGCTCTGGAGGCAAGAGATCGCAAGTCGAGGTGTTGAGGGGGTCATGTTCTTGTCTCTGAAGGCTCTAGGAAGAATCCTTCCTTTGCCTCTTTCTAGCTTCTGGTGGTTTCCATCAGTTCTTGGTATATAGAAGCATTACTCCAATCTCACCTGTCTTCACATGGCCTTCTCCACTATGTGCTTACATCTTTCTTCTCATAAGGACACCTAATTCAGCATAAAATTATCTTAACTAATTCCATCTGTAAAGAATCTAGTTCTAAATAAGGTACATTCATACATACCTAGGGTTTGGGCTTAACCATGTCTTTTTTAGAAGAAACACAATTCAACCTACATGTATCAACAATATTTCTTTCCAAGAGTGGAAAATAGTACCACATTTTTTGAGAGAAGCAAGGGGTACTTTCTAAGTTGTTCATAATCCTTCTCATCAAAATCTAGTGCTAAATTGCATGTAGCAGTATACTTAAGACATTTTTAAAGAGACTTAGGAATATATCACATTACTATATTTTAAAATGCATGTGTCTACACTGAGCTGTCAAATTTCTACGGAGCTTTTTGGATTGACAGGCTTGCATAAAGAGCATTTGATTCAAATCTTGGTCACCTGGGTGAAGGGTCATCTGTCACTTCAGGAAATGAGATAAGCCTCTTTAAGCCTTGGTTTTTTTTCACATGAAAAATGGAAATAATAACGGTCTTTCCTGGCTCACAGAGTTGTGAGTGGGAAGAAATGAGGTAATACAATCTGTGATCTATGAAGCCCTATAAAAATATAAAACATTATTTTTATAATTGGTCTTGAAGATTGTTCATCAAATTGGAGCTTCCAGATATGATATAAATGGAACTATTTTTTCTATATATGGTGCAGTGCTTTTTATGATATTATTACTATAGTATTAAGTATTTTTGTTGCCAATACAATAGTACATTATCATTGCTTTATATAATCCTATGTCTTTTAAAAAGCCAAAAGAAGAAATGAGAGCAGAAGCATATTTACAGTTTTGTTTTAAAAAATATTAACCTTATTCACCATTCCTGGTTCTCTTCATTTCTTTCTGTAAATTTGAGTTACCTTTGATGTAATTTTATTATTCCAATACAGCTTCATTTTTTTCTGTCTCTTT
This sequence comes from Tonatia bakeri, assembly GCA_004024845.1. Taxonomy (NCBI): domain Eukaryota; kingdom Metazoa; phylum Chordata; class Mammalia; order Chiroptera; family Phyllostomidae; genus Tonatia; species Tonatia bakeri. Next base: position 9,641 of record PVIA01002210.1, on the reverse strand, counting down.
TCTGTTGTTTTGTCAAATATATTTTATATGATATAGGTACAAAAAATTTTGCAGATTAGTTTTTTGTGATTGCTTTTTAAATCATTTAAGAAAAACAAATAAGTAATCATGCTGTGTTTTAGCATTACCTACATAATTACCTTTAATGAACAGAGAGAGAGTCTGTGTGTGAATCACTATCTGCTGTCTCTTCTTTTCAAACTGAAGAACCTTATTTAGTGTTTCTTATAAAGCAGGCCTGCTTACAACAAATTCTATTATTTTTTGCTTATCTAGGATTATCTTTGTTTTTCCTTCACATTTTAAAGATAATTTTGCTAGATGTAGAATACTTCACATATGGTTTTATCCTTTAACACTTCGAATATATTGTCCCTGCTTTCTAGTGTCTGTTGTTTATGATGATAAGTCAGGTAGTAATCTTATTGTTATTTATTTGTTCATAATGAGTCATTTTGTTCTGGAGGAAATAGGATTATTCCATATGCAATTCCATATTGCAGGAAATGCCTTTTAGACACACACATAGGAGGATTTGAGATATAGTGGCAAGATTTAATAGAGCAAAAACAAGGGAAGGACTTAGGCCATTTTTCATCCATGACCAAGTGGTTTATCCCATCTATCTCACTGTGGAAGAAGTCTGGTCTCTGGGATGTCAGGCCCCACCAAACCCAGGAGGAGGGCTGGAACCTCGAGCTGCTGTGCCATTAGCCTGGCATCCTAGGCTCCAGTAGTCCATCAGTTTCTATTTCCATGGGGCAGTGATCTGCACTGTTCTTCATCCCATGGGGCTGCTAAAGAGAGAGAGAGGGCACCTCAGAGCTTTATTAAGCTTTTGATTATATTCCCTTGGGTGTGTGATGGGGTAAGCTTCCTTTCAAACTATCCAATCTCTTTCCTGGATTTTCCTGGAGCTATACTGGTGCCTTCCTCTAACTAACCCTTTTTCTGGGATCTTTCAGTGTTTCATACCCTGAACCTACCTATCCAGTCTTTTCCCCAGATTTCTCAGGCTAGATTCCTCCCCTTAATAGTCACCATTTTTGCTCCTACTGCACATGTCTCATAGTAAAAGGACCTCCCCCTTCATCCTCTTGGCTTCTACTGTACATGCCTCAGCACAGGAATTTCCCCCTCAGTGTTTATGCCTCCCACTATTAATCTGGGGAACCAGTTGATTATTCCCTGGGAACAGTGGAAAATTGGTCTTTCCTGCCCACTTGGGGATTAGCATCTGTTTGTGAGAGGATACGGTTGTTTCCTGGAATGTCTGAAGTTGATCCTTCTAATCTAGCTTAGTTAGATGTCTGGCTCCCCTCTTTTTCAATATCTAGCTACCCACTATAACAATTTTTCTCTTGCAACCTTAAGATTTTCTTTTTATATTTAGCTTTTAACATTTGAGTATACGATGTGTCTGAGTTTATCTTATTTGTAGTTGAATGTTATGTGTTGTTCATCAGATTTGGGAAGTTCATAGTCATATGTGTTCAAATTTTTTTTCTGTCCCTGAGCAGAAAAGTATTAACATAGTAGGCCAGACACTGCTATTCTTAGAATCTTTCCAGTACTGCTGGCAATTTGACCCTTGGCTGTTGACTGGGAAGTTGACTCTCAAAGTATTTTTAATTAACAGTTGACAACAGTGGTTCATTGTGTTTAGAATGTTTGTACAATAGTACACTTCCTGCTGAATACCTGCTTTCCTTCTAGATGTCTGGATTTTTGGCATGTGCTAGCAATAAGGTGCCTTTGGGACGAGCCCATAACAAAAATCTTGAGTACTGAATTTCTAAGAGCTTCTTGGGCAGAAATATCACACACATATTGACACATTTTTGTTGTAGGGGAGTAGCGTGCTCTGTATGATTACTCATGAAACAGGGAAAGCCAAGGAAATCCTGCACAGGAACTTCTCTTGTTTCAGCCTATGTCATTTTCCCTTGCTTAATTATTCTGTTGAGTGTGGACTGGCTGCTTTTGTGCTTGTTACCACTACGATCATGGAGCTACCATCTCCTCTTAAACATGTGCGCACTAAAATCTCTAATGTTTTTGACTATGCCCTTATGTACAAACTTTTACATGATCCAGTCAAAATAAAGCTGGTTCCCTGTGGAGCTTTTAGTCCTGACACCCCCAGGAAGAACCATGACACCAATGTAACCAAAGTAGAGGTAGGGACAGCAGCCTGTTTACCTCAGAGTTCCACCAGAGGTCTACAAAGAAGCCTGGGGTTGGAGATGGTGGCAACATAGGTCTTCTCAGCTTGATCCTCCCAGTGCAGAACCTTTGCCTTATCAGCAATCTAGAGCTTCCACTCTACAAGTGAGGACTGGGGCTGGGGGTAGTGGGGAGAGTGGTGTGCAGAATTTTGAGTTGTACATTCATTTTCAATGAAATGTTTCTTTTCCTTTTAGATATTTTTCGGTCTATCTTAGTTTTCAACTATTTCTTACATGAAACACTGAGATTTCCTCCCCTGGACATCTGAGCATCCTACTGAAAACTGCATATTAGGATGACAATTCAGAAAATCTGTCCCATGTGGTACTGAGATTATAAAGGATTTAATCTCAGAGCCAGCAGTTCTGGCTCACTCCTGACTATGATGTCTGTATTCTCCATAGTCCTGTACCTAGGTCTACTGCCTTCTTAAGTCTCAGCAGAGGTCAGCCACAGTTGTTGTTTCTTTTTTAGTTTTTTTTTCCTAAGGAAGAGAAGATGTTTCTCAGTTTTTAAAGCAGTGAATGTATTCCTGGCCCCCATTTTACCTAAAGTAAATCTAGTTTCCTTTACTTTCCAGACTAACAGTGCTTTTGTCTGTTTCTTAGACCTAGAGCCTAGCAGGCTCACTCTGCCCATTCATTGACATTTCCATTTCCCTTCTGGTTGTTGGATACACTTACCTTGTTTTTTGGCTCATCCATATCTTTATAGACTTTTCTCGTCTGTCATTGCTTTTGTTTTGAATGAGGGAGTAATCAGAGTAAGAACTCATTTACCCAGCTTGGCCAAGACTTCCAGAATCTGAATTCAGACACTTCAGTCCTCAGTTTCTTGGTAACATCTGTAGCTTTCTGGATGTCTCTCTTTAGAGAGTAATGGATGGAATGGACACAGTGGTGAAGAGTGAAAAAAATATGAACTAGAGTTTGGATAGGACAATGATGAAGCCCATGGCTGGGTTCAAGATGAGGTAAGAAAATGCTCCATAAGCTGGATTCTATGTAGGTTAACCAAATAAGGAAATTAAAACTAAATAAGATATTTAAATGCAGCATCTAAGCAGGTAATAGTGGTAGTACTGAAGAGTATTTGAGTAGCACTTTGCTCTGACAGATATCTTGTTATCCAGAAGCACTCATGATCTACCTGGAAGTACTACCCAAAGGGAAAATGATTCAAGAGCCAATAATTGTTAAAGAAAAAGTAACATAGGGTGTATAAATGGAGTTGGGATCTGTATTGCCTCTAGGAGAACTTGTCTTCTCAAATTTGCTTGTATTCAGGTTTAACATTTTCAGGTCCATAAATTATCCCTGATGGTAGGATTGTGTTTCTAAGCATTGCTGAAAATGACTTTAAATTTATGTCACTTCTGGTTCTCCATTCACCTTCATTGGGATCTTGTGTATGATTCTATACCCTTATGGAACAGAAGCTCAGGTCTTAGACTTTAAAACATAAGATTTTTTCACACAATTACTTGATGCTCATCATATTCCTAATGTATAATTCAATAATGGCCATTTTTAGAACTTGGAAACTATAATAAAAATAAACAGATATTAATGAAATCTACTCACCAAGTTTAAGTTTACCATAAAACAATAAATAACATTTTTGAGCTAATTATAGTTATGTAAAATATTTTTCTGTTTGCAGCTCTTGATTCCAAATTACTAAAGATTTTAATCAGGATTAAGAGTTTGCTTTGGCTTTTACTTGAACTTTGAAAGAATTTTTTTAAATGCCACATTTCTAGAAATTTGTAAAAGCCATGTTTGAGTAGGATTATCTCTTAGTTAAAACCTGAATATTTAATAGATTTCCAAGATGTATTATTCATTCTCTCAGGTGGCTTTTAAAATTCTGTAAGTTATAGAATAAAGCATCTGAAGTTGCTGATGTCAGTTTTATATTCATTTCACTTCTAAACCTCAAGATCCTCAAACAAAGGTGGCCAGATCCTGGGGGATCATGCTTGTGACATGCTTGAGTCATCCCAGTAGACACTGAAACTGTGCCCAGCAGTCTGTGCCAGATATGCCCGCAAAAGGAATAGAGCAGCAATAACGAAGTAGTGCTGATTCCATGCTATTTAGAAAGAACAAATGGAAATGAAATACGATCAGAGTTCTCCCACAGATATGATGAGAGCAAAGCAAGAGACATGAAGTTAGTTTGGCTAATCAGATCACTTATCAATGCCTGAAAGGACTAACTGAGTTAACATATTTGCCACAGGCATATCTTTAAAATCTTTTAAATTGGTACCATTCATTTAATGTATTAATTATCTATTACATAAAAAATTAATTCTAAACAAATATTTAGGGACACTAAGTATATATGCAACTGTCGCATAAGCAACTACATGTTTGTCTTTTAAACAAGCATGCGGGAATTTAAATCATTTACTTCTGAGAATTGTAAGATGACTAAAAATAATAAATTATAATAAATTTGAAAATTAGATGAAAAGGTGGACTTTTTTTCAGGAAATGAAAAAATCCATATTGACTCAAAGAAAAGAAGAAATTATGAAAAGAACAGAAACCCAAGAAGAAAATGGAAACACAGTCAACAAGCCAATCCTAAATGGTTCCAGTAATTTTACAGGCAAATTCTACAAATATTCAGGGAAAAAATAATTTATCTTATACACTTCTCCACAATGCCCAATAGACATATGAAAAAAAATCTCAATGTCACTAATCATCAGAGAGGTGCAAATTAAAACCACAATGAAAGACCACTTCACACCTGCCAGAATGGCAACAATCAATAAATCAACAAACAAGTGCTCCTGAGGATGTGGAAAAAAGGGAACCATAGTGCCCTGTTTGTGGGAATGCAGACTGGTACAGCCATTGTTGAAGACAGTATGGAGTTTTCTAAAAAAATTAAAAATGGAACTGCCTTTGACCAAGCGGTTGCACTTCTGGAAATATATCTTAAAAATTCTGAAATACCAATTTGAAAGAATATATGCATTCCTATGTTCATAGCAACATTATTTATGGTAACCAAGCTCTGGAAGCAGCCCAAGTGCCCATCAGTAGATTAGGGAAGAAAAAAGCTGTAGTACTTTTACACAGTGGAATACTACTTGACCTTTAAAACAAAACAAGGAAATTTTACCTTTTGCAGCAGCATGGATAGACCTGCAGATTATTGTGCTAAATGAAATAAGTCAGTCAGAGAAAGACAAATACCATATGATCTTATCTATAGGTGGAATCTAATGAACAAAATAGAAAAAGAGGCATGGACACATGGAACAGACTGATGGCTGTGAGAGGGGTGGGAGGAGGAGGGCACTGGATGAAAGAATGTGAAGAAATTAGCTAAAGAATGTATATGTGACTTATGGTCAAGAAGGAGGCATCGGTAAACACACCTTACCTCTGCACACAACTATAGGAAAAAATACAACTAAGACTACAAAACAAATATCACTCAGAATTGTCAGAATATTGAGCTTGTGAGATGTCCAACGACCATGGATTTAAAGAAGACACATTGATCCAGATGAGTAGGAGGGACAGAGACACGGAGAACCACAGAGAAAGCAGAGAGGTGGAGAGGTACAGAGAGGCATGGAGATGCAGAGTGTTGTGGAGAGACACAGAGATAGGAACAAGCTGTCTCACATCCATGTGTGGTAAATAAAAAGCAGGCAGTCTCACATCCATATGTGGTAGATAAAAAACAGGAGGGATATCTTGGGAGTGAAGGATCCCAGCCCCAATTCAGACCAAGCAGCCCAGGGTCCAGCACCAGGAAAATAAGTCCCCATAACTTCTGGCTGTAAAAACCAATGGGGGTTGGGGTGGCAGAAGAAACTGTGGGATTCTCAAGAGACTCCTCTTAAAGGGCCCACAACGGACTTAGGACCCACACAGACCCAAACCCTCTGGGATTCAGCACCAGGGCAACACCAGTGGTGTATGGGGAGAGAGTGAAGTACAAGTGCCAGGAAATGGATTCCTCCCAGGAAAAACTCCAGAGGCAAGGCAGTGGTATTATCCCCTCCATGAGCACTTCCCAACACAGAGCAACAGAGCAATGACACAGGTTGCCCTGCCCTGGTGATTATCTAAAGCTGCGCTCCATACAACTTAATAGGTGTGCTTTTCTACAATAGGACACATTACTAAGGGAGTTAAAGCAGCTGTACCTAATACACAGAAATAAGCACGGGGAGGCTGCCAAAATGAGGAGACAAAGAAATATGGCCCAAAAGAAAGAATAGAAAAAAACTCCAGAAAAAGAACTAAATGAAATGGAGATAAGCAACAGTTCAAAACACTGGTTATCCGGTGGCTCCAGGAACTCATTGAGTACTTCAATGGCATAAAAAAGACCTAGGCAGAAATGAAGCCTGCATTAAGTGAAATAAAGAAAAATCTACAGGGAACCAATAGTAGAGGGAATGCAGCTGGAAATCAAATCCATGATTTGGAACACAGGGAAGAAAAAAGCATTCAATCAGAACAGCAGGAAGAGAAAAGAATTAAAAAAAAAAAAACAAGGATAGGCTTAAGAACCTCTGGGACATTTTTAAATGTGCCAATATTCAAATCATAGGGATGTCAGAAAAAGAAGAGGAAGAGCGAAAAATTGAAAACTTATTTGAAAAAATAACGAAAGAAAAGTTCCTTAGTTTGGTGAAGGAAATAGACATACAAGTCCAGGAAGCATAGAGTCCCAAAGAAGTTGGACCCAAAGAGGACCACACCAAGACACATCATAATTAAAATGCCAAAGAGTAAAGATAAAGAGAGAATCTTAAAAACAGCAAGAAAATAACAGTTAGTTACCTATAGGGGAGTTCCCATAAGATTGATAACTGATTTCTCAAAAGAAACCCTGCAAGGAAGAAGGGGTTGAAAAGAAGTATTCCAAGTAATGAAAAGCAAGGACCTATATCCAAAGATTACTCTATCCAGCACAGCTATCATTTTGAATGGAAGGGCAGATAAAATGTTTCCAACACAAAACCTAAAGGAGCTCATCATCACCAAGCACTTATTATATGAAATGCTGAAGTGAATTATATAAGAAAAAGATCAAAATGATGAATATTAAAATGGCATTAAATTCATAACTATCAGTAATTGAATCCAAATAACAAACTAAGCCAACAAACAGAAGAGAAACAGAATCATAGATATTTTGGAGACTTATCAGTTGGAAGGGGTAAGGGGAAAAATGGGGGGAAAGGTACAGGGATTAAGAAGCACAAATTGGTAGAGACAAAATAGACAGGGGGATGTTAAGAACAGCATAGGAAATGGAGAAGCCAAAGAATTACATGCATGACCCATGGACATGAATGAACAAGGAAGGGGGCTTGCTGGAGGGAATGGAGGTACTGGGTGGAGGGGAACAGTGGGGAAAAAATTGGGACAACTGTAATAACATAATCAATAAAATATATTTAAAAGGGAAAAAGAATGTATATGCATAACCCATAGACACTGACAACAGTGTGGTGAGGGGGATGGGGAGGGGTGGAGGTGGGCTAGGGAGAAAATGAGGACATCTGTAATAGTGTCAATGATAAAAAAAAGATAAGTAGATTAATAGAAAAATTCCTTTTTATAATATATCACCAAATCAATTTCATAAATATAATAGAAGAATAACCTTCTCTTAGACCCAACAAGAAGTTAGGATGAATTTTAAATTCCCCATCATTTAAATTGCAGCCTTCCTTGACTTTGCTTTGGTTTCTGGAGACTTCATTTTTTTTTCTGTGTTCCCACATTGCCTTGGTCGTTCATGGTGTTCAATGGATCATTTCTCAACCTGCACATTTGAGGCAGTGAGTGGTTTTCTTGTTTAGATACTGTTTACTCTCAACAATTCAGCAGGTTGATAGGGTAATTTCTTTTGTTTTCCAGTAAATGGTGCCATCACACAGTTTTGTTTTGTTGTTTTGTTTTGTTTTCTCTCCTACCTGTGCCTTCAGTGGAGCAGCATTGCTTTGGTTGGAAAAAATGCCACCCACTGGGGCAACAGGTGTCCCCTCTGTGACTAGCTTGCTTCTGTTAGGTGGTATCACCACTACATTGGGGCAATGTGGTGGGTGGTGAACTTTTGCAAGCTCCCAGAACTACCTCCTTGTTACTAATGGCTGCTGGCTCCGCTGTGTTGTTGGAGGTATCTTCACTACTTCTACCCAGCTCTGCCAAGGTATAGTGCAAGGGAGGCAAATTCATGATTTTGCAGCTCTGACCTCCCTGCCAGCAATGACTGTGGGCCCCCTGTGCTGTTAAGGCATCCAGACATCTCTACAGGGCTAAGTTGTGATGCGGAGGGAAAGGAAGATAATGCTTTTTCATGGAGAGACACTGTTTCTGCTCCAGACTATAGTGTGAGGGCTGGAGCCACTGTACCGCATTCACTGGAGCTGCAGTGGACACCAGGCTGTGTCTGCAGCCATTGTTCCTGTCCTTTCCCTGAGTCTTGCCTCCCTATCTTCTTCCAACAGGCCCACCTTCAGGTGCCTTAATGCCTGGCTCTTTCAACTTGTTTGTGTGTTTGTTGAGTTAATAGTTGTTTGAATTATTGTAAGTTTAAGGGGAGGAACAAAGCAGTCTTCTCACACCACCATGATGTTGACATCACTTCCGTATTCATATTTATTAATACTCTGAGCTTCCTCTCAGGGTCTCCTGCTACACCACAGCTTAGCAGAGTATGAATACTCATGACCATTCCTGCCACTAAACACTCCAGCATGTAGTAACTGAATGAAAACAATGCTGTTAATTTAGAATTTTTGAAAATAAAAGGTAATTATTTACTAGTAAATGTTATAGAAATAGGATATCTTTCTGCACACTTGTTTATTCAAAGCTTTAAATGATTTAAGATGTCAAAGTTGTTGAATTACATACAAGAATTCTGAGAAACCACACAAGAAATTCTAATGATACACTGAAGAGAAATTAAATAGATTATGAGACCAAGTTGAAACTCTACAAAGATGAACTGAGACACAGTATCGAGAAAAGAAATGGGGACTTATAAATTTGAAAAATGTTTAGAACCTATGATTAATCCAACAGAAATACCAAAAGAACATAATCATCAAGCATTATTCAATGTGCAAGAACAGACTATAGGAACATGTTACAACTGTATAGTGCAATAAATTTTAATATAGTCTCACCTACATACACTTCTTTGTCTAATAAGACTTTCATGTTCATGGTGTCTTATATATAATCTTTTCAGCAGCCATCAAAAAGGTGTAAGTCCAATAATAAGTGCAGGAAGAAGCAAATTGTGATACATCTATACAATGGAATACAGCTCAGTAATAAAAAGGAATGCATGTTAATACATGCAACAGTTGTAAAATAATTATGCTGAGTAAAGGAAAACAGACCAAAAACAGA